>OY759271.1:13817397-13854897 GCA_963662155.1 Lamellibrachia columna | reverse complement strand
AAGACAGCCACATTCAAGCGACTTTTAAAAACTTACCTCTTTCGTGTGGCATCTAATGAATAGCCAAGACTCGAACAGTATGCAGTTTTTCTTTATCTAACTAATTACCTAACTTATATATTTCTTATGACGCACATATTATGTAATGTTTTAAAATAATTATATATATATATATATATATATATATATATATATATATATATATATATATATATATATAATTTATATATACATACATATACATATATATATATATATATATGTGTGTGTGTGTGTGTGTGTGTGTGTGTGTGTGTGTGTGTGTGTGTGCGTGCGTGTGTGTGTGTGTGTGTGTGTGTGTGTGTGTGTGTAACTGTAATACTCTTGTTATATATGCGCCACGTTTTTAACACACTTATTACCATATTTAAATCATAAGTTTTAGCACTTACTATGTTATTGTTACATATTGGTGTTATACCGTGAGGTGCTGCCACCTATTGACTATGTCAAGTAAAGAACCGTTGCATCTGTATCGCTATAATGCTGTCATGTAACACTGCTTTGCTAGTGATTGTTAAAGGTGTGCTTCCCGCTCAGTTTGTGACTTTTGTGTTGAAGTCTTCAAAATGTAATAACGGCCACCAATATACTACAATTGGCGACGAGTATACGGCAGTTTGTGACACGATTCAAGGCTACATACATCGGACATATGGGCGAGTTTAACGAAACCGAAGACTTCGAAAGTCATGGCGAACGAAGGGATCAATAGGCGAATTAAATTGTGTCGGGAAAGAAAGGAAGGCTGGTACGTTGCTATCAATGGTGGGAGCAAATGCATATAGACTGTTGAAAGACATTCTTACACCAGAGAAACCGAAGGATAATACATACGCCGAATTAAGAGAAGCGTTGTTAAACCATTATTCGCCCAAACCACTAATAATCGCAGAACGATTTAAGTTTTACAAAAGGAGTCAGAAAGAGGAAGAATCTGTGGCTGACTACGTCATTACGCTGAAAAGGTTAAGTACAACCTACGATGTTGGCGAGTTTTTAAAACAAGCGTTAAGAAATAGGCTTGTCTCTGGTTTCAGAGATTGCTCAACGTTTCAAGTTGCCAATGAAACATCCGTTGTCACGGAGATGGCCTGTCAAGTGAATTGGCATTTCGCGTCCCTCCCACCACAGCCACGTCAATCACCGGTGACTCAGTGCACAGGATCACTTCTGCGTCGAAGCTTTGTGGAAGGAAGACATTTGGCAAGATGGAGAGAAGAGAATGATTCAAGAAAGGCGAATGTTGTCGTTGTGGTAATGAAGCACAAAGTTGTCCTCACAAGACGATTGTGTGCCACAATGTGGGACATTTGGCAAGAAAATGTCATAGCGGGCAGAAGAACCAACCAACCGCTGACATTTGTGAGCGCAGAACCGGAAATGGGGGTTTACACAGTGTACACCTGTAATGCTAGTGGAGCGAAACCCATATACGTCACTGTGGAACTTTGTGGAAAACCTGTGGTAATGCAACTGGATACCAGGAACATTTGATTCAGCGAACAGTAAACAATAGTGAGTTCATGCTACGTACCTACAACAATGAACCTATCACTCACTTTGGGGTTGTCACATTGTATGTGAAATATGATGACCAGACAGCTCAGTTGTCAGCGTTTGTTATTAAGGGCGACAAAGCATATCTACTTGGAAGAGACTGGCTTAAGGTACTGCAGCTGAACTGGACCAACAACTTCGCTGTTGCAGGAAGTGAGGGCAATTCGGTGAAGGCAATGTTGGAGAAACATAAAGAAGTATTCCAGGAAGGAACGGGTACAATCCAAGGCTACAAGGCGCACAAAGGAGAAAGCACAACCGAAATTCCACAAGGCAAGGCCGGTGCCATATGCGATGCTAGAGAATGTGGAGGCGGAGCTTATCAGGTTACAAGAGGAAAACATCATTAGGAAGGCAGAACACAGCGATTGGTCTGCTCCTATAGTGGTTGTGTCGGAAGTAAACAAAACAGTGAGAATAGGTGGAGACGTCAAGGTAACCATCAGTCCGAATGTTGAAAGGGAACATTACCCGTTACCCAACGTGGAAGATCTCTTTGCGTCACTAGCCGGTGGTAAAGTGTTTAGTAAATTGGATATATCGCACGCATGCCAGCAGTTTGAGCTAGATGGTGAGTCACAGCACTATGGGACCGTGAACACTCACAAGGGAATATATCGCAACCTGCGTACGCCACACGGGGTAAGCAGTGCTCCAAGTATCTTCCAGTCGGTTACGGATCAGATCCTGCAGGGTATGGATCATGTCATGTGCTTCCTAGATGACGTCTTGATCACGGCTTAGTCAGAGCAGGAACATCTCAATGTTCTTGATGAAATACTCACACGCCTGGAACAAGAAGTGTTCGTTTGCTTAGAAATCCGTGGTGTATCTGGGTCATCGATTGGATGCGGAGGATATTCATCCGACATCTGAGAAGCTGAAAGCGATCATAGAGGCTCAGAAACCATGCGATGTCAAGCAGTTGCATTCCTACTTGGAGTTGATCAACTACTATGTTAAGTTTGTACCCCGGACGTCTACTGTGTTGCGTCCACTATACCTACTGCAGATGAAGCATGTAGTGGAAGTAGTCTCCAGAATGTGACAAGGCCATAGAACAGTGCAACAAGCTGTTGTTGTCACAGCAAGTGCTTGTTCACTACGACAGCCATAAGCCATTGCGGTTGGCTACATATGCTTCATCGATTGGAGTCGGTGCGGTGTTGTCGCACGTTATGGAAAACGGAGACGGATCCTAGGTCCCAAGATATATGCAGCACTACGGATGCAACGTTGGGCACTCATGTTACAAGCGTACAACTATGAGATCGAGTACCGGAAGTCGGAGGATCACGGGAACGCCGATGCATTGTCACGCTTGCCACCGCCTGGGGAGTGTCCCACTGAGGAGTCTGGAATCTTCCAAGTGTCGTTTGTTCACGATTTACCTGTCGACGCTTCGGGCATTGCAGACAAAACACGCCGCGATCCAGTGTTGTTGAGAGTACTAGAGTATGTACTCACTGGGTCGCCAAATCTTGTGGATAAAGATATACAAATGGATTTCACGAACAGATATGAGTTGTGAACAAAACAAGGATGTCTGCTGTGGGGGTCACAAGTGATAATTCCATCTACTTATCACCAAGTGATATTAAAGGAACTACATGCAGAACACAGTGGCATCAACACAACCAAAGTGTTTGCAAGAAGCTACAACTGGTGGCCTGGAATGGATGCTGATATCGAGAGCATGGTGCAGAAATGTACTGTATGCCAGTCAGTGAAGAATCAACCAGCTGTGTGGCACCACTGCACCCGTGGCCATGGCCACACGTATATGGCAGAAAATCCACATTAACTTTGCAGAAAAGGGCGGTGTGAACTACCCAATCGTTGCTGACAGTCATTCGAAGTGGTTGGAAGTTGTACCAGTGATGTTTACTACATCGAGCAAAACCATTGGTTTTCTGGGGGAGGGTTGTTTGCCTCTCATGCTCTTCTGGAGGAAGTTGTATCCGACAATGGACCTCAGTTTACAGCGGATGAAATGTAGACATTCATGGAGATGAACGGAATCAAGCCTAAGCGAGTTGCTCCGTATCATCCAGCATCAAACGGTGCTGCAGAACGTTGTGTTCAGAGGGTGAAGCAGGCCTAAAATCACTAAATGTTAACTTCGACTGTATAGGTATAACCACATTTGGATAAAGCCGGTGGAAAGCATTGATAGTTATAATATGACAGATTACACATTTCTGTCAAGACCTAGAATGGAAAAACGAGGAAGAGGTGTTGGTATGTATATTGCTAACAGATTAAAATTTAAGGAAAGGAATGACTTAAATACAAACTCTGAGAATTGTCTATATGAATCATTATTTGTAGAAGTCGAAACCAAAAAAAACTAAATTGTTATTGGTGTTATCTATAAACCGCCTGACACATGCATAACTATATTTAATATACAACTTAATGATTTATTAGGAAGAATTTCAAATGAAAGAAAGAAATGCATATTAATGGTAGATTTTAACATTGACTTACTTAGGTCTGACACAAACCACCAAACAACAGATTTTATCCATAATATGTTTGCCAATGCATTGTATCCAACAATTAGCAAACCAACAAGGGTCACAAAACAGACAGCTACACTCATAGACAATATTATAACCAACATTTATTAATATTCAATAAAATCTGGTATCTTTATAATGACATATCAGATAACTTCCCGATATTTACCTTTTATGAAATAGGGGTAAAAAGAGAAAATGTTTACAAACGCATGGCTAGCTCAGCAAACATAAGCAAATTAAAAACACAATTACAAACTTCAAACTGGGAGGAGGTGTACAAGGATCAAAACCCCTGCATTTCATATGATACCTGGAAATACTAAATACACAAATGAATGAATGATTACCTTGGAAAAAATTTAAGGTGAAAACCTACAAAAGCGAATGGCTCACGAAAGGCATATTAAATGACCATTGATGATAACGATAATAAATATTATAATGAAAATTAGAATGAAAGTGTATAACGATAATGAAAATTATAATGATAATTAGAATGAAAGCTTATAACGATAATGAAAATTAGAAAGAAAGCTTATAATGATAATGAAAATTAGAATGAAAATTAAAATGAAAGCTTATAACGATAATGAAAATTGTAATGAAAATTAGAATGAAAGCTTATAACGATAATGAAAATGATTAAGAAAAAATATGCAGTCACTTAATGATAATGATAATAATAATGAAACATTAATTTTAACGTAATGATTATGGTAATGATAATGGACACTCCATAATGACTCAAACCCTGATTTCAATGCATTTGCATTTTAACTAATTAAATCCAACATATTTTCAGTTTAATTAAATGCATTTTGTACGCCGCACAAACATTGACATTTAAATGCAAAATAATTTCTACTCTGGTAAAGACCAGGGAAATGCATAATTGGGAAAAATAGCAACTGTTGCCACACCATTATTAGAAGCAGGCCTCTTAGATCTCGCTACGAAAGACAGATACAGCTTGTACAGACGATGTTTTCAATCAGGACAATACGGGAGAGAAATAAATAAGGCTCGTGCCGGGACATACATCCAGGACTTGCACAACTACAACTTTTCGTATCCAACATATGGGTTTAGGTCTTGTTGGGTCTTTGTAGGTGTTTATTCGTTGTGGGAAAGTTTACATTGGGTATGCATTTACCCGTGCATGCCCTGTATTGACAGTGTGGAGTGTTTGCAAGTACCAGTGGAGGCGCTTCAATGTGTTGATGGTTCCAAAGAGCGTCACCTCAGTTGTAATTCTTTGGCTTGGTATTTCCGATTAATCCTTGACAACATTATCAGATAGAATTTGTTTTATCTTAATGAATTAGCAAGACTCACCATGTCACGATCGGCATTCCGCAAGGAAGTGTACTTGGCCCAATCCTCTTTGTATGCTGCATCAACGACATGCCACAGGTGGTGGACTCACCTGTTCACATGTTTGCCGATGACACAAAAATCTACAGACAAATCACCACTCAGTCTGACCAAGAGACACTACAGGAAGACCTAAAACAACTAGAAGAGTGGTCCAAAAAATTGCAACTACGTTTAAATGAAGAGAAATGCAAAGATATGAATTTAGGGTGAAACAACCACAAATATGAATATGTTATACCCAGCAGTGGAACTAGTACCACCCTGGGGGAGACCACAAACGAGAGAGACTTGGTGGTGCAAGTGGACCCGGAACTAAAGTTTAACCAACATGTGGAGTTAATAGCAAATAAGGCTAACATGATGCTCGGGCTTATTAGAAGATCATTTACATTCTTGGATGGACCAACCATAAAGAAGCTATACTCAAGTCTGCTCAGACCTATACTAGAATATGGAAATGTTATCTGGGCCCCAACACTCAAGAGAGACCAAAGGATGCTTGAAAATGTACAACGAATAACAAAAAAGGTAATTCCGGAAGTGAAGTGGCAGGAGTATTGCGACAGATTGAAGGCGTTGAAGCTACCAAGCCTGTATTACAGAAGAGCAAGAGGAGACATGATCGAAGTCTACAAGTATCTGCATGGCATCTACAAAGTCGACAAAATGCCACTACAGATGGACGACAACACAGTGACCAGGGGACACAGCCTGAAGCTCAAGAAGGAACGTGTGACAGCTAGACAACGGAGGAGCTACTTTAGACACAGAGTAGTGAACAGGTGGAACTCTCTCACAGAGGAAGTGGTTTCAGCACACACACAAACACACAAACACACACACACACACACACACACACACACACACACAAACACACAAACACACACACACACACACACACACACACACACACACACACACACACACACACACACACACACACACACACACACACACACACACACACACACACACACACACACTAAATGCATTCAACACTAAACTAGACAAATTGTGGTGTGCTTACACTTTTGAGCAAAGTGACAACTTCCCACCCATGTGCACAAACTACAGTAAAGACCAGCTAAAAGGCTATTAGCCTAAACGAGCTGAAGAGGATGTATGTATGCATGTATGTTTGTGCGGTTTTTTTTCACCAACCTATGTCGATTGATATAGTATCTATTTAGACCATATTTGATCTTGAAATTATTACTATTGAAATGTGCCAACAAATTGGATCATTGTTATCTCGTGATCCAACGGGAATTTCCAGTCGAAACCGTATAACCGCCGGGGGTGTAACAGACACTTACTTCATTGTTATGTCATCTCTATTGGATGCGCCTGGAAGGGTCTATATTACCATGATACATTACCTAGAGAAAACAGGCATAAATGGGAGATGTTAAAATAGAGAAGGCAGAGAAGAAGACATGGACGCGATGGTTGAAAGAATAATTACTGAGAGTGAGCAATTCAGCAATTCGTCGCCGACCTAATGAAGCCATTTTGTACAATCCTGGGAGAAGTGGATGGAGACGAGACAAAGAAGTTATCTCCGTGTAGTTCTGCCCTTTTTAAAATGCGACAATTACTAAACAACACGAAACGGGACAAAAGCCTATATCCACAATTGCTGTCGTACTGACAAAGTAAAATTATATAGTCCAGAAGGTGGCACCACTCTGCCAGATACTCTTCTGTCAACAGCACGTTTCATACACCATTTAAGTACCTCAGTCAAGTCTCAAATCATTGACCTGCAAGTAAAGAACGCCAAGTCCAAATCAAGTTTCAAGTCATTCCTCTGAATTCCAAGTCCCAAGTCATCAATGTTCACCAATCGCCATTATTGTTGTGGTTAGGCAGATGCTGTCCCGCCACAACTTTAACCAATCTTGTTAAATCTTGTTAAAGTCTCAAGTCCAAGTAAACTCTCGAGTCATCTCTCTGAATTACAAATCAAGTCACAAGTCATAAAAATAGGCGAATCGAGTCCGACTCGAGTCAACCTTCCTTTGTGTCGAGAAACGCACGAGCTGCAAAATAAGTGAAGGTCCTGTTGGTTGAACTCAAGGTGTTTGCATGGCTCAGTTAAGCATAATCAAAATAATACACATCTCTGTCACAGCACATAGCACCGAAAGTTTGAATCAAACGATTGAATCTAAAATCCCTATAGATGAACATCATTTCATAATGCTCAAACATCGATCGTCTTACCAAATAACCATAACCATAACAATATTGAAATACTAACTGTCAAACGCAATATGTATGTTGCAAAACGCACAAATTGCTAAGCACATTTGCTATTTAACGAGAAATACGCTCCACAATGTTAGTATTCAGTGCACAGACACGACAACCATTCACTACGTGCGCCCTAGTCGTACGAGTGATGTGACTGTTTAATCGATCGTCCGAATCATGAATCCACAGATGTTACGTTTGGCACAACGGTCTATGAGCGCACGCAGATCGTGCACTGCTAACAGGAAGAACCATTCCGTCTACCATCCTTTGTGCAGTCCGTGAACAGCATCCGTGAGCATGAATACTTGTGCTTCTAGTCTATGTAACCCTGGTCGGCACAGTTAAGGGTGTTGTGCATGAGGATTTCATTTACCTACACTGTTACTAGTTTCCAGTCCACCTTGCATTTGAAACTGGTCATTGTATCGCAGTTAGCGCACGTTCGTCTGCCGCTAAGATCGTTGAACGATGATCGTTTAACTTAACGAAATTTTAAAGTTATTCTCACGTTAACTTTATATTAAGATCATTGTCCGTGACTCTTGGAAAAGCGAGTATTATAACATCGATCACATCATTACCTAATGTGAATGTGTACTGTGGCATGACGACCCGGCCTGCTTGCACTCACGAACTTACCGCTTACGACATACACACGACAGACAGTCATAAATATCGTCGGCTAATATGGACAACAGAAACGACCATAAACAACGAGCGACGTAGTAAACTGATGTAGCCTGGTGAAATGCTATGCAAACGACAGAATATAGGTAATCGTTGTTACACCTCCAGATCAGTCGCTAACGGACACGGTAGGTGATCACCGAGCGGCAGGTACTTGTAGGTACTCATAGTTCTCTCGTTAGCGGCATTGCTACTGAAGCTCCGTTACAGCGGCTAACTAGTTCTTAACGTAACTGGCTTTCAGGACCGATGCCAGTGTTGGTTATCGGGTTTGGGGGTCAAGCAGCTCGGCGCGGACTCTGGACTTGTTTGGCGCCCGCTGCGGATGTTTCGCGTGTCGTAACAACTCGCATCAAGTATAGGTGACATAACTATCATGTCTAGTTAGAACCGGAGCGGAATATTTCCTCTCAAAGAGTGCCGGCTCGGCTGTCTGGTCTAAGGAGTGCTTCGATCCAGGTTAGGAACTACTTCGGCATGTTGCATTTTGATCGGGAGTCACCATGCAAGCACGTGAACAGATGGGCAGGTTGTGTTATTTGCTCGTCAAAATGGTGCCGCCACACGATGATAAACTGCTTCCGGTGTTCATCATAATAAGTATTCCGGTTTTCTTGTCAGCATCGCTTATCTGACTCTCGCTAGCCTTTGTGAACTCCCAGAGATAAAGAGTCTGGGAGTTCACTGTCCGTATGTAGAATGTTACCGCAAGGTGGCACCATTGATCTGATCGATTCATGTTGGCACTATTTTTTTATTTATAAATTTATTTACTATGTATACTTGTTAGTGAATGCACAACATGAATCACGAGAACAGTTGTAGAGATTGGCAATGACAACTGTGCCAGCATGACAGAGGACAACACTATTGTAAATGGAACCAATTAATTAATTTGCCGATGTCTGCGTTTAACATCTATTTAAGGGATTACATCAGCCAACGAACCGTTCGTGGGAAATGACAGGCAAGGGTAGTGACTCGGGGAAGGCTGACGCAGGGATGCAGGACGAAATGGGATCGACCAAGGAGCCTATGATAGCGAAGAGGGAAGAACTGGCCGATACGACTGAGTCGCCCGCCATAAGTGAGACGGGGGAATGAACGGAAGGAGACGAATAGTCCAGCATCAAAGCGGACTACTTCTTCTCTGTCCGTCGATTATGTATATAATAGATGCATTAATGCACGCATACCTGCATACATACGTGCAATCATGCATACATACCTGCACGCACACACACACACACACACACACACACACACACACACACGCACGCACGCACGCACGCACGCACGCACGCGCGCGCACACACGCACACACGCACACACGCACACACGCACACACGCACACACGCACACACGCACACACGCACACACGCACACACGCACACACGCGCACACGCGCACACGCGCACACGCGCACACACACACGTGTATATTACTGCGTACACACGATACACTGTTACCCTACCCACTCATACACACGCACTCACGCACAAGTGACGTGAATGTAAATACGCACTTAAGCATTTTTAATTATCCCTTACATAATTGTTTCAGATGATCCCTTAATTGAGTGTAGATTACCTCTTTCATGTGTTGAGGTGACCCTTTTTAATGACCCCCCCTCCCCCCTCTTCCTTACCACTCTGTCTGACTCGGTCCGATTGTTTGCCAACATGTAGTTATTGCCTGGGAGGTTATATGAACGGCATTCCATCTGTCCTCCCAGAAAACATGCGGCTCACTCGTTCTGAGATTCATTCCTTCCATGGTTAGCCATTATAAGGGTGAACATGAGGATGATGATGACGATGAGGAGGAGGAGTATGATGATGAGGCTGAAGGTGTCATTGTCTTCGTCCTCATAATCGTAATAATGATCACCCTCATTGTCATCATCTTCGTCACCATCATCATCATCATCACTAAGACCGCTTAATTGTCTTAATATTCTTCCTCTCATCATCATCATCATCGTTATCATTATCGTTATCACCATCATCATTACCATCAGCATCATAATCGTTATCATAATCATCATCACCATTATCATCGTCACTAAGATCGCCCCTTAATTGTCGTTATCATCATAATCGTTTATCACCCACATCATCACCTTCTACATCATCATTATTAACATCATCATCATCATAATCATAATGATTACCATCATCATTTTTATTACTTTACTGGTCGATATATTACATTACTGGTCGATTATTACATTACCGGTCGATTATTACATTACTGGTTGTAACACACGAGCCGCCCGAGCGTTGTTACAGTTGTAACAACTTGTCCCAATACATGTCTGAAGCAGGTTATATGCGTGTGTTTAAATGCTACAAGTATAGTAAATAAGAAAAATTAAACATTATGGTAGAAGATATTGACCCTCACATAATTGGTATTACCAAATCATGGGCCAACACAGACATAACAGATGCTGAATTAGGATCGACAGGATACATAATGTTTAGGAGAGCTCGAATAGGAAGAAGGGGAGGGGGATTTATTTTATATGTTAAAGAATCTACTCAGGCTTATGAAATAAAATTAGAAAGGGAAGCAGATTACTCAAATTCAAAATTAACTATTGGATTAGTTTACCGAAATCCAAACATAAATGAAGAGGATAACACAAAAATACAAAATGCTATAAAGGAAGTTAGTAAAGGGGAATGTATTATAATGGGAGATTTTAACCATGGACACATACAATGGAAATCTCTAGAGAGTACAGGGGGTGAGGACCAACAATTTCTATTTTTAATTCAGGAGAGCTTCCTTATTCAGCACGTGCTAGAACCAACCAGGGGAGAAAATATATTAGATATAGTTTTATCATCACAAAAAGAATTAGTGGACAATATAAAAAATACATGAATCATTGGGTAACAGTGACCACAATCAAATACATTTTGACATTAATTTAAAATCAGAAAGTAAAAATAAAAAAACTTATAGGAGAAAGGTAACTATAAAGATATGAGAAAATACTTAGCAAAGCTAGATTGGACTAACATGCTGATGAATAAGACCGCAATTGAATGTTGGAATATTCTAAAATATGAAATTGAGAGTATCATCGATAAATTTGTTCCCTTGAAAAAACAAGGAAAACGATCTAGAAAGAAACACTTGTCATAAGAAGCTATTAGAAAAATAGTGTTTAAGCAAACTATGTGGAGGGTTTATAGGCGTACCAGAAAGGATGAAGACTATGCAAATTACAAAGAGGCACTTAACCTAGCTACAACTGAAATTAGAAAATATAAAAGAACCTTTGAAAAAGAATTGGCAGGTAATATAAAAAACGACAGCAAGAGTTTCTATGCTTATGTAAGGAGTAAACAGAAAGTTCGAGATAAGGTCGGACCACTGGAAAACAACAGGGGAAACATGAGTATTTCAGTTAAGTTTTTACCTTAGAAGATATCAGCTCACTTCCAGTTCCATTTACTAAATTTGAGGTCAATAAATCAGAACATTTAGGGCAGTTATTTGTAACTCCTGAAATTATAGCAAAGAAAATTAAGAAGATGAAAGGTAATAAATCACCTGGAGTTGATGGGATACCACCAAAACTGCTTAAGGAAATTGTTGAGCAAATTAGTACACCATTTGCAAAATTGTTTAACTTGTCACAAGAAGAAGGAATAGTTCAGAATTTCAACATGGGTTCCTAAAAGCAAGGTCATATCTAACCAATCTCTTATGTTGTTTGGAAGAAATTACAAAGTGGGTAGATGACGGGTCACCAGTGGATGTTGTCTACTTAGATTTTCAGAAAGCCTTCGATAAAGTGCCACGTCAAAGATTGTTAAACTAAAAGCCCATGGTATAGGTAATGATGTAATCAACTGGATAGAAAAGTGGCTTACACACAGAAGACAAAGAGTAATAGTAGATTGTGAGATTTCAAACTGGAAATCTGTTTAGAGTGGGGTACCACAGGGATCAATAGTAGGCCCTGTACTGTTTTTAATATATATAAATGATTTGGAAGATGATATATCTAGCAAAATACTCAAATTTGCAGATGACACAAAAATATTCAGAAAGGTTACTAATGATACAGATAATCAAAGTTTACAGGATAATCTAGATAAATTAGTTAAATGATCAGAAAAATGGCAAATGTTATTTAATTTTAGGAAGTGTAAATGTATACACATAGGACATGGAAACATGGACGAAGAATATAAAATGGTGGGTGTGGTACTAGGTAGAACCACACAAGAAAAGGACTTAGGAGTTACATTTAGTGCTGACATGAAAGTTTCAGAACAATGTGGGATTGCTGCTTCGAAAGGAAATACATTTTTAGGGATAATTAGGAGAACTATCATTTATAAGGAGAAACAGCTAATTGTACCCCTGTACAAAGCAATAGTTAGACCACATTTGGAATATTGTATTCAAGCAAGTAGGCCATATCCTAAAAAGGACATAGACAAGCTAGAAAGCATACAACGAAGAGCAACTAAAATGATTCCAGAACTGATAGACCTTAGTTACAAAAGTCGCTTATTACAATGTGGTTTAACAATACTAGAGACCAGGAGACTAAGAGGAGACCAAATAGAAGTGTTTAAAATAGTGAATGGTTATGAGGAAGTTGATAGAAATATGTTCTTCAAACTTAAAGAAGGCAGTAGAACCAGAGGACAGAAAGCAGCATTAATTAAGGAGTATATGTAGGACATGAGAAAGTGCTCTTTCTCACAGAGGGTGATAAATGAATGGAACAAACTGTCAAATGATTGTGTTAATGCTAGTAGTGTGAATATGTTTAAAAGTAGAATTGACATATATTTGATAAGGGCGGGCTACACATAGTTGAGAAAATGTTTGTACTCTCCATAAACCAATGGCTTCCTTGTCCACTTGCCATCTGGAACTTGTTGTTTGGGATGGCAATCTTGTTAAATCTTGTCAATTGTAACAACTTGCCCCAAACACAATATTTGCAGTTGAACGCACGTGGATGATAAAAAAAATTATTTCAATTTAAATTATACTTGGTATAACCCCTTTTACTGTATAGTAGACATGTTTCAAGTTCCATTCACGAAACATAATTTTAGGTGGCTAAAAAGTAATTTTTGTCCACATTCCTTTAATTTCATCTTCTTATCTCCCGATATTTGGACAGTGTGTCAGCTGGTGGACTTCCAACCAACTACTGCCGATGGTGACGCCGTAAGTGTGCTATGTCTTCGTAAAACGCCTCTGTAATAACGTACCCCTGTATACAACTAACCCATATATATACATTTGTATAATATAGATCGATTTCATGTGACATCTCGAATGTGTGGTTTTGATTTTCATTCGATTAAACAGTAGTCCAAGTATGACATTCCAAAACAAGAATATCACTACGCAGTGGAGACCGGGGCTAGTTGTATACAAGGACACGTTGTTTAACGAAAACATAGCATACATATGGAGTCACCATCGACAGTAGTTGTTGGGAAGTCCACCAGCGGACACACTGTCCAAAAATCGAGAGTTTAGAAGACGAAATTAACGAGGTGTGGAGCTAGCGAGTTGTGTGCTGACAATGACTGAAAGAACAACATTTATTTAACCCCGACGTGTGAACGCTTTGTTTCACACGTGAAGCCTAGTGTACTGGTTTATAACCAGTTCTGTAACTGCTAGCAGCGTGAATGCGTTAAAAACAGAATTGCTAAATATCTCAGCAGGGCGGGTTACACATAGATGACAGATTGTTGTACTCTCGATAAGTCAGTGGCTCCCTTGTACACTAGCCATTTGGGTGATTTTTCTTGGATGGCAATCTTGTCCAAAAATTAACGAGGTGTGGACAAAAAAACGACTAATATACCTACATAACAGTATCATCTCACGCAATCACTTGTATATGTTTCGGGAATGAAACTTGAAACACATATACTACATGGTATAACGGGTTATGCCAGGTAGAAGTTACACTAAAATTAAGGATTTGTTATTGTCCACGTGCATTCAACTGCAAAAATTGTGCTTGGGGCAAGTTGTTGCAATTGTATTGGGGTAACTTGTTACAACTGTAACAACGCGCGTTCAGCTTGCACCGATGGCTCAACCAGCGAGTTGTGTGCTAACAATGATTAAAATAATTAAATTAATTTAACAACGACGTGTGAACGCTTTGTTTCACATGTGAAATCTAGTCTAGCGTGCTGGTGTATAACCAGTGCTGTAAATGCTAGCAAGGTGAATATGTTTTAAAATAAAAAAAATAAAAATATATATATATATATATATATATATAACAATATATATATATATATATATATAAAACAAAATTTATATATATATATATATATATATATATATATATATATAACAATATATATATATATATATATATAATTATATATATATATATATCAATAATAAATAACCCGTTAGACCATGTAGTATATGTGTTTCAAGTTTCATACATACATATTAAGTGGATTATATATATATATATATATATATATATATATATATATATATATATGTATATATATATATAATATATATATATATATATAATATATATATATATATTATATATATAATATTTATATATATATATATATATATAATTAATCCAATTAATATATATGTGTGGATAAGTAATCTTTATAGCATGTATATATATATATATATATATATATATATATATATATATATATATATATATATATATATATATATATATATATATATATAATCCACTTAATATGTGTGTATAAGATGAATAAGTGTGTATAATCCAATTAATGTAATAACAGTAACATACGTACGAGTGACATTTGCTTTGCGATCCACACATTCTTTGCTGTAACAGGGCTAGTTGGTAACTTTTATTAATTCGAGTAATATATTAAATGAATACGTTGACAGAAATAATGCATCTGACATATTTTTCCGCAAAAAGTGACTATCTGAAAATTGTCATAACTCCCCTACGCCAGTGACCAACACGAACCAACACGATATATTTCAGGGTCTGTATTCCGAGATCACTGGTTCGACGCTCCCATATCTCAAGCAGAGAGTGACCAGTAACTACGAGGAGATTGCCAGGGCAATGGTGGCTCGTAGTGTCGGCTTCCTAGTCGGCTCACTCAGCGGAGGCCTTCTTTGCGAATGGTACGCCGCTTACGTGGACGTCTGGCTGGCGTTCTCACTAGCACTGGCCGCCGTCGCAACCGCCGTCGTCCCATGGTGTCACTCCTTGGGACCACTGGCTGCCCTGCTTTGCACGGACGGTTTCGGCAAAGGAATATTGGCTGCAGGTCAGTGGAGTGTTTTGGTCGTAGCTTGTATCGTCTGCTGAATTAACCATAACTCACAGTTATCTCGTGTGTTTTCGCAAATACAATTAATTATAGTTTGCATAATTATTAATTTTAGTAATAGTAAGATCGTAATTGAAGCATATTTAATAGCTCTGGGCACACACTTCCCAGCTAACAATTTTACGTTGTAAGTACGTGGACCCGACGTAATATCGTTACGTTGTTGTTACGTACTGGCACAACGCAGTTAGCGTACGGGGACACGACGTAATATCGCTACGGTGTTACTAAGTACTAGCACAACGTAGTTAGAGTACGTGGACACGACGCAAGCGGAACGTAATACCGTTACGTTCTTGTTACGTATTGACACAACGTAAATAGAATACGTTGATACAACGTAGATCAAACGTCATTCCTGACGTTACCAAACCATTACCTTCATACAACGTTGTAAATACGTAGTGTGTTTGCTTGGTTTAACCTGACTGAATCCAACACACGAGTGTAACATCGTTTCTTTTGATCCATATAGTTAACCTCCTCTGTAGATGTTTAATTCCATATATCCATCTATGTACATGATTACAATATTGGTTATTGGAGTACGACAGCCACAGTTTTATTAAGAAAATGATGAGGAAGTTTTTAAAACAGTATGAACAATGTTGGATCTCACACACTTTGAAGGGTAAACACAGACACGTGGTACGAGGACTGCTGCTGCTTCATATTTGCAGCCGTAACCGTTCAAAGTACTCGCATGATATTTAAAAAACCCAGCAATGTGTGATTGCTTCAGTCACTACTGGCATTAAGCTGGGCTGCTTTGCAGCATCTTTGTCCTTAATGTCCTGCCACATATTCCCAATAGGGTTCAGGTCAGGTGCATTACCTGGCCAATGAAGAACCCTAACTCGCTAGCCATGACGTCACTGAGCATGCTGTGTGACATATTTGTCATGCATGAATGTTTCACAGCCCAGCAATGTCGTCTGCGCCAGTAACTTGTCACACATGTACTCGGCTTGCCGCATGCATGGTTTTCTTGTCACACATGATTGCTTTTGTTTTAAAAGCGTACTTATTATTTTTTGGAATAAAACAGTGGTGGTCGTACTTCAATGAGCAAGAGGCACGCTGCATGCGTATGTATGTATGTATGTATGTATGTATGTATGTATGTATGTATGTATGTATGTATGTATGTATGTATGTATGTATGTATGTATGTATGTATTATATGTATATGTATGTATGTCTGTCTATCACTTCAGGTGGCAATGCTTTCATGCTCCGCATGTGGGGCATCAAGGCCGCAGTACCCGTGCATTCGCTGCATACAGCCTTCGGCATCGGCGCTTTACTCGCGCCGCAACTCGCACGACCCTTCCTCGGCACCGCCCTCAATGTCGGCGTCTTCAGCAGCAGCAGAAACAGCTCCGAGCACACCAACAGCACCAGCTACATCGCGGATATGTCAAAGGCGACGTCGTTTGACATGACTGCCGCCGCCATAGAGTACCCATACTCCATAATCGCCGTCTTCTGTCTATTCGTGGCCGTCTTCTTTATATTGCTTTTCTGTTTCGCGCCCATTCGTCAGGGGGCGCCACGCAACAGGTCGAAGTCGTCTGCGAAGAACGCCTTCAAGCCTTCGTCATGGCTCGGCGGCGGCAACAAGCGGCTTGGCTACGCCGTTCTGGCGCTTGTGTTCGTTATCTTTATGTTGCCTGTCGGAATGGAGCGTGCCTTCTGGGTGTCATTCACTGCCGGTCGAGTGCTCGTGACGCTAGCTGCCACCTGCGTCAGCCAAATCTTGCTGATACTCATTGAGCTCTCCGTCAACGTGGCGGCGACGGCAGCGCTGGTGGCGTACGGCCAAGCATCGGGGCCGCTCCTGGCTGTCTTCTCGGGGCTGTTCGCTGCCAGCATGGCGCCGCTCGCCCCGACCATGTTGTCGTGGCTGAACCTCTACATTGAGGTGACGACAATGCTCACTTGCATAACGTTCTTCGCGTCAGCGTGCGGCGCCTTCGTCTACAGCTGGATGGCCGGCTACCTGTTCCAGTACGAAGGCCCCGATTCGCTGCTCTACTTCATGCTTCCAAGCTCCTGCGCGTGTGTCGTGGTCTTTGCGCCGCTCTATTTCAGTGCCATCAAGTACGAGCTAGGCTTCCCTCGTCGTCGTGATGCATCAGGTGGCCACGACGGAAGGCCGCGAAAAACAGAAGGCGACTGATGCTGGTCGTCTGACTTTATATATTCGCTTCTGCAAGCATGACCATGCCATGGCCGTTAAATCCGTGGAACAGAAAACGTTTGTTTGATGGAACTGAAAATGGTTTGTTTGGGATTGATGTAAAATAAGTTGAAAGTTCGATTAAATGTTTCTTTGCGCACAGTCTGATTTAAAAGAGTCTGACATAAAAGAAATGACATAATTTTTAGTTTCATTGGAAACCGCGGCTAGTTGTTACTACGTTCAGTTAAAGTAATTTTTTTGGGTGAAATGTATGTTAGATGCATTATTTCTGCCAACGTATACATTACATGTATTATTCGTATTCATAAAATGTACCATATCAATGATATTCTATATTAGCTAGCCCCATAAGCTGAGCAAGTTTTTACATCAATCGGGGCAAGTTGTTGCAGCAAAGAACGTGTGGATCGCAAAGCAAGTATGACTCGTACATATTACTGTTGTTACATTAATTGCATTATACACACTTATACATCTCTTACACAGTGTGCATAACAATGCAGATGTTCACAGCTTCATATATTAAGTTTTTCATTGTTAGTTACCAAAGGGGACACTTTCCTAGGATTGTTACATAACAAACAATACAATACTCGTTTGTTTAGACCCATCATCATTTGTACTTTATAAATATACTAGATTTCATCAGCAGCTTTGTCATTTAATTTACATATTAAACAACGCATTATTTATTTGAATGGAATATTAATTATTGAAATGAATGGCAATACATCCTTAATACGACTTCTACTTGATTGAATGATGCACACATAAACGAACATCCACATTTCAATTAATCGCTCAATATTTATTACTTGCTCAAACAGTGCTGTGCCATAAAGATTTAACCAGATTGCCATCCAAGGAAAATCACCCAAATGGCTAGTGTACAAGGAAGCAACTGACTTATCGAGAGTACAACAATCTGTCATCTATGTGTAACCCGCCCTGCTGAGATATTTAGCAATTCTGTTTTTAACGCATTCACGCTGCTAGCAGTTACATAACTGGTTATAAACCAGTACACTAGGCTTCACGTGTGAAACAAAGCGTTCACACGCCGGAGTTAAATAAATGTTGTTCTTTCAGTCATTGTCAGCACACAACTCACTAGCTCCACACCTCGTTAATTTCGTCTTCTAAACTCTCGATTTTTGGACAGTGTGTCCGCTGGTGGACGTCCAACCAACTACTGTCGATGGTGACTCCATATGTGTGCCATGTTTTCGGAAAACGACTTAGTAACAATGTGCCCCTGTACACAACACGCACGCGCGATTTGCAAAGGTTCATGAAAATGTCTAGGTTATATCTGAATACTATGATCAATGTCACGCTCTCGTTAAACATTACAGCTACAAGCGTACAACCTCACTTTGTTTCCAATTTCGTTAAATAGAGAACGTGGGAGTTGGTAGACAAGCCTTGGACAACTGAAAGAACAAATTACTTGTTCAAGTGAACCGACCAAAACTGTAGGTGCGAACGCTAGAAGGGGACTCTGAGTAGAGAAAAGCAAGTAAATGTTGTTGATTAGTTACGAAGGTAATGAACGGCAGATGACGCCTCTGTTTGCTATTATTCTCTATTCGTAAGAAAATTAGCGTCAATGGGAAAACAAACGAATTTCATTTACAATTGTATTACAAAAAGAGCGTTAATGTGGTAACACATGTGTTTCATTTACAATTGTGTTACAAAAAGAGCGTTAATGGGGCAACACATGTGTTTCATTTACAATTGTGTTACAAAAAGAGCATTAATGGGGAAACAAATGTGTTTCATTTACAATTGTATCGACGTTAATACACAAATATTGTATTGTGGGGATCAAATGTGTAGTTAGTGGAAAGAAGAAACATAATATTTGTTGAGAGCTTGATTGTCAAGCCAAGTACTGTCTTCTTGTTTCTCGTGAAATGGTCACGCTATGACCCTGTCGTCCTACAATTATTTAATAACTCTGTGTATGTATTTGTTCCACCCACCCACCCACCCACCCACCCACCCACCCACCCACACACACACACACACACACACACACACACACACACACACACACACACACACACACACACACACACACACACACACACACACACACACACACACACACACACACACACACACACACACACACACACACACACACACACACACACACACACACACACACACACACACACACACACACACACACACACACACACACACACACACACACACACACACACACACATTACTCAGACAGCCCTTTATAGATTCGAAATCACACAAAATATCGCAAAATCCGAGCAGTTTCCGGTTTCAGGTGAACGCGAACTCAACATTCAGTCACTAATCTACCACCCTCCGCGGATGAGTGAACTTTTACCATATCACCCGTGTCACAACTTATCATATCACCCCTGCCACAACTTACTTTTATGTACAGAGTTTGCACATCTGTATTTCATTGGGCAAACTCCAAACATGGGAAGAAAAGGCAGCTGAAAGTGATTGGCCATCTGCAGCCAAAGCAGTCCCAGGCCGACGTAACGTACATGACGTAAAACCTGGACGTCGGAGGCCGACAGAGTGAGGCTGCTTCGGTGCACCAGTTTCCTTACTAAAAAACCTATACGCACAGCCACAGGTTCCTCATACATCTCAATCATTCACACATTTCATCTTCCAAAAAGTCCTGCGTCGTTGGGTGAGTAACAAACAAGAATAAGTATTAAAGGGGCACAATCTTCTTAACAAGGACATTTCCTTATTACCAAGAGTACCGTTGGGTTTATATGAATGCTACGTTAATTTAAAGGTTTATTTGAGAAACAAAACTGGCATACATTTATTCACCTGCCGTTCCAGGTAGGGCTTCATGAACGCGTGAATATTACCGAAGGCGGAATACATTGATAACAGAAGCATCAGCTGTGAAAATACTAAAGTGGCATTTAGGGCCATGGCATTGACCTACACTCTAACGAAAAGAATATATTCAAATTATATAACGGGCATAAAAGGTACACATCAGGACAAGTAATCAGAAGGACTTGGGTGAATGAACCTATTGGAGGAAATGCTCATATGTTACATTTAAAAGATATCCTTTTACAGCTGTACAAATAGTATTTTAGGAAAATAGTATTTTAGGAAAATAGTATTTTAGGAAAAATGCGTGTCCGCGTGTACTGGCAGTAACACAGTGCAGATTTCCTTGCATTCATGTCATGACAGTTTTGGAAGTACTATACGTGTAATCTGTAATCTTTCATATATTGCCTTTTCAGCATAAATTTCATACGACGTTTAGATTCCCCATATGTTCACAGTATCATATCTATGTACTTCCTATGAAGTGTAAACCTTTGCTAGAAGCAGCTTTGCTTAGTTTTACTTAAAACAACTCTTTGAACAGACGTATGTGTCGTTGACCATTGGAAAGTAGCAAGCACAGTGTGAACAGTGTGCACATTTTAACAATGTAATACAATTGCAATTTCACTTTTAAAATCACAATTAAATGTACAATATGCTATGTAGTTGAAACAGTCATTAATACTATGATAAAATTATATGCAGAAATATTGTTTTCAATTCTTTTCAACCGGGTTTTAATGGAAAGTGAGAGCCGTACACAATAAAAATTATAATTATGTAGTCAGTGTGGCGGAGCCAATATCCTACGGAAAAATGTGTACTCGTACTATTAATGTTGATGGGAATAAACATATTGCGAATTGTTGTTGACACACGACACAACTATCAGTACACGTTGGTAGCTCGGTGGTTCGGCATGTATGTATGTATGTATGTATGTATGTATGTATGTATTTTTCAGAAAATACTTAAATAAATATAGAGACAGACTAACGGGTGTATGTGTGTATACTTGTATGTATGTATGTATGTATGTATGTATGTATGTATGTATGTATGTATGTATGTATGTATGTATGTATGTATGTATGTATGTATGTATGTATGTATGTATGTATGTATGTATGTATGTATGTATGTATGTATGTATGTATGTATGTACGTATGCATGTATGTATGTATGTATGTATGTATGTATGTATGTATATATGTATTTATGTATGTACTTACGTATGTATGTATGTGTGCGTGCGTGCGTGCGGACAGATAAACAGTAAGGAGTGGGTGCACCGAAACCTAGTAAGCTAATATGTGCTACATTGAGTCGATACATTACAAAAACATTGGAAAGCAACTGGAGCCTCAGTAAACCAACATTCATTCTGCTTAATCGTAGACAGACAGCACTAAACAAGATCGTCCGTGAACAATAGTCTCCAGATAACAATTCCAATGTCCAGATCAGACAATTCCGCGCGCATGGTCTGAAACGTAAGACGTACACAGACCGAGCTACAACGCTATTCGGCCTGACCCCGATACATTTCGTGATACTTTGTCCTTCTATTGTCTGTCGTACGTTGACTATGGACAAGCGAATAGTCTGGTCGTTGTCGACGTTATACTTTTTGTTTTTACACACGTGGCTAGGGCCAATTTTAGGGTTGCTTTAAATTTCCTTTACTATGGGGCATTATTTTTTGCAGATATTTAAATACGAAGACTTTTAAGTAATTTGGCACCTCTAAAAGTTGGCGGAAACGTGCAGACGTTTACGTGGGCGACGCAACAATAACATACCCCCTTGAGACGTTACACGGATTATATCCAGAGAAAAATTCCCCGACTAATTATTTACTACCGGACGAGATCTCCTCGAGTACTGTCCCTTTGACAAGACATTCCGTGGAACATATGTACGGCATACCAGAGCTCTAACAGCTATTTGAAGCAAGATAGACGGGAAACACAGCGCGGGTGAACACGTTCTATTTCTTTTCTTCGTGTTCTTCGTCTTCTTCCTCTTCTTTTCTTAATCATCTTCTACTTCTTATTCTTCCTCGAACAGAAGTCTGCCGTAAACTGCCACCATTTATCGGGCGTTGCACAGTATTTAACTGAATGTGACGAAATGTAAAATATAAATGAAGTTCACATTAAAACAAATGTGTGTTTGTGCGTGTTTGTGTGTGTGCGTGCGTGCGTGCGTACGTGCGTGCGTGCGTGCGCGCGCGCGTTCGTGCGTGGTGTTGATCAAAAAGGAGGTTAGATAGTGACAACAACAACTACTGCCGCTGCCACTGCCACTGCCACTACCACTGCCACTTCCACTTCCACTGCCACTGCCACTGCCACTTCCACTGCCACTTCCACTTCCACTGCCACTGCCACTGCCACTTCCACTGCCACTGCCACTGCCACTGCCACTTCCACTGCCACTGCCACTGCCACTGCCGCTGCCACTGCCACTGCCACTGCCACTGCCACTGCCACTGCCACTGCCACTTCCACTGCCACTGCCACTGCCACTTCCACTTCCACTGCCACTGCCACTGCCACTGCCACTGCCACTGCCGCTGCCACTGCCACTGCCACTGCCACTGCCACTGCCACTGCCACTGGCACTGGCACTGCCACTGCCACTGCCGCTGCCGCTGCCACTGCCACTGCCACTGCCACTGCCGCTGCTAAGCAGAGGGCGGTAAAAAAGTTAAATCAATGTTAAAACACACTTGTGACCGTGGGAAATAGAGGGTTAATGGTCGCCTACGACACGGTACTTGATGACGATGACTGGTGATGAAAAGGAACCAAGCCTGTACCGTGGACACCTGTTAGCTGGTGAACTTAGAACATCGGCAAACTAAGGAAAAGAGCAGCTACTTAAGGAAAGAACATATGTATTCAGAAAAGAAGCATACTGTTTCAATTATCCTTTCGGTAAAACTGACTATTCAGATGTAAAACAAATACACGGTATATTTCAGAGGGTGGCCCATTTCAGATTACACGCTAGGGATCAGTAGCTTACGGTAGCCAACAAAATAATTATTTGCTATTGACACGCAGGCTGCTTACTGTAGATCATAGACATAAATAGAACACCCGTTAGTAAAATAGGGGGATGATTAATGATGTAACTTTATGCTGTAGATACATCGGCTGATAAGTAAACCTCATTTTCGCCATTATAAAAATTGCGTGGATTAAGTCGTTTTAGTGGTTTTAGTGTAATGTTATATGAATTTGTGTTTTCCTTAAACAGTGAAGATACCCAGAAAGGCGATGTGGTTGTCGTGATTTATAATATAGGTACACGATGGCGTGCTGGAGAATACTATGACTCAAGTGTAATAAAGTGTCACCTTTGGTGGTAAATGGCAGCATATAGGTCAATGATGTTGTGGAAACGGTGGCTACTCGATAATACATACATGTGACATACAGAAAGGTTAGCTAAGCGTGCGTGGACTTCAAGTAAATGGAAACAAAAGTCATGGTTTTGGGCCTATGCACCTGTAAGACTAAAACATAACTATTTGCAACTACAATTACAATATCACGCCAGTGGTTTACTAGGGAAGACTTGTTGAACACACATCATCTTAATTTCATGGACCGCGTCATACTGTTAAATAATCCTGCGTCACGAGTGTCAAATCTAGGAAAATTCGCTCGCCAAAGGAAAATACATTTGTATACATCTATTCCTATATTTGCCAAGACGATATGGCTATGCTGTTTGCTTCCAAACTCAACTTGTATAACATATTTTGGCCTTTGTTTACTAAACTAGTCCTCTTTCTGACAAAATATCACGTTTGCTTGAGACTTTGCGTTGGTTCTGTGTATGCCGGCCTCCCTTAATACATCACAATAGTCTAGGTTACCCGATTCATAGAACTGCGCATGTGCCTATTGGTCTCGCTGGTTAACATGTCAGCGCTCAGTCAACTGGAGATATGACCGGAATCTCCCACTTTTAGGACACATTCTGTGTAAACCAGTGGCGCGATATTCATGATTTTAGATGCACATGTTTAGTTTTTATCATCTCTTTTATGTGCATAGCCCCAAAACCATGACTTTTGTTTCGCTTTAACTTCATTGTATAATCGCCATGGGAATAGCAAGACATGGCTGAAATCCTCGACAACGCGCCTTATCAGCATGTTTAACATGCGAGATTCTTCGTAATTATGCTGATTAAAAAACTCTTCGTGCATATAAGTCAGTATGTAAATAATCAATGAATATCTACGGAGATAAATTGGCAGCCAACTGATTGATCTATCAACGTAAACGACAAAAAAACAGAAAAAAAAAGATGAACACACTGTTCTGAAATGTTGAGAGTCAAATGCCTACAGCAAATATAATGTGCCTATTCCGGAGTTCATGCCTGACTTTGTTTGTCAAAGGGCAGTAATAACATACTTTCCATAACGGAACCTACGAATTTAGCGCATTTACTTGTTCCCATTTTTTCATTTACAGTTAATATTTATTTACAATGTATTTGAATTTGAAATGGTGCGTTGTCATAATTAAACAATAGGCAAGTAGTATAAATTAAAAGTTAGATATTTGAATACATATCGGTTGATTTTTATAACATCCATACAAAACGTGTTACTTTCATGACCTTTCACCTCTTGATATTTAAAAAAATACGATTTGGCGGTGTTTAATACATGCTAGTTTTACGACATATATTGAAACCGATTTACCGCAATTAAAACAGACCTATAAATATGTGCGTGTGTGATGCGTCTAGTGCTGTAGTCACGCGTCTAGTGCTGTAGTGACGCGCCAAGTGCTGTAGCGCAGTGAGTGGTTTGTAGTGCATGCGCTTCACACGCAAGCTTCTTCTTCACGGGAGTGAACAGGGACAAGAGAGCACTATGCTAGTCTGGTATGAACATGTTCATGTGTCTCCCCATAGACAATGCTGTAGTGTAACCTCCTCGTGGTACACCCTGCTAACTCATCATTTGTAGGGTTTGTTTGTATTTGTATTTTATTCAGTTCCAACAGGTCCGAAGACCCAGTAACTGGACTGATAACAAAATATAAGAACGATACGAATAAATAATACAAACAGTAAGAACAGTAGTTATAATAAGGGTATAAAACCACACAATATAAGAACGATACGTATAAATAATAAAAACAGAAAGAACAGTAGTTATAATAAGGGTATAAAACCACACAATACCGATATTACTGACACAGCAAGCTAAGACAGCATTATACATAGAAATGTTTTTGAATTACAAATCTGAAGCGCTTATAAATATATCACAAGTGGGTTCAGTTAAATACAATGTGTTGAAAGTAGTCATACGTCTATTTAAAACTGAGTATTTCCTAATGTTGATTATGCTATTGGAAGTTCTAAAAGGAGTGTAGTTTCTTAGAGATCTTGAACGACAATGATATTGAATATTTCCTACCAGATAGGACGAATATAGATGGGAGTGCACACACTTATGAAGAAAGATCCGATCTGCAACTTGCCTACGATCACTGTACGGCCCAACACTAACTTGCCTACGATCACCGTACGGCCCCACACTAACATGCTGGAGATCTAGGAAAATGAAACCTAATTCCAGACATGGGTATAGACCAGGCTCATCAGTCTTCACAGACAGTTGTGGGGGAAGGAAAACTCTGATTACAAACCACGGGCCACTTGTCCCGATTCCGGATAAATGGGGAGGGTTGGGCCAATCAAACATTCCCGTAAAAACACCACGATTACGGAAATCACAATAGTAACACATGTCATTAGTGGGGTGATTCTGTTTTTGTAGCCGTACGCACCACCCAGGGTGCGAAAAGGAAAAGTCAGTTTGAAGGTGAACTATAAAATTGTTTAGTGATCTGTGAAATTCCCATATCTAAAATGTCTGACGCTACAGCAATAAAAAATAAAA
Organism: Lamellibrachia columna; assembly: GCA_963662155.1. Taxonomy (NCBI): domain Eukaryota; kingdom Metazoa; phylum Annelida; class Polychaeta; order Sabellida; family Siboglinidae; genus Lamellibrachia; species Lamellibrachia columna. The sequence goes on along the minus strand of OY759271.1, from coordinate 13,828,061 downwards.
CACGAAGTATTTACATATTCTTCTAGAAGGACAATTTTTAATAATTGGGGCATTTTAATTACACGAAACACCCCGTAGGGCATTTACAATCTTTGAGGAGTCATCTAGTCTTTACTTTGTCATGCCACCACGTAACGACGCGACATATATATAAACAAATAATTGATATTCCAAAGCCAAATGGGGCGATGGGCCAATGGCCCCACATATAAGCCACTAGAAACACCGACTAGCTCAGTGTCAGTTAACCAATGGGAATCGTTGTACATGCCCTTTACTTAATCAAACAGAAAAAACGTCGTTGCCATGACAACGTTATTGTTCACTGTTCAGATGTAATCTGCACCAGTCCTCTCCAAAAGTTGTCACACATCCTGAAAAACGCTAACCTTTGTTAGATCGTTAACTATTTAAGGCCGACGAACAACGAGACTACGTTTCATGTCTTGTTTGCAAGCGTATTTATTGATTCAACATTGTTGTGTTACAAAATACAACAAAATCGGTCGTTTTCTCCAGGTACACTGCAGGTGGTTCCTAACACTTATCCAAGCAACACTGTCTGTGGTGGCCTCCGTCGCAGAGTCCGATCAGGTGTCTACCAGGACAATATCTGTTGAAGTCCTGGCATCTACCTCCATTGGTGGTGCACAAGCGATCTGTCAGAGGAAAAGAACAAGTTAATCGACTCATGTGTGCAAGGTTGCATGGTTTGCGTTACGTAGTGGATATACCGATACACCGATATGCCAATATACCGAGGTACAAACCATCTCAGCAAAAAAAAACAGGATTATTAGACCAGAAGCGGCAGACACTGACCGAAAGAGAAGACATGTCTGTCATTTATCAATAAACCAGAAGCAATACCAGTATAATCAAATAATTATAATTAGAATATTCATTCGAGTCACAGTTTAAGTGACGCCGGAGATAATTGGATAATGGAATTACAAAAACATATCGTATGCCGCATTATGATGTAGCATGTACCGCATCCGCCACATAGGTATGTCAAATGTTTGCTATGTCATGCTACCTATGCGATGGGGCCGATTAGAGCAGCTCAATTTGTTGTGATAATACGTGTAAAAAAAAATTGTAGCTTTCTTAGCGTGTTGTTTCTGCTAAGATCGAACGTAACTACACTGGTTTAGCTCCATGCTGCATGCGTTGATTTGTAGATTGCTGCAATACAAGTGGCTTCTGCTGACATTGGTGGAGTGCGCTTTGCCCCGGCGGTGCGCTTTGCCCCACAATAATATAAGCCTTACCTGATGCCAGCGCACCACTGATGGCCACCAACAGCATTATGAACGCAAACACCGCAAATGACGTCTTCATGTTTACGTATGTTTCTTTTCTGAAACAGACAAACGAGACTTAGTCGGTTTTTCATAATGCCAATTACGCGCGATTGGAAAACTTATTGAACACAACAATATTGCACAATGATATGTTCAATAAGATCTTTAAAGGCTGAATGGCTTACGCTAGAGTACATGCGTTGAACGCTGAATTTGAATGTCCGCATCATCGGTGCAAAATTACGTAGGTAAGTGAATCAATTTAAGTGTAACAATAACATAACTTACAACAACATAACTTATAACAGTCTTACGTCGAAATTTTCTTAGCTAATAATCGTGTGGGGAACTAATTGTCTCAGGGGTGATTCATGTTATGTACGAATTTTTTTAAACGCGGTTGAAATACTAATTAGTAAATATAATGTATGTATGTATGTATGTATGTATGTATGTATGTATGTATGTATGTATGTATGTATGTATGTATGTATGTATGCTTTCTAGAATAAACTAATTGTATATATGTATGGGTAAATCGTATGTATGCATTCATGTATGTATGTATGCATGCATGTATGTACGTACGTACGTACGTACGTACGTACGAACATTTGTATGCATGCGTATGTACGTATGCATACATGAATGTATGTATGTATGTATGTATGTATGTATGTATGTATGTATGTATGTATGTTAAGCAAACAATTGTTTCAAATAAATATATCAGTAACGTTACAGCTAGAGAGAAAGCAAACGCACTCATTAGAACGAGTGTTTAATCAAACAGCGCCCTTACCTCTAGTCCTTTCCCGTGGTCAGTGGTCGATTGTGGACAGTTACTGCGCCGAGTGAGAGATGTGAGTGCTCACTGCTGCAACTTGTCCCATTTATACTATGCTACACTCAGATTTTTTGTAAATCTGTGTCGCAAACCGACAAAAAAAGGAGAGAGAACTTTCGACGCTGAATCGGTCGTTCGAAATAAACACGGATGCAGTGCACCGTGCACAAACGGTATCATAAACAAGAAAAACATTTAAGTATTTTCGTGTAACGTCCTGGTAGATGTAAATGCCTGCATACAGGACACGGGAATTTGGATGTAAACTATAAAACGGGAGATACTGTTTTAGGTACTACAGTAAAACAAAAGGACTTAGGAATAACAATAAGTGCTGATATACGAAAATTTCATAGCAGTGTGGTATTGCAGCTTCAAAGGGTAATCAAATTCTTGGGTTGATTCGGAGAAATATAACATACAAGGAAAAAAGCTAATTATATATCTGTATAAAGCAATAGTTAGACCTCATTTAGAATACTGTATACAAGCGTGGAGACCATAGTGTAAGAAGGATATAGACACGCTTGAAAGAATACAGAGGAGAGCAACTAAAATGATCCCAGAACTGAGAGACCTTAGTTATGAAGAACGACTGAGAGAATGTGGTTTAACAACTATAGAGACAAGGCGGTTAAGGTGAGATCAAACTGAAGTTTTTAAGTTATTGAATGGGTATGAAAATCTAGATAGAAATATTTTCCTCACTCTAGAAAGATAATAGAACTAGGGGACATGAGGTAACATTAGTAAAGGTTCAGTGTAGATTGGATAGCAGGAAATACTTGTTCTCACAGAGGACATTCAATGAATGGAAAAAAATTTCTACAGATTGTTTAACTGCTAGCAGCGTGAATACGTTTCGAAACAAGGTTGACACATATCTCAGGAGGGCGGGTTACACATAGATTAAAAATGTTGGACTCTCGATAAGCCAATGGCTTCCTTGTCCACTTGCCATCTGGGCCTTTGCCTTGGATGGCAATCTTGTTAAATCTTGTTAAATAATGTCTCCTCTTAGTCGTCTTTGTTATAGTAAATCTGCAGTCTTTCTTCGCATGGTTTATGTTTTGAGTTCGTGGAGTAGATTTGTGGCTGTTCTTTGTATTTTCTCGATATGTTATATATCTTTGATCAGGAAAGATGACCACGCTTGTCTTCAGAATGTTATATATCTTTGATCAGGAAAGATGACCACGCTTGTGCACAGTAGTAAAACGGGGGTCTGACGAAAGTGGTATGTACAATCAGAAAACTGTGTGTGCCAAAGTACTGAACACATTTCTTCGGATGGTCGTTCTTGCCTTGTTGTCAGATTGAGTGCATTGACGGGACGCCATACAAGGAGAGGGGAGAACTTTATACTGTCGTCGACTTCAAATAACTCTTTCAAATCCAGCAGTGCCACTGACGGACAATGGTAGCGTGACTTCTCAAATGTCTTCAGTTGTTTGTAGCTTGATCACTGTGGTGTCTGCAAAGTTGACACATATCTGAAATGCTGGACTATAAATTCGACAACTCACAGGCATTTCTAAAGAAAATTAAGTGATATCATACAACGTCGACTCGAATACTTTACATTATATATAAGGGGTGCTGTCACTAAAAGTGTTCATTGTCTTTTAGATATGTCATGAACACAATGTGTCCCTTCCTCCTTAAATTAAACTTGGGAAGTATACACATGGGTTACATAATAAAGATATACACGATTTATGTGATTATCTTCCTCCCGATACACAACGTCACCTAGTGGACGTTTCTACCAGCACGCAATGCTTTAATTTGCATACAATACCCTAACTTGTCAATAGAGTTTATCTGATCTTTGAATGTTGCATGGTTTGTGTCAGTATCGTTATCTTGTTTGTGTGGTGCCTGGTGATGTTGTGTTACCATAATTATTTGAGTCAGTTTCTGGAGAGAACCGGAAGAGCGCCGAACAATCGGGAGGACAAGGGTTCAAGTCCACCTGCTGCTGTTTAGAAATGTCAGCAAATTCGTTATCCCATTCTGCCTGTGTTTTCGGAAGAGACACTAAAGGCCCCAAATGCCGTTGGTCCCTTCTACCTGGTGTCTATGTCATGGAAAGTAAAATACCCCACACAGGAGTTTAATATGTAGCCTGTCGTGGACTCACCATCTCTACAAGATATCCATAAAACGTGTGCGTGTGTGTGTGTGTGTGTGTGTGCGTGCGTGCGTGCGTGCGTGCGTGCGTGCGTGCGTGCGTGCGTGCGTGCGTGCGTGCGTGCGTGCGTGCGTGCGTGCGTGCGTGCGTGCGTGCGTGCGTGCGTGCGTGCGTGCATGTGGGTGTGGGTGTGGGCATAATGGTCCATGTTATGGGAAATAACGTTACTTTATATGGCATGTAAATTTAAATCACCTATTTTTTAATGCGAACCCGACCCGCACGTTACACCCTCCAGGTGGTGCGTGCGTGCAAGTTGGTGCTGTAAACTGGTTCCCGAATCCTTCCTTAGAGGCGCCGGCAGACTACACAATAACAGTGGCGCCACATGGTGGGCTGGGGACCAGCCTAGTTGGTACTGACGCCCTTTCTAAAATAACCACACCGTGAATCTTCTCCTAGTGTGTCTATAAACAAAAAACCTTTTACTTAGTAAGCCACCAACAATAACTTGCATAAAACACATACAATTCATGATTTACGAATTGTCGGAGATGTCATGCGAAAAACGCTGCAAAATCAACGCGATTACAGCAAATGTAGCGAATAGGAGACACAAGTGATTTTCGTTTCGAGGCGATAGTTGACGAGATAATGCACTTCCGGCCTCCAAGTTGTGCACACCATAACATGTTGAAACATACCTATGTTACTATAAAATAAAACATGTTAAATGTACCTATGTTACTATAAAATAAAACATTTTTATTAGCGTTGTCACATTTTAACGCTAGTTGTTTTAGAAGTAAATGTGTAATTGCTTGTTCTCTGTTTAAAAATGTGTTATTGCTTGTTCTCTGTTTTAATAAATGTGTAATTGCTTGTTCTCTGTTTTAATAAATGTGTAATTGCTTGTTCTCTGTTTTAATAAATGTGTTATTGCTTGTTCTCTGTTTTAATAAATGTGTTATTGCTTGTTTTCTGTTTTAATAAATGTGTAATTGCTTGTTCTCTGTTTTAATAAATGTGTTATTGCTTGTTCTCTGTTTTACTAAATGTGTTATTGCTTGTTTTCTGTTTTACTAAGTGTGTTATTGCTTGTTCTCTGTTTTAATAAATGTGTTATTGCTTGTTCTCAGTTTTAATAAATGTGTTATTGCTTGTTCTCTGTTTTACTAAATGTGTTATTGCTTGTTCTCTGTTTTAATAAATGTGTTATTGCTTGTTCTCTGTTTTAATAAATGTATAATTGCTTGTTCTCTGTTTTAATAAATGTGTTATTGGTTGTTCTCTGTTTTAATAAATGTGTTATTGCTTGTTCTCTGTTTTAATAAATGTGTTATTGCTTGTTCTCTGTTTTAATAAATGTGTTATTGCTTGTTCTCTGTTTTAATAAATGTGTTATTGCTTGGTCTATCTCTTTTAATTCCAAATGTGTTTATATGTGAAATGCGATGGCGGGCAGCGCGTCGTTGGGGGCCGGAAGTGAGCATTTATGGGCAAATTTGCATAAAACCAACATGGCGGCTGACGAGACTTGTGTCCCATGTTAGTGGTGTCGTCGTAATTTGAGATTTGTCCTAGTTGCTGGTATCGTTCGTGGGTGCAACACCGGTCATTATTCTTTGCAGGTCCGGTTCACTGATATTTACGAATGGAAACGTAAATGTAATTTCTAGCCATATTGAACATTCTGCTTCAGATCAATGGCGTACTAACATTTACTCGACACCAGTAGCAACAGGTACATTAAGCGTGACGCCAACATGCGTGACCTGCCCAGCCAGGCGTGACCAGGGTAGACGCGTGGGAACTTCCTGGCTTTTGTGTGATGCCCAAGCATCGTATCCTCGACAAACTATGACTATGATGTATAATGTCATAAAACTGGCCACACATCAAAGACATTATTTACACCATATTCGCATTTAAAAACAAAGTCGTGGTAGAAGTGGAGCATTGTGTGAACTTTCATTCATTCTCTACTTAACCATTGTACTAATCGATATCAAATAGTTCAGTAGATGCCAACGCGACCTGACAGGACTCACATTAATAACGTCCAATTTGCTATGGCAGGTTGAGTCCTAACCGTCACGGTCTACCATGATTGTATGACACTTGCGTTGTCATCTATCGCGCCACCACCATGCGTATGACTTGCCCCGCGGGCACCGTTGCTTATGCAATTACACACACTTTGCGTTGATTTTTCCCACCTCGATACAAACAACGTATATAATATGAACGCGTGACAAAACGTATAAAGATGACAACAATGGCAGTTATTTCAATCGCGACAGTAGTTCTAACATTGACTGTCATGACAACAGCGAAACGATTCGCTTTATTTACAACGACGAACTCGTCACTGACAATGGAAACAAACGGACACACGTGGTTTGTTTTTGCACAGAAGACCATTTTGTGTTTATTTTGACCCATAGAAAATGTAATCAGTGATTTTGTTATTGTCTTGATTTTTTTCAAGAACCGTGTCCATCGATGCAAGTTCACATTTACATACTCCAAACGCAGTCATCACTACATCGCATGGCTGTACGCACGCACGCACGCACTCACGCACGCACGCACGCACGCACGCACGCACGCACGCACACGCACACGCACACGCACACGCACACGCACACGCACACGCACACGCACGCACGCACGCACGCACACACACACACACACACACACACGCACGCACACACGCACACACGCACACACACGCACGCACGCACACACACACACACACACACACACACACACACACACACACACACACACGCACGCACACACACACACACACACACACACACACACACACACACACACACACGCCGATGACAAGACTGCGCGATGCCAACAGTAGCGCCAACGAGAAAACAAAAGAAGCATCATGGCATCCGTAGTGACACGGCTTCATGCATCTTCGACCGGCCGTCGCATCAACATCGCCGCGTTTTCCTGCGTTCCCATCGCGCGACAATGTCGTGGTGCAGAAATTAGTGTCGCGCTTCCACCAGCCATTGTCATCGGTGTCGCACGCCTGCGAAAAAACCATAACAACGCCATCACAGCACGACGGAAGCCGCGTGGCGGAGGACTACGAAATAATTAATATATTTATCTGCGCTCATAACAATTAATGATTCAGCGGCGCCGTTCGGGTGGTGAGTGCGTCGATTGTTGCATTGTTTACCGGTTGCCGCGGCAACCTAAACAGTTCGGCGAGAAATTGATCTGGCGGCCATTGTTGCTCCGAAGCTTCGGAAGTTCGCGCATTAAAGTGAATTTGTGCGCCTTTGCGACGGCATTTACGCGATCGCCTTGCGCCGACTTTAAGTGTCGAGTGTCGGCGACTGGCTGTTAAGGAGTTGGTTTCCCGCCGCGCACGTTTTTGTCGACTTGAAATTCTAAACAGTGATTAGTCGACAGCCGGCTGCACAGACGTTCCGCGCGGCTGCCGATCACGACGCGGAAGCGACTGGGCTGACGCTACGGCAGATGGCAACATGAACCGGACGAGTCGGGGGTCGAGCTGAGCACGAACCGCACGCTCTCGGTAAGTCGGGGGATCGTGAGGGTGTTAGTGATTCCACTATCGAGACACTTCATCGAAACACGTTATTGAGCCACGCCACGTAAGATATGCTGTTGTTGTTGTTGTTATTGTTTTAGTAATTGCCAAAAAATACCCACGTGAAGCAAATTTTATTTTGGTTGTTTTGTGTTTATTTGCTGTGTAAACTGTATTTAAAGTACGCGTCCGTCGCACATTTATCCAGCTGCCGATGTCAACTGCGTCCGAAACCCGGGGTTTACAGTAGTTATCTGGTTTGTCGGGTTTTTAGTCTTACAATGTTCAGCGTACCTTCATGCTTGTGTGGCATTGTAAACGTAGACATATATAATGATGTGTGGTTTTGTGCTTAGTGTCATTCGGGACTATGATACATACAAAAGCCACACACGATATCATAACGTATAACATTGGAATCCATAAACAAGAGCTAAGATTAGATAATATAAATCATATCGAAATGCCATACCATATTATGTAAGACATCTATGTTTTAAAACTAACGGTCATACGAATCGCAAATTCTCGGTTTCTCTCGAAGTCAAACATGATTGACATATTCAATGATTGGCAGTGCTCTGTTCCATCGGGGATCACCGACTTTGATCAGATCAATCGTCCCATCTACGATATAAAGTATTTTGTGTCTCTGTCTGTCTGTTCCCTCGTATCTCCGTCACTTACGCATGCAAGGGGCTGGAATTTTGTAGGGCCGACGGGGACATTACGTATGTGAACGTTTGACGTAGATTGGTTAATTGAGAACACCAGTACTTACTGTTGTTAGCAACGCTCTGCGTGTTTTGTACGAGTGTTGCTAGTTACGTGATCTACGTCAAACGTCCACATACGAACGCTTCGGCAGTTGTACGTGATTTTGGGGGTATGAATTGTCATTGCCATTGTCCTTGCCACTATCAAAATTTAACTGGGTATTGCAAGGAGGCAGTTGTTGCCGTTTTGTCCAGTGCAACGCCGGGTAACCCGGCTAGTGTACAATAAAATCTACAAAACGTCTAAAGATTACGTAACTCGGAACAATAGGGTTCGTAGTTACGTAAATTGTTAGCAACGTTTTTCGTGTTCTCTACTATTGTTCCGAGTTACGTGATCTATGTTACGTCAAACGTACGTCAAATATACCAGAACAAATTATTGAAAAATTTTACTACTGCACGAATATACAATATTTTCAAGGACATATTTTATCATAGTGAGGAATATTATGTTACTTCACTGCAGCATGACTTTAGATCAGCTCATTCAAGCTAAACTCGTTCATCATCATTCTCAACTCACGTTGGCACCGTATCGGACGGTCAACTATTTGGCAAATTAAACATTAAGCGATACAAAGGTTTTATTCTCGCACGGTTATAAAAAATCACCAAACCTCGCCGCGGCGATTATGGCGAATCATCATATAGACAATCACTAGTATATGGGGTAACAGTTCTTGGACACCCATTGTGTAAACAATCTCTCGATTGATGACTCTTCATAAATCACCGCTATTCCCTTTACTGTAATGATTAATAATTAAGTTCCGGTTTGATGTTGCCTTCTGGCAGGGACTGCTAAATTCCTGGCCAGCTGCGCGATCAAGTGTAGTCGAAACAAAGCCGTTGCTCCTCAGACAGTTCGCGCCGAGGTGTGCTGTTACAGGTGATATGCTGATACGCCGAGGTGTGCTGTTACAGGTGATATGCTGATACGCCGAGGTGTGCTGTTACAGGTGATATGCTGATACGCCGAGGTGTGCTGTTACAGGTGATATGCTGATACGCCGAGGTGTGCTGTTACAGGTGATATGCTGCTGGGCAGAGTTTTTCTAACTGCTGCAACCATTGAACTAATTTCTCAGTGACGTATGTTTGTAAATAAGACTGGTTTCCCTGATGTGTTAAACAATGTTCGTATTTTTAAATTGTGATTCATTAAAACACATTTAGGCGGTCAGATGTCAGAATATGTGTAGTGTAGTTTATCCTATGTAACACGATGTTACGATCAAAACTATAAGACTTTGTACATATGCATTTAAATAGTAAATACATCTCGTGTTATAACCGATTATGATCAGAGTACAGTATTTTGATGCTGACGTAGCTGTTGCTACGTCAGATATTTTTCAAAGATTCGCGGCACCCACTTTTGGGGGTCATTGGGGTTAAATGGATTTCAAGTAACCTTTAAAATTTAAGGTTTCATTACTTTGGTTTCAGGGTAGGCGCCTATCTGAGGCAGTTTTAAATGTATAACTGCGTTTGTTATCGACTGTTATTTCTGTTATTGAAACGTGATATAAATACGAAACTAAGGAATACAGGTTAATCCGTTCTTCGAGTCAGCCAACCAATGGCGAATAACGATCGATGTTGTGCTCTCAGTGGGTTTCGTATAATTAAAATGCGTAAATTCTCTTAACATTTCGATTTTGAAGCACATCTAAATGAACAATATTACATTTCATGTGTTGATCTGTATTGCTATGTGTATTAATTTTTAGAAATTGTGTAAAATGGGAATTCGAGAAAACAAACTAGCGTGAATCTCTGGTCTTCTCAAGTTGCCGACGCCATCTTTCCTTTTCCATTCGAGCTGCGACTGTTTTATGGGACACTGCAACACTGAATTTATTTATTAGTATTTATAACATCTCATCTCGCGACGACTAAAAATAATCCAGTTTTACGACATGTAAAACTCGCTTTACTAATGGCAATAAAATGGTTGTACACTCCGTTTAATCAGCCTCCAGTTCCCGTTCGATGGTCAGACCATGGA
>OY759271.1:13797397-13812397 GCA_963662155.1 Lamellibrachia columna | reverse complement strand
TATCCAGTGCCACGCATTTGTGAGATGAAAAATGACTGGTCTCTCCTTTGTGGCATTGTCTGCTATGGTGTTCCGTAATAAGAAGTGGGTGAAAAAGCCAGTTCATTCATTTTAATTGTCAGCAATCGATATGATTCTTTTGAAATTGCCAAGCGCCCTTATGCGTCAATGACACGTTGGCAAGGTGCCGAATATTTGGCAGCCTTTGCGTACTAATGCCACGTGCAGACTGCAATTGTACATCTTGTTTTGTGATATAGACACAGGGTAGTCTTGATATGGCGGCTAAGTGTACGGGGTAAGTATAGATATTCGGTAATAGCTTGTTCAACCGATTGGTCGATAGCACCTGTCATGAATTGCTATTCATGACCCTTCTACCTTAATTGCTATTCATGACCCTTCTACCTGAATTGCTATTCATGACCCTTCTACCTGAATTGCTATTAATGACCCTTCTACCTGAATTGCTATTCACGGCCCTTCTACCTGAATTGCTGTTCATGACCCTTCTACCTGAATTGCTATTCATGACCCTTCTACCTGAATTGCTATTAATGACCCTTCTGCCTGAATTGCTATTCATGACCCTTCTACCTGAATTGCTATTCATGACCCTTCTACCTGAATTGCTATTCATGACCCTTCTACCTGAATTGCTATTCATGACCCTTCTACCTGAATTGCTATTCACGACCCTTCTACCTGAATTGCTATTCACGGCCCTTCTACCTGAATTGCTATTCACGACCCTTCTACCTGAATTGCTATTCACGGCCCTTCACCTGAATTGCTATTCACGACCCTTCTACCTGAATTGCTATTCACGACCCTTCTACCTGAATTGCTATTCATGACCCTTCTACCTGAATTGCTATTCACGACCCTTCTACCTGAATTGCTATTCATGACCGTGATCGTCGTATCAGACTGTTTTCTTCTTGTTACTCTTACACCGACGTAGGAGTAATTGTATTGAAGTTTTCTGCATAGGGTTCGCTTACACCACTGGTGGAGATTAGAAGAAGTAAGTCGAAGACCTGTTATACATTTACCCCCTGTGTGGGATATTTTACTTCCACTGGCGTAGGCACCAGGTATAAGGGACCAACGGCTTTGATTGTCTCTTCCGAAAGACACAGGCAATGTGGGGTGCACGAAATTTCGCAGGTTTCAGAACGGCAGCAGGTAGACTCGAACTCCGGTCCTCTCAGGTGGACTCGAACTCCGATCCTCTCAGGTAGACTCGAACTCCGGTCCTCTCGCTGAAAAGTCCGGCACACTACCGCCGAGCCACCCGCTCCAAACGTCAAAGGAAACAACAATAATTGTCTCTGCTAACTGGAATGTTGGCGTGTTATCGTGCTGCCACCTTATTATGTGTACAATAACAACTATGGATGGTGTGGGCTGAACACAGATATCAGTTGCAAGGAAAACCGACTCTCCTGTTTCGACGTTGCAACCGGTGCATTAAGGCGTCTTGCGTTCCCGTTTCATTGTGTTACGTCTTACGTAAATTGCGCGCGCTTCTGTCGTGTGTGTGCTAAAACAACGTAGGATTAACCTATTGTCAGGAGTAAATATATAATAACATTAAATAATAAGATCGACGCGTGAACTTCGGATATGGTTATCCACATAACTGTAATATTTCGGCGATTTACTGGAGAAAACAATATCAAGTGACGTCACGAATAACGACAATAAAAGCAACAATCCGATGACCAAAATAGTATTTGTTGTTGGAGCCGTCGATGCGTGATGACGTCATATATTCTTCTCACAACTACCTAGAAACAGTGTATGTGATATCGTGATCAGTTCAGGAACAGTTCTCAAGAGACGATAGATCGCCGTAGCTGAGTCGGTATCGGCGTGACACGGAGCAGGAAGCCAGCGAACGTCGCATCCAGCTAGCAATGGCCGCGTGATTAACCTCTCACGCGCAGTTCAACAGTGATTCAACTGTTGCATGTCCGTCCTGGGGGGGGGGCGTTTCGGAAGGTTCGACCGAACCCCCCTTTTGAGAGAATTTGCTTTTACTCTAACATCTTCAGAAATTCACGGCTGATTGCGTACGCCCTTTTCAAAATCCCGAGGACGGGCCTGTGTTGATATGATTATCAGATTTGCTAAGTGCGGAAGAAGACAAAGTTGGAAGTCAAATATAATGTAACTCTGATACTTCAATGGATGGACGTTCCGTCTTTTTGGAATGTGAATTTTGACGAAGTTTTTACCTCTTAAGCACCTGTCTTCATCGACGAACTGACGTCAGTTGAGATGTAAAAACGACGTCAACAGATAATCTAGATAGCATTTTAATTTCTTAAAAACAGTTCGAAAATTAAGATTTCACCAACCTAGCGCTTCAACAGCGGGCGTACTGCATGACGTGTCGGCTAGGCTAATGTACACTCGTTGGATCAATATCGGTCTATACGCACACACGGTTGCGACGAAATCTATGAACTAAGTTTAGCTAATTAATTCGACGACAAAAGCAGCACTGTGACTAATTAGAATGCACACTTCGTACGAATGTTCGCGGTCTGTCGTCACCTACATGCGTGTGTTAATTAAGTAATTTCCTCTGGACAAAGAACATGAATTATTAATCGTATCGTTTCAAGAACCCACCGTCTGGCAACAGGTGCTTTTGCAGGTCAGAGGTAGAATCCTAGTTATGTGTGAACAAAGGTCGAGTATCTCCATGCCGTTGCATTTGCAACAGCCACGTCTAATACAGGAAACAAGTCTAGCGCTGACGTTAACATAACAAAAATAGCATTCAGTGATTGCTGTGATAATATGGTTGTGGAAATTAAGGTGCTTGTTTGTGAGTTAGTACAACGATAAGGAGCGAGACAGCAAGAGAAAGGGGGAAGTACGTGCGTGCGTGCGTGCGTGCGTGCGTTCGTGCGTGCGTGCGTGCGTGCGTGCGTGCGTGCGTGCGTGCGTGCGTATGTCAATGTATCATTGTTAAGAGCTTCGAAGGTGGTTTGATTTAAAGACAAATTAATGTCACCATCACCTCAAAATCCATAATATTTGCTTAACATTTTGTTTAGCTAAGAGGCGCGCGGACATCTAGCCTTTGGATTATAATGTACGCCAGTTATTTAAACATTATTTATGGACTGTTTCTGAATTGCAGCCAATGACCAATTCTGTTAATTCCATTAACAGAACGCAAATTTAGCTTCATTAAAAGCAGTGCTGGCCTCGTGCGCGCTGCCACCGCCGTAGTTGCCGGGTGCTCCTCGGGGTCGGGCCGGGGGCAGGGTCCGTCAAACAACAGTGTCTATACTTTCATGAAAGATGGCTTTTTAGGCAGTATTTGTGTAAGGCAGAACTCACGTGCCACCCTCCATCCCAAGTTGTCGAGGGTAGCCTTGTGTTCATTAAAATGGTTTATTATAAGATAGCATTGGGCGGATGTAAAAGAATGAAATGTGTTAAATAAATCGCTGTTGATCCGATGGGTGCTATACTGATTGGGAACGTCATATGTTGATCCGGTGGGTGCTATACAGATTGGGAACGTCATATGTTGATCCGGTGGGTGCTACACTGATTGGGAACGTCATGTGTTGATCCGGTGGGTGCTAAACTGACTGGGAACGTCATATGTTGATCCGGTGGGTGCTATACTGATTGGGAACGTCATATGTTGATCCGGTGGGTGCTACACTGATTGGGAACGACATATGTCGATCCGGTGGGTGCTACACTGATTGGGAACGTTGTATGTTGATCCGGTGGGTGCTACACTGATTGGGAATGACATATGTTGATCCGGTGGGTGCTACACTGATTGGGAATGTCATATGTTGATTTTTTGGGTGCTATACTGATTGGGAACGTCAAGTGCGCGTAAGAGTGGCTTCTCCAGAGTGCGAGTCTGAGCATGCAAGTGGTGCAATTATTCATGAGAGTGGGAAAGTGTTGATAACTTGATATCGCGATGGGTTGTGTGCTAACAATGACTGAAAGAACAACATTTATTTAAGTACGGCGTGTGAACGCTTTATTTCATTTGTGAAGCCTAGCGTAATGGTGTATAACCAGTACTGTAAATGCTAGCAGCGTCAAAAATTAACACATATATCAAAAAGGCGGGTTACACATAGATGAAAAATGTTGGACTCTTGGATGGCAATCTTGTTAAATCGTGTTATGTTTCTATGGCACAGCCCTATTTGGGCAATTAATAAATATTGCACGATACATTGAAATGTGGATGTTTTGCGCGTGTGCGTGAGTACGCACAGGTGTGCATCATTCAATCAAGTAGAACTCGCATTACATATATAATTGCCGTTCACTCTTTCAAATTCCATTCAATAATTTATATTCCAGTCACAATTGATTGTTATGTAAGAATCCGTGGAATGAATCCCCTTTACTAACTAAAATTAAAAGCTTATTATACGAAGCTGTAAACACCTACACTGTTATTATGCACACTGTAAGTGTTATGCACACTGTAAGTGTTATGCACACTGTAAGTGTTTACTGGACTAGTTGTTACAGTCGACCGTGCCTTGGGAACGTTACATCTACCTAACTACAATACGAAATTTTAATAGTATGGTACATTTTATTAACACGAATAATACATTTAATGTATTTTATGTGCACATCTTTAAATAAGTCTTCTGAACCACTATGACAATTTACAAAGAAAATAATTTAAATTGAAAAGAAGGATTTATTTGTGATTAGCCCGTGTCACATAATGGATTATCCTTTGTTGCAGTAACATCGAGGTGCTAGATAAACCCATCTTATTCTACTTACTTTGAAGATAACATTAGTTCACAATTTTGGGGAAATTTTTTTACACAGATCATATCTTTGTCGACTATATTGTGGACAACGATATTTCATATTGTTGAGCTGCCAAGAACCAAATGGCTGTTTCCTCGGAAGTTGGCAGGCCAAGGCTGATATCAATATTCATCAACTGACGGCTACAGTTGCCTCAACAACGGGGCTGCTCGCGGGAGACTGGCCAGTAAACGGACCAACATGACAAACACATTAGAGTGATTCGTGTTGACAAGTTAGAACCGCAAGTAGCTCAATGGGGCTGCTCGCAGGAGACTGGCCAGTGAACGGACCAACATCGCAAACACATTATTAGAGTAATTCATGTTGACAAGTTAGAACCGCAAGTAGCTCAATGGAAATGAACACTTTCTAAATCTAGACAAAATAAGTATCATTGCGTGGAACCAATCATCATCATCAGCGACATCATCATCATTACCATTATCATCATCATTATCAGCCAATGCAGTTCACATAATTCACACTCTGTCATTGCGGCTAATGTAATATATTTGTACGATATATTATCGATGTAAATAACCTGTCATGCAGGTGGGGGGGGGGGCAGACACGCGGTCACAGTAACGATAATGTTTGAATTGATGACTGATTTACGATAAGTATAACAATGTCCAATAAACTCAGACTTACCTATTGCGTAAATTATTAATTTATACAGCATTTGTTTAGAAGAAACTTTTTTCTGCGAATGAAGAAAAACGTTCGCCCTTCAGTTACGGTTGACCTGACCGTACATTACTGTGTTAATAGGTTTAATATATCATAAATTATTTACTTATGTCGCATATTCGCATTGTCATCTTGTTGTGAAAGCATTTGCACCAAACGGCACACCTTGTCGGCTGCTTAATTAATTATCCGTGGGTTTCGTCGTGGCGACGTTAAATGTTGACACATTCAGTGAAGCGTGACCACATTAATGCAGTTACTCTGCAACATTGCCAATTGATGGTGTTAGCGCCGAGGAGGTGCCAACAAGCACTGTGTGTGTTTCCATCGACGGTCGGATACCTCTGGGAACCGTCAGTCAGACACACTGCATTAGGTTTCATTCCAACCTGACAGTAAATATATAAGATAACGTCAGGCAGGATCCCGTCTCTTCAGGTATTTGTCAAACAAACTTCCCCATTTAGTAACGACAGCCTTATTAATTGACTGGCGTGGTGGTATTACAAGCAAAAAGAAGGGACACAAATAGATGTGAATTAAATGTTTAGTTTTATTCTGACAACACCGCGCTTCGCTGCGAGTGTTGATGTGCGTGCGTGTTGTTGTGCGTGCGTGTTGATGTGCGTGCGTGTTGTTTTGCGTGCGTGTTGTTGTGCGTGCGTGTTGTTGTGCGTGCGTGTTGTTGTGCGTGCGTGTTGTTGTGCGTGCGTGTTGATGTGCGTGCGTGTTGTTTTTGTTTACAGTTCTCTGCGACGAGACAGAGTTGATACGGGCTCGTGTGTTATGTAGTTTAATTTTGTTTGCGCAGTTAGAACAATACTGATACATCGACATTGGATGAAAACATTCCGATATTTGATTTATTTAATCATATAATTATGTTTCGATTCAATCGGAAGCTTTGTTCATGCGTGTGTGTATGTTGTGTGGGCAGTGTGTGTGTGCGTGCGTGCGTGCGTTCGTGCGTGCGTGCGTGCGTGTGGTGACTGAGTGCGTGTTACCTGTTTGTCATTGGTTGTTGGCAACAACAGTAAAGTCTCATGACTTCCGGTGCGGGACGTGTCCACTTCGTTAATGTAGTGTATTATGTAAAGGTCCCTCCTCAATTCGATGTTCGATGATGTGCTCGTCCCATTTCAAATTAATTTGGCGAAAATTCAAGCCTACCTAGTATCCACTGCGACATGCTAGCTCGTTTGTGCAACTTTTTTATGTATCGTGAAATCATCAGACAAACTGTTAAATTATCTAATGCTTCATCCAGCATTTATTGAAGTGAAAATGGAAACACGTAAAACTCACGCATTTCGCTCTTGGTGGAATTTCATTACTTTTGTCATGTGATCGACGAGAGAATGGAAATCGCGTCCATGATCGGCCTTGACCCCATAAAGTGTTTACCGTTTTGGATATCCACAATTTTGCGCCTTGCCAGATATAACGACTAAAGTCAATTATTTTTATGATTTGAACAAAAGTACGCACTTTTTGTTAAACCGACTGCGGATCTTACTTGACCTCTTTACACACAACATATTGGGACATCAGCGAACCGGATTCGCGATAGGCCAAATCAGTTGAGGATGGAGTTTTAACACCACAGATTTGTTTGTGTTGTCCTGCTGACCATCCTTGTAAGTTACACTTCGTAAATCGTGTGTTTTAGCAGGTAGCAATTATTTGGGCGCACATTATGTTAACGCCTTGTAAATCTTTGCGTAATAAAATTTAAGGAATTATTCAGGTCATATATAAACAATATAAAATAAAATATAAATTGACTTCGGGTTTTATGAACAGGTCAAGGTTTTTATGATGTAAACCAACTTTGTTTGGTAAGATTATTATCCTATGTGATCCATGTTGTCATGTTTAGATATCCTGTGTAGCATAAATATTCAGTCCTTTAAACCCACGCACATATAATCCAGACGGTATTTGACAGAAATTAAATAAACTGCTGCTAGAACCTCATCCTTCACTTGAGGCATGTCGGCCTTGAAACATACTTTAATTTTGACAAATGGTAACGTTAAATGTTCACCAGTAGACAGCAAATACATAAAGAGAAACCAAGCAAACACATAAATTCACATGTTCTTCTGTTGATACAAAACAGCCTAAAAAGAGGAAATAGCCAAGGCACGTACTTTGCAGAAAGTTGTCGGTTTCAGACTTGGAGTCAAATATATTATGTCAATTCCAAATTCAATTGCACACTAATTGCAAATACCTATTCCAATTACACCTATAAATACCAATTCCAAAATATCAATTCTAATTCCAGTTATCAGTTCCATGTCGATATAAACAGTTTGTGAACAGAGCAACCATAGATATACTCAACGCCAAAAATAACATCTGTTTTAGAGCAGCTTTATTTAATGCCTGCATATTATGGTACATAATGGCAAACAATCTTATATGCGTAATATATTATATTATATTGATTATATGTGGAGAATAATAATTTGTGTGGAATGCTTAACAAATAAAAAAAAATTCTCCCTATGTATATAATGAGAACTATTTATTGTTCATTGATCTTATCACATTTACAATATTGCACTCTTTTATGGGAAAATTCATATTGCACAAACTTAAACAAACTAAGAATACTACAGAAGAAAGCTATTAGGATAATCACAAATTCTCATTACATCGCACACACTGATCCTCTATTTTCAAAGTTAAAACTATTAAAATGGGATGATCTATATAAACATCAACTAGGTATTTTGATGTATAAAGCAGCAAATAACAAACTCCCAGATTCTATGTCATCAATGCTTACGAGAATACAAAATATCCACAAACATAATCTAAGAAACCAATATGGCTATTATATCCATAAGATAAGAACAAGAACATAAGAACAAACAGCAGGAAATGTACAATAAATTATTCAGGAACTGTATTCTGGAATGCATTACCTAGTAAATTAAAACAGTTTGTGTCCATTAACCAATTTAAAAATAAACTGAAAGAAATGTTACCCTCTAAATATCAATGACTTTACAGTAAACACTGCAAATAAGTAACTTTGTATTTGTACAAAATGTACTCTATATCTACATTTATTTTAACATGGTGGAGAAGACCATGTGTTTCATGCTTATGTAATATGTAATGTAGTCAGGATCATGTATTACTTAATGTGTTCATGCTCACATTTAATGAATACTTGACACTTTTGTAATAGTGTATTATTTGTTCATATAATTCAAAGTACAAATTATATATCGATATTTAAGCAACATTTTTGAGACTCAATTTGTATGTGTATAACACATACTCTACATCTACCTTTATGTTAACATGGCAGAAAAAACCATGAATTGATGTTCGTGTAGTATTTAATGTATTCATGGTTCCTGCATTACTTAATGTGTTCATGTTCACATTGTAATGTATTCATGTGCAATAATTAGTTAGGTTATTAGAGTAGTATTTGTTCATAAAATTCTAATTGCAAATTGTATGTACATATTTAAGCAATTTTTATTCTTTTTACATTATATTGTATTTCACTTGCAATAATGTTGCTTAGTATATGTTTTTGGCTTAAGCCTAAGGAAGCAAAATAATTATGTTGATTTATTTCTGCGTGGTCCTCGTCATAAGCCCCGCGGGGTTTCTAGAGGATCTCCTTGGTTGCTCCGCTATTTGTATAATCTGTGACTGAAATCATATTGTAAGTATGTTAAAATGTATGTGTAGCCAAAATAAAGTTATTCATTCATTCAAATGTCCATGGCAAATTCGGTGATTTATGGCTACAAACTATTTAATATCGAATACATGAAAGCAGAGTTGAATTAAATTATCCGAAATTATGCAATAATCTGATGAGCGTGACACAAGTATTGCATATTGACTATTTGTGGTCCTATGTCATATAGCTATGTTATTGATTTAGTATTCAAATGAAAAGTATGTAAATCGAAGTAATACAATTCCGCTTTCAGACTTGTCGAAGTTGCAGCTAACTGTGAAAGCTGAACAATATCAAGACTTACATCCACTAGGAAATCCAAAAGTCGAAGTTAAAGTCGGGGCTTCGCCATGGAAACGTATGAGATGTGATGGATGGGGTATGTCCAAATCTTCCTAATGACACATGTCTCTTTACGCCACACGATCAGCGGGACATAGCTGACATAGCTGAGTAAAACGGTGCCGTGGAGAGTGCGTTAGAGACGTGTTCGAAAGGAAACATATACTCACTGACAATGGGTGTCAATGTGTCACTGACAACGGGTGTCGCAGTGTCACTGACAAAGGATGTCACTATGTCATTGACAATGAATGTCACCGTTTCACTGAAAACGGATGTCGCAGTGCCACTAACAACGGGTGTCAATGTGTCACTGATAATGGATGTCGCCGTGCCATTGGCAATGGGTGTCACGATGGATGTTACCGCATCACTGACAATGGGGTGTCGCCGTGTCACTGGCAATATGTGTCATTGATAAAGGATGTCTCAGAGAAAGATTCAATTCGTTTATCGAGCGACAAAGTAGGGGAAGGGCGTCTTTAAACGGTCTGTTTATGAGAGTACGCACTGCTGCTGTATATGTTGGTGTGGCATTGTTCCTCTGTCACTTCACGTCCGGCTTGCTTTTAAAAAGTGGCGTTTGAAACCTGTGGGCTATATATTTAGTGAGTTATTTTTCAATATTTAATTAAACGACACCTATTTGTTAGCAGGTATGTGAACAATGCATTCATATTTAACTATGATAAGTTGATTCTCCCTAGGTGTCTTCGAGGATGTAAGAGACGAAACATGCGCAGCCGCATTATTCAACTTCCCTGGCAACGGCAAATTCCGCGTGGCAGTTCGGGCGACCACCAAGAAAGGAAACCAGACACGGTGGCTTCGTCTCCCTTACGTTTTTTTAAGTAAGTGCATTACGATCGCCTTCTCCCATTCCTCTGTGTGTAGACTCAACCGAATTGGGCTAAGTGGAACTGATTTCAATAGTTCCGTTTAACCCAATTCACGGTTTATATCAAGGCAACGTTTGTGAATAGAGAAACCATTTCGAGCAACTATCCATCGGCGCCGTAACCAGGACCATTCTTTAAATAGTTATACTTTACTTTATACTGAACAGACAACACTGACGATCCTAACTGGATACCCATTTCGTGATAAGTGTAGATGCTGGAAGCGACCATCATTTAGTTTTAGCGAAGATCAAAATGAAACTTTCCAGACACAAGAAGAAAACCGAGAGCAACAGGATAAGATACGATCCATCAAAACTCGATGGTGTACATCAACGAAAACACTTTATTTGAACTAAAGAACATATACAACGAGCACATGAATGCATGTGTCGTAGAAAACAGGAGTTCGAGGTATGATTCAGTTTGGATACGTGGAGTACAATAGGTGAAATAAGGAGCACGAGGAATTTTTCAGTTTGGATACGTGAAGTACGATAGGTGAAATAAGGAGTACGAGGAATGGCTCAGTTTGGATACGTTGAGTACAATAGGTGAAATAAGGAGTACGAGGAATGATTCAGTTTGGATACGTGGAGTACAATAGGTGAAATAAGGAGTACGAGGAATGATTCAGTTTGGATACGTTGAGTACAATAGGTGAAATAAGGAGTACGAGGAATGATTCAGTTTGGATACGTTGAGTACAATAGGTGAAATAAGGAGTACGAGGAATGATTCAGTTTGGATACGTGGAGTACAATAGGTGAAATAAGGAGTACGAGGAATGATTCAGTTTGGATACGTTGAGTACAATAGGTGAAATAAGGAGTACGAGGAATGATTCAGTTTGGATACGTGGAGTACGATAGGTGAAATAAAGAAACTGAAACAAATTAGATACCAAGAGAAAATAAAATGAACGTTAAATAATGATTCAATCGGATACAAAGTCGAATCATATTGGAAGTCTACACCGAATCACCAAGCAATTGTGTAACAAAAAGATACTGTGGTATAATGGGGACAAATTGCGAACAGCAGCAGAAGTCACAAGAGCAGAAGATATTGAAATGTAAGATGACTGCAATTTAAGCGACACAAAAACAATATGAGATGTTCAAACTGTACCATTTACATGAAATCAGATCAAGACAGCCATTACAAAACAAAAACAAATCAAACGGAAAAGCCCGAGCATTGATAACATAAACGCTGACATGTTAAAAATAACAAAACAAGTTAAAACATTGTAAAAATATCGGCGCATTATTTTATAACATCCTGAATAATAACTATAAGATATTATCAGACTACAAAAATATGTATTGAGAAAGTGAACGGGGAGATCTATGTCGGACAACCACCAAGGAATATATCTAATGTCACATTCTGGGAAAGTATTCCGGTGTATGTTGATTGAAAGAAATAATAAATGGAGCCGATGATAAACGAAAGGCCAGAAAAGGACGCGAGGTACAGCGTAATAACTCTGCATCATTCGTAACATATTGGAAATAAGCATCCAATGGAAAGCATCATTGTATATATGTAGATGTCAAAGACGTTGTTGACGGTCTAGAATGAACAAAGATGTGGACAATACTGATGTACTACTGAATATCACACTTCATAGGCGAGTTACGAAAAGAGGTATACATCAGAAGTACCAGATGTGGTATTAATAGTGGGAACATTTCGAAGTGATTCTCATTAAAGCACTACGAATGGGTGCATGTTGTCAGTACCGCATCGTCACTTACCTATAGCCACCCGGTGCCACAATGTCACTTATGTAGAGCCACCCAGTACGACATCATCACTCACGTAGAGCCACATGGTGCCACACCGACAGAGCCAACCAGTAACACACCATCACTTTTGTAGAGCCACCCAATACCACATCATCACTTGCGTAGAACCACCCGGTGCCACACCGTCACTTATGTAGAGCCACCACGTACCACACTGTCACATATGTAGAGCCACTCAGTACCATACCATCACTCACGTAGACCCACCTAGTGCCACATCGATACTTACGTAGAGCCACACAGTACCACACCTACTCTTATGTAGAACCACCCTGTAGGGAATGCCGGTGCTAGTTGTTAAAATTTCCAGTAAAAGTCACTTTTTGTTAAAAGTATGATAAATGCATTATTTCTTTCAACTTATACATTTATGTCAACATTTGCAATTGTCGTGTTTAAATTAATCGTGCAATATTGAGTACAATTGCATTGGGACAAGTTGTTAGAGTTGTAACAACTTGTCCCAAAGGTGGTTTAAAAGTAATGTTTGTCCACATCTCATTAATTTCGTCGTCATAACTCCTGTTGTATGGAGAGTGTGTGGACTCCGAATTTCACTGCGAACAATACTAACATTCGTGTGTCTTGTTTTCACAGATCATCCACACCGCATAGAACCGAATACTGAATATGTTGAACCATTCAAACGTATAACATATGCCGGTGCCGTCGAAGTCTACAACTGGACACCCGACATGGACCTAATATCTTTATATCCGTACCCGCAAGCCAAGGTGAGAGACCTCAAATATGTGCAAAAGGAGCTGTCGTTGGAGAACAGAACGTTGGTTCTGCGGTGGACTGCCGTCGGTGACTACATAGATGATGAGACTGGTAAGCCCAGGCAACAAGAAAAAAATTAACTTTATGATTATGTATTATAAAAGGAAGAATTAAAGAAAGGAACATAATACAATTACTGTTCACATGTGCAAACAAACATGCAATATTTGAATATTTAATATGAATTAAATTGAACATTTAATATGGTTGCTAGCGTACTTGCTTGCTTACGCACATCCGTTCACACATGCATGCATGTATGCATACATTGATACATACATACATGCATACATATATGCATGCATGCATGCATGTTTCTACAATTTGCTACAAATACATTAACGGTTCCTAGAGGGTGTTTGAACCAAATATTTTGAATTGCATTTGTCATGGAAAATGTCATGTATTTTCGATAGATTGGGCTTAGAAAGGTCTCAACAAAGCTGCACGCACTATGCTATGTACAATTTGCTTATGCATAAATGCATACATATTCGCATACATACAAATACGTGCGTGCATGCATGCATGCATGCATATATGTGTTTGTATACACTATGATTCCATGGTGTCCGTGTAAGGTAAGGTATGCGTGTAAGTCTGTTAAGTCGTGCCCACTTGTGTTCATACATTTCGCCTGTATACATTAACTAACACGCGCGCAGCGTGACGGAAGAACCAAACTTGCACATTACAGTTGGAATCAGTGTTGATGACGGTGGCGTGGATGTCAACAGTGGTTATCAATCAAAATAATCGATGAAACGTTTTGAAATTCGAGAATCATGAGCTGAAATAATATGTAATGCTTGTCCCTAGTCGTCTGTGAACTGGGCTTCGGGAGCATTGTAACACACCGTAAAGAGAACAGGAACAGAAAGTCGCGCCGTCTTTGAGTTGTGCTAGGGGTGTCAATGAACATTTCAAATTGCAGACCTAATTTGTTTTATATTTTGTTTAATATGGCTACAGCAACAGTTTCAGAAGTTTCAAAATAAATCGCTATATAATTTTTTGAAGACGTCAAATTAAAACAGTATATCAGATTATCTGTTATACCGCAACAATAAACCAGAAAAAGGCCCCCGAATCTGGAATAGTTTGATTAAAACTGTATTTAAACAGATATGTTGAATGTTTTTCTATAAAATGTTATACATTGGTAGATTTGTAGTCCTAGATTTCAAATTATGTAAAACAAACAACAACATTTCAAAACCAAAAAATTACAAGGATGTAGAAACAAAAGTGAACTTTAACAACATACTGCATACACTGCTCGGCATATTGAAGGAAAAAATAACAAATGACAATACTCATGGGAGACTTCACTTCGTAGATAGGAGCTAATAACAGGAGATATGAAGAGGGTCCACATGCATTCGGCAAGATGAACGAGTAGGGCAAGATATTTGCAAATGTTTGCGTGTTCAACAAATTTATCATCGGAGGCAGTGCAATCGACTGGACGTGATGCTAAGTCATTTATATAGGATAACACATGAACTCAGGTCTGTCACCTTTCATCTTCTTCCAGGCCATAGAGTATACAACTAGGAGGACTTAAGATAAATGGTATCCTGTGGATTTTGCTTTTGCAAACGACATGACTCAACATCAATAGAAGCAAGACAAATACCACGAACGCCAAAACGAAGATCAAAAACCAGACTCATTCACATCCAACGGCAGTAGAATCGGACAGATGTGAGGCACAGAAGACGACGTAAAAGCTAGCTTTCCTCACTCTTGAAGGCAAAGCATATTAAATTAAATACCAAGCTGAGGATATTTATTTAAAGTGTCAACTCACTGTTGCTATACATCTCGGAAATATAGAGAACAACGCAGCAAACACTGAATATGATGCATACTTTCAACAATCAATGCTTATGCAGAATTATTAATTTGAAAT
>OY759271.1:13767397-13794897 GCA_963662155.1 Lamellibrachia columna | reverse complement strand
GGAGTTGTCCTGTTTTTAATAGTTATGGCATTGTGTCTATTAGTTGCATGTCAACAGCGCAATACAGGCCAACAGGACAATGCAGGTCAACAGGACACAGTAGGTCAACAGGACGATGCAGGTCAACAGAGCAACGCAAGTCAACAGTACAATGCCGATCATCAGGACACTGTAGGTCAACAGGACGATGCAGGTCAACAGGGCAACGCAGGTCAATAGGACAATGCAGATCAACACAATAATGCAGACCAACATGACAATGCAAACCAACAGGACAATGCAGGTCAACTGGTCAATGCTGGGCAACAGGACAATGCCATTTAGATGATGTGTCTTTCTCTAGGAACATGTAAATTATTTTTGCAGTGCAGCCATGGTATCTCCAATTTAAAAAACGTTTTAGTTTACTATCACGTTCCTTGTTTCTAAATTTGTGTTTGTAAATTGGTGTGCTTTTGCGTGGAATAAAATAAAAATCTCACAGAGACTAGCTACATTGTAACGTGTAGATGATTACGGAGATGTCAGATATCACAATCAGTTCTGTTTTGTTCATGTGTCACCATTGGTACTGTTACAATTCACGTCGGTGGTCAGGAATTCAATCATGTGAGCGCTCCACTTCATACATGCACGCACGCGCGGGCAAACACACACAGAGCTGTTTATTCAAGTGCAGCCTTTTTGCACTTGCTACGCTTCACACAATCCTTCTTGCACTGTCATACGGCATGATTACGATCCTATCGATGGTGTGCATGACATCTTCTGGTATGTCACTTTGTTCCGCGGACAACTTCAGCAGTGCGTCTGAGAGTTCTGGCAGCACCTTCCAGATTGCCCATGCAGTATTCGTACCATACCCAGCGAAACTGGATACGGTGTCACACCCAGTCAGAGCGTGGAACATTGGCAGTGCCCGTGGCTTCTCCCGACCCAGGCCAGCTGTTATTTCGTGGGCTGCCAGGTACCGGAAACTTCCCAGTTCCGAATGCCAGCCACAGTTCATCTTCTGTTTGCAGCCCCTGGGCCACTGAAACGGCCAACACCACGACGTCGGTGTCAACACTCCGGATCATAATCTTGTGGTGGCCATGCTGGACTGCACGGGATGCATGCAGCAGCATGCGACTGTCAGCTTCTTCATGGCTGCATAGGGCGAGCCTTGTCAGATCCGGCAGTCATGACTTGCTGAGGACAGCCTCTCCATCAGTGTTATCTAGCCACATATATTCTTCCTCAGTCTTCTGTCTGAAGTCGTCTCTGGTCAGTGGCACCACTCTAGCAGCTGGGACAGACAACCTCTTGATGTTGCTGGTGACGGGGCCCAAGTAGCCGACGGTCTTAGAGCTTGCATCCCCAGATCCTCCAACGATGACAATGCTTCGATTCACTCCTTCACCAGCAAAAAAGGGATGCTGAAGGAGGGAGATAGCAGTACCATGGCAGGACTCCTTCGGTGTTGTTGCACTGGGGTTGTGATCTATGTTATCTACCGCGACAGTTGTGAACACTTTGCCAAGCATTTTGGGAGGGCAGGCCACTTGCTCTATGTGAAACTGTTGGCAGACACTGTTCCCTATCTGAGCAGAAAGCCGAAGAACGCAGTCATAGAAGATGCTCATACGAAGGTGTGACATATTATCTTCTAATTCATTCTTGCGTGTGTGAGTGTGCAACATTATCCCTATGTACGTGGGAGTTAGCGTCTCCTGTGCAGCAGTGTGCCTGACAATGACAGATGCTGTGGTGCCACGCGTCCTCTTGTGCTTGATGCTGTTGAACTTCAGCGTTTGGGCGATGGCAAGTGCTGCAGGGGTTGAGTCTGTCCTTGATGCTGGGAACCTCCATGACCATGCTCACCAGGGCAAGCAGCCGTGGTGGCACATATTCTTCTTGGCATCTTTCAGGGAATCCATTGAAGAGTTTAGCTTCTCCAAACATATGGCGGCGCACGATCTGTGTAGCACGTGGAACATGGACCGCGTCGTTGTCACTGTCCAGCTCACAGGCTTTGGCGAGAGCAGCGCCGACGTCTTCTTCAAGTGCCGTCAGAACGTCTCTCCCATTGTTGTGAGTCCGCATGTCAGGGAACTGGGTGAGGAGTCTTTGCTTGTGTCGCGTGGAGCGGACCGTCAATCCGAGCTTGACTTCTGTTTGTTCCATTCTGGACTGGTAGAGCCAACTTGAACACCCGTGCCGTCTCCTCATCTAGCCAGGTTTCTTCAATGTAGAGGACTAGTTCGGCGAATACAATTGCCGATACTTCTCGCTCTTTGTCTATGTCCTCGGGTCCTTCAAACTGGTCCTTTCTAGCACGGCTGTACATTCCCACTAAGCACTTGGTATGATATTTGGCTTCCAGGGCTACATTGTCCCCGGCACTGAGTCGCCCCAGCAGTTCTGTATCTTCGTGAAGGACTGCATAAGCCCGTACCCGGCTGTCCATTTGAAATGTCGCTGTTTGACGAAGACCGTCGTTCCCAGCAGGTTGTCCGCATAACAAACAAAGCTTCTTGGGTCATATTTTTCGTCCTCGATGAGCGTGAACAAGACCTGATGCGTTTGCATGTAGCTGTTACGTCATGGCTCTCGCCTTCTGTCTTGAGTTTTCGCTTTTCTGCTCTTTGCAATTTTGTATTGTTGTATTTGAGCCTACATGTATGATGTTACTGAGAATTGTTTGCAACAATAGCCGCTTCAATGCAATGGCCTTCATTGAGTCTTTCCAACTGAAATGTTCCTGGAAGTTGTCCAAATTCATTGAATTTGATCAAATTCTCTGCATGCGAACTGTACCCACTCCCCATGCGAACTGTGCCCACTCCCCATGTGAACTGTGCCCACTCCCCATGTGAACTGTGCCCACTCCCCATGTGAACTGTGCCCACTCCCCATGTGAACTGTACCCACTCCCCATGTCTTGTCGTTTGGAATGCGAAGGACATGTCAGTGCTTCTGCTTTGTCATCTTGTCAAATGATACACAGCTTCCAGTTAGTCTGAGTCTACTACTACTACTACTACTACTACTACTACTACTACTACTACTACTACTACTACTACTACTACTACTACTACTACTACTACTACTACAACCACTACTATTACTACCACTACAACCACTACTACCACTACCACCACTGCCACCACTAAAACCACCACCACTACTACTACCATTACCACTACTACTACCACTATTACTACAACTACTACTACCACTACTATTACTACTACTACTACTACTACTACTACTACTACTACCACCACCACCACCACCACCACCACCTCCACCACCACCACCACCTCTACTACTACCAAGTGCTAAGCCAGTTATTGTTATCTACATTGGCTTCCAATCGAAACTTCGCTGCCTTATTAGACCAATCAGTCCAATTAGACTGATTTGTTCCTGTACAAATCAAATAATTTGCTCTTCCTTAAGCACGCGTGGACCTTCATAAGGGAATTACTGTCAACCTGCAGACCTCCCCAGTTGAGCAGTAACAACAGTAACCGCAGGCCGTCATTTTGTACAATGGCTGCCACTGCCGCCAGAGGTCAAATGTGCAATGGCTCAATATCCAGATCTGTTCATATTATAAGTGTCTACATGCGTGCCAAATTTGGTGCTTTATCACAAAATGCACTATGCAATGGGTATGTTGGTTTATGCCGCCACGGTAACGTAAATACGATACCGAAAGATGGTGAATCGTTGTGCCGTGGGTGCGATAACGTGCTCAGCAAGAAGGTGAGTTTACACAATTTGTTTTGCCCCATTACTAGAAAATTACTGAGTAGCTGTATATCCCTATGTCCAATTAGAAAGAAGTAGCCATACATATTAGTTACAAAATAAAATAAAACTGAATCAAATATGTTGAGAACTTTTATTTTTATGATTTTTTTCCAACACCGGACTATGCCGATTCAGACGGGCCCATCGGTCGGGCGTCGTCTACCGTGGTAGTGCGGGCTGTCGAAGCCGGCGCAAATCTCGATCACAACTAGCTGATATTTACCTTAAAAAAAACCCCGCAACATCGTTCTGTCTGAACTAGTATAACAGATTCACTAATGCTGTCATTCAATTTGCCGAAGCGGAAAATTAGAAATAATCCGGCCAAAAGTTAACTGACGCAGAACGAAGAGAGAAAACACAATGGCGGATTAGACTAGTAAATAAAAAGCTCAGACGGCCCTGAGTCCTGACAACACGTGTTGTAACGACGATTGCTCATTCACATGTATTCGAATAGGCCAATCATAGAGATTTCCAAAGGTATAACGTGTTACATATTTAGATACTATGAATAGAAACGTAAATTTATTCTCCGGAGCGTACTAAAAACAGCCAAATATGGGCGGAGTAACAGCCGTCTTACCCCTGTGACGTCACTGGTGACTGTCGCTGTCGCTAGAGGCACTGCGATCGGGGACATTTTACAGTGTTTAAGGTGATCAGCCTGTTCAACAATTTATCGGAAGCACGTAACATGTTTTGGGGATATGAACTTAATTTTTTTAAGGAAAAAATCATCATCGGATGAGGTCTTTAACAATTTAAGCTATGCAATTACCACATTTAGCTGCATATTAACGGTTTTAAGGTAAGTAACCACCCCATTTAGTTGGTTTTTAGCTAAGTAAGTGCCACTTTTATTTCTTGGTAACGCTTTTTAGCTATACCACATTAAGCTGTATGTTAACGCTGTTTAGCTAATTAAGTATAACTTTTAACTGCGTGTTGACGTTTTTTAGCTAAGTGAGTATCACTGTTAGCGGTATTTTAACGATTCTCTAATCTCAACACGCCTGACACTCGGCTCGCATATGTTCTTTCGTCACGAACGGCGCGTAGTACGTCAACTCGGTCTCCAGTTCATCGACGATACATTTCCACTCCCTCTTCGAGCGACCTTCCTTCGCAATTCTCAATTCTTCTCCCGTTTTCTCGACGTCCAATCTCTCCCACTGAAGTTCGGCGATTAGCTTGATAGCGATTGTGGGCGGTACCACGTCATCCTTCGCGCATCATCGTCTTCTTGTCGCTGTCCTCAATTCCTTATCCTTCGCCGACATAATTTTTTTGGATTGAAACGAGCTGCTTAATAAGAATAAAAAATAAAGGTTATACACGTTCTACTAGTATATTATGTTACTACGCGTTAATACGGATCCCCATCGCAAAAGGTACTAATCTCGGCTCTGATGTCATCATTTACTTCCGCACGTCAACTGAGGAATGACCACCAGTCAGTCATACGACTGACTACTTCTTGAACGACCTCGTCGACGAATTCACCGGTTGGGATGATGCATAGTGGATGTACTCGTCATAATCTTCCTGTCATGCTAGACTCGCTCTACGCATGCGCGCTGTTACACAACTTTAGTGTAATACATCACAGCTGTGTTTATTTTGACGACGAGTCCCTGCCACTCTATCTGTAAACTCAGTTTCCTCGCCTTCTCTACGTCGTCTTCCTTCCGAAAGACGTGATCCACTCACGACCTTTCCGCGCGCAGTTCACTCTCGTGCGTGCACGGTTCAACGACTAATCCCTCGGTGACGCAGGAGAACTGGTGGTTACATGCCTACATCGTTTCGGTCGGTCGCCTTACTGTTAGAACGGAGGAAGTTCCGCTTCCGTTACTGTTTTATTCGTGTATGGTTCGTTGGTGCTTTTTTGATGGTCACCTTCACAGTCGCTCCTCTTATCACAGTCAAAACGTCGAATTTGTCCTCGTCAGTCGTAGAGGGTCTGCTATGAGCAGGCCCTCGACAAACAGTACGTCGGCTTTGTCTGTGGTCCGTACCAAGCGCACGTGTACCTTCCATCAATAGTCAGTCTAACGCGTCGTCTACAATACTCGCATGCCAAATAAGGAATGCCTCTTTTCCAAGAGAGCCTCTCTCTGCCATAGCCGAATGAGATATAACTTTTTTCAGCCGACACCTTCGCTTGGGCCATTGCTGTTGTTGTTGGGGGTGGGGGTTGAACTTTCTTAAAATCGAGCGAATTACCCTTTTACTCTACCAACACGACTCTATATACTGTCCTATCACTGTCATCTACGCATGCGCGGATAAGTTTGTACAACTCGAAAAGACGTAGCGTTGTGATTGACATAATGTCCAGTCATCCACATGTACACTTACCGATGATGTAATTCGCCACGCTGTTAAATTTTGTGTCACACGATATTCTCGGTCTCGTGATGTTGACGAGTTTCAATTACGCAATAATGAATTGTTGATACTACTCACCATCATTTTCCATGACGCCTCACATCGCTAATCGCTACGCTAATGGTTGGTTTACGTGACAAACCGTTGTGTTGGTCCACGCCCGATGGAGATCGTCTCAAATGTTCTCGAACTGTCATCAACATATTTTCCAGTTCATTTCATTTATGCACTGTAATGGCTAACAGCGCCTATTTTTGTGAAAAGACTTGCTTGCTATCATAGCGACTTGTAGTTATTTTACCAACTTAGTTTGAATGCACTTCTTGTAAGTCGCTCCGGATAAGAGCCTCTGCTAAATGACTAAATTGTAAAGTCTGGTCTAAACCATTGCTACTGGAGTAATAGGCACAGTGACTAGTAGTTAAAATACTAGTAGCTGAGGCAAAGGAGACCGTCGTATATAATTACAATATTATTGTATGGTAGAAATTGAAATAATTAATTGCTCTCACATGTTAGGTGTGTTAATTTTTACGAAGTCCTAGTTTTAACGGGTGTTAACGCCTTGTGCCTACTGTTGGACCGTCGCCTCTACGTAGTTTGGCGGCAACTATGTATATCGTGTATACTCTATACAGTACAGTAGAGACTTCTGTACTATCGACGTATGGTAGAGTAGAGGCCTGGCCCTGGTCTTGGAGACACACATTTCGGTATTTCATATTAACCTCAATGCTAATGCTACGACGAATTACCAAACCGTCTATATTTAGTAATAATAACATGAACATCAGACAGCATGCTGGTTCTGTGAGACGGGAAAGTTGCTAATGAAAACTTCCTATACTTGGCTATAGTATATACTGGTCGGTGTAGTTTTCAACCTACTTAATAGAACATGCCGTTTTAAAAAAAAAACAAGAAAACATTTTGTACAAGAAATCGATATACCAAATTACTAACAACTACTTCATCTATACACTGGATGCAAATTATTAAAACAGTTGTTTTGAGTGAAAAACGAATATTGAACGTCCGAAACATGTCGCGCGGGAAGAGGAAACCGGCAGAATTCAACCTATATCTATGGCAAGAAGTACAGTCAATCTTTTTTAATTTTATCACTTTGTTCAAATTATTACAACTTTTTATAACAATCAGACTTGTCATAACGCATTACACATACTTGTACTATATTTAACATATTTTAATTATTCCTACTTTTATGACAAGACTTGCTTGCTATACTTCTACCACAAAAAGGGGCGATTATTGTCACGTGGCCAAGAACGAGACACGCGTTAGCAGACGTTCAATAATAATGTCTGGTAAGCATGCAAAGTCGTTTTTTTATCAAGGTATGAATATCATAGAAGTGTTTCGTGTTATATTATATATCAAAATATATTTTGCTCAGACAAGACTCTGTATTGTTATTGTCGTAAACAGACGTTGTGACGTTTCTAACGCGATATCAAGCGATATAATATACCTATGTAGACTATATTATCGCTCATCGAACTTCAGAAATAATGAAGAAAAAAAAAATTCGAAGTTGTGGCATGATCTATTGTTGTAATAATACGGGGAGAATATCTCGGGGAGAGACACCCTTATGGCGAGGTGAATAAAGTACCGGTTGATTTACGAACTTGTATTGTATGCTGTATTGTATGCTAACCAGAAAACACTACATGGTATCAGAAGTGAGATGGCAACACCGGCCTACCAAATTGCGCCACCGGCGCCAATGAACTTCGCAAAGCCTGAGGAATGGCCGAAGTGGATCCGTCGATTTGAACGATTTCGGCAGGCGTCAGGGCTGTCAGGAAAGCCCGACGCCGACCAGGTAAATACACTGATTTACAGCATGGGAGATGTAGGCAAAGACAATCGCCCTACAATTTTTTTCTATCTGGCTGTTGCTGTTGTAGGGGCGAAGATCTCTTTCGTCAAAAACCTAAGTATTTTCAAGAAACGCGAAACCTTACAAATACGCCATAAACAGAGCAATAAACATGTCTTTCGTGTCTGTATGCATTCTTATATGTATATCACTAAAGTTACCTGACAATAACCATGTAAACGTGTGAAATTATTACCTTTTTGTCAGAACGCATGTGCTAGTCAACATTTGTATATAATCGGATGTTGTTGTGAGTGAGAATACCAAGCGGGAATCCCGTGGATCTATATAAGGTTACGCTAAGAATTGCCGTCTGCTGGCCGTGGAGTTACATCATTAATCATGCCCCTATAAACTACTAACTTACTAACGGGTGTTTTATTTATGTCTGTGCTGCTGGCCCATTCTGGCCTCATTCTACACGAAATCGCGTTTGAGCATGTGACCCAAAGGCAACATCACGTGCACAGTATGGCGGCTAATTGTGAAATGTTTTCTATGTCACCGATAAAAGTACTCATAAGTAATTATTTGGAGCACATTTCTTCAGTTTCTTGACGCCCAAGTGTCGGTTGTATGTCACAGAATACACATGTGAAACGGTTATTGGTTTTAAAACTTAAGTTATTAGTTCGGTAGCCATTTGGCTACGGATCTGCCAAAACTGCGCTTTAGCAAATGCCGGTCAAGATCTCCGCCCCTAGGTTAGCTCAAGAGTGGGGCGGATGACTCTGCCTAGGGAGATGAAGCGGATGACATATTGGCATCGCTGAGTTTTAGTCCGGATGACAGCAACACGATCACGTTTGAAGTAGTCAAAGACAAGTTTGATAGCTATTTCATTGGCACGAGGAATGTGATATATGAAAGGGCGAGGTTTAATCAGCGACAACAACAGACCGGTGAATCTGTAGACGCGTTCGTCACGGACCTGTACAAGCTAGTCGAATACTGTGAGTACGAGGCGCTGAAGGATGACATTATACGCGATAGAATTGTTGTTGGCTTGCGTGACGAACAGTTATCCGAGAAGCTACAACTAGACGCAAAGTTTACTCTGAAGAGAGCGGTTGATCACGGACGCCAAAAGGAGGCCGTACGAAAACAACAAACTGTAGTGCGAAGTAGTCAGCAAGAGGGCGCGATGAATATCGACAGCATGCAGTCACTGTCGCAAGATGGCGCCACGAACGTCGACGCTATGCAATCCAGGCCGTATCGTGGTCTGTTTGAGCGCAGACCGAGAGCGGCGTTACAACAAGGGAAACAGACGTCGTACACCGCGTCTTCGTATCAGACCAACCAGCCATGCAGACGATGTGGCAGGCAGTCACATCAGAAACAATACTGCCCAGCGAAAGATGCAAAGTGCCACCAATGTTCAAAGACAGGCCACTTTGCTTCAAAAAAATTGGTGCAGTGTGCGATGATGGCAATGACACAGAATACACATTTCTAGGCTCAGTCGCTGACAACAAATCAAACCAACAGTGGTTGATAACACTGAAAATGGGGGGGGGGATCAGGTGTTAAATTTCGCATTGATACCGGTGCAGACGAAACAGTGATTCCTGAGCAGTTGTACAATGAACTGATAGGTGTGAACCCGCTCCGAAAGGCTAATAAGAAACTCTTCGGGGTTGGCAACAACGGTTTGCTGGCAGTTGTGGGAATGTTCACAACGGTGCTACAAGGGAAGACTACAGCCACAAAGCAGAACATATACGTCGTCCGGGGCATACACAAGGCGCTTCTAGGCAACCCTGCAATAGACGCGCTGGATCTCTTCAACGGCCTCGGCAAGATGGAAGGACCGTACACGATCACACTGAAGGAGAACGCGCAGCCTTTCGCCGTCAATGTGCCGAGACGTGTGGCCCTACCATTGATGGAGAAAACGAAAAGAGAACTGAAGAGGATGGAAGCTTTGGGCGTCATCAGTAAAGTCGAACAGCCAACTGATTGGTGCGCGCCCATGGTGGTTGTCCCAAAATCACATGACGATGTCAGGATCTGCGTCGACCTAACAAAACTAAATGAAAGTGTACGTCGGGAACGCTATGAGATGCCTTCGGTCGACTATACTCTGGGACAGCTAGCAGGTGCCAAGATATTCTCAAAACTGGACGCAAACTCTGGGTTTTGGCAAGTCCCGTTGTCTGAAGAATCGACTCTGCTGACAACGTTTATCACACCTTTCGGTAGATTCGCATTCAGAAGGCTACCCTTCGGCATTTCGTCAGCACCAGAGCACTATCAACGACGAATGTCGGCAATCCTGGAGGGGATACCTGGCGTCCTATGTCAAATGGATGACGTACTCGTCTTCGGTGCCACTCGGCCACAACACGATCAGCGCCTACACGAGGTTCTCTCGAGGCTGCAGCAGGCCAAGGTGACCCTGAACACGAAGAAGTGTCAATTCTCAATTCAACACGTGACGTTCTTGGGCCAGATGACTGACGCGTCGGGAATACACCCAGACAGAGAGAAGATCAGGGCGATTCTCGACATGCCTGAACCAGTCGATGTGAGCTGAGTCCGTCGATTTCTGGGAATGGTCAACCAGCTGGGGAAGTTTACGCCACACCTAGCTGAAATCACGAAACCGATGCGCGACCTTCTGTGCAAGAAGAATGACTGGACCTGGGGCCACGATCAGCAGCGGTGCTTCAAGCAGTTGAAAGTGAGCATTACATCAACACCAATACTGGCTCTGTTCAACGCAAAGCAGGAAACGACACTATCCGCAGACGCGTCCTCACACGGCCTAGGAGCAGTACTTCTACAGAGACAACCAGATGGTAAACTTCAGCCAGTCGCATATGCCTCCAGATCCATGTCGAGTACGGAACAACGCTATGCCCAAATAGAAAAGGAAGCACTCGCCACGACGTGGGCTTGTGAGCGATTCAGCGACTTCCTTCTGGGGAAAACATTTCACGTCGAGACCGACCACAAGCCTCTCGTGTCACTTCTTGGACAGAAGACACTTGATCAGCTGCCGCCCAGGATTCAGCGCTTCAGAATGAGGCTGATGCGATTCAACTCTAGTATTGCACATGTAGCCGGCAAGGACTTGATTACGGCTGATACGCTGTCACGAGCACCCATTGTGGAGCACAGACAACCGCAAGACGTAAGCTTCGAGCAGGACTGCCAAGCATACGTCAATGCAGTTTTGAAGATACTTCCCATTACAGAGAAGCGCCTACTCGAACTGAGGCAGACCCAGGTGGACGACGCCACCTGCCAACGCATCCAGACTTACTGCCAGCAAGGATGGCCCGACAGGGCCAGACTGAGGCCGGACGAGAAGGTGTACCTGCAAGTCGCTGCGGAGCTCACTGTGCAACAAGGCTTGCTGCTGAAGGGGAGTCGCCTCGTCATTCCGCTGACAATGCGACCATCGATACTGGAGAAGATCCACGAAGTACACCAAGGTATCACTAAATGCAGAGAACGGGCGAAGCAATCAGTTTGGTGGCCGGGTCTGAGCAAACAGATCGAAGACTTGGTGGAGAGCTGCAACAGATGCGCCAAAGAACGAGTAAATCAAGCAGAGCCGATGATACCATCTGATGTTCCAGAACGCCCATGGCAGAAGGTTGGCTCTGACCTCTTCGAACTAAACGGTTCACCATACTTACTTGTTGTCGACTATCTGTCGGCGTTAGTTGAGATCTCCAAACTGAGCAGCACGACGTCGGCTTCCATCATGAACCACATGACATCAATGTTTGCATGTCATGGCGTCCCTGAAGTTGTGGTCACAGACAATGGTCCCCAGTACGCATCAGATACATTCAGGAGGTTTGCTGCAGCGAGGGGCTTTCTACACACGACAAGCAGCCCTCGGTTCCCTCAGTCAAATGGTGAAGCTGAGCGAGCCGTGAAGACCCTAAAATGTCTACTGGCGAAGAGCGACAACCCGTACGACACACTTCTCGCGTATAGGTCGACGCCCTTGAGCAATGGTTACAGCCCAGCTGAGCTACTGATGGGGCGGAAGCTTCGGACGCCAATACCGACGATACCAGCCTTACTAGAACCACAGTGCTCGCATCTACGAGGAGCGAGGAAGTCGCGGCTTGAGATAAAGAACCGACAGAAAATGTCATTCGACAAGCGCCATCGAGCAGTCCACTTGAGACGACTGATGCCGGGAGAGCATGTGTGGGTCACTGACATGGACAGGCGAGGCACCGTGCTAAAAGAGGTCGGCTCACAGTCGCCCCGGTCGTACATCGTGAGGACACACCAAGGCGACGTTCGACGCAATCGACGTCACCTGAATCCTGCTCCGACTGCGCCGCCGTATGACACGGCAACACTGGAGGATATCGAAATCCACGATGACGAGGACGGAGAAGATGGCGACCCGGGCGAAGCCGCAGCACAGCCAGATCGACCAGTGGCAGACGTAGTCCCGAGACGAAATCCTGCAAGAGAGAGGAAGCTGCCGTCCCACCTGAGCGATTACGATGTCGCTGTGTAACCTGGTCATGTGCTGGTAACGTCTGACCAAATATGAGAAAGGAGGATGTGGCATGATCTATTGTTGTAATAATACGGGGGAGAATATCTCGGGGAGAGACACCCTCATGGCGAGGTGAATAAAGTACCGGTTGATTTACGAACTTGTATTGTATGCTGTATTGTATGCTAACCAGAAAACACTACAGAAGTGTTATATATTTTTGATATACATAACTTAATACTTCAAAAAAAGAAATATTATTCATAACAATGTACATTGATGGAATACTATAAGGACAGTGTAATAGCAGTTTACAATTTTCGCCTAAGTTGAACGATAATATGCTGCCACCTACTGGCTAATTATTAATACTACATCGTGGGGGTTAGAACTGGTGCCTTCACCTAGCCGATTATCATAGTGGTCATGTTTCATTGCCAAGCACGCATGTACTCACGTACGCACGCGCGGTCCAACCCTCACTCAGCTACGGAAGGTTTCCAATTCTCTGACAACATTCCTTCGAACCGTTGACTGTCGATTCACTTAACGTCTTATGGGGTAATTCGCTACCATTCTCTCAAATTCACCAATATAGTTGGGCCGCATAATACAATAATAAAAAATATTTGATGCGCTAGTTTCAAGTTTTCGTCAACCACTGCGTGTACAAACTGGAAGTCAATTTAAAATATATGAATAAATACATTAAAACATCATCTCAGAAAGCAAAAAAAATCATCAACGGTCGTAGTCCATTATACAGTAATGTGTTCCAAACGTGCGGAGCCGGTTGTTCCAAAACCACGTAGGACTTGGACACTAGTCCATTATACAGCAATGTGTTCCAAATGTGCATAGCTTTACGCACGCACGCACGCACGCACGCACGCACGCACGCACGCACGCACGCACGCACGCACGCACGCACGCACGCACGCATGCACGCACGCACGTACGACCAGAGCAATGAGTGAAAGACCAATGAGTGAGAGATAGTCTCAGACGAAAGTTACACTTCTATCTAACAATATGGCGCGGTCCGTGAAATTATGATGCTCTGTTTTCAACAACGTTTTCCCAGTAAATCACTGGCGTAATATTCTTAATTATAGTTACTAATGATTATGTTTAAGGTTTTTGTTTCCTTCTAAGAAGTAGATAGTATCTGACAAGAACAATAATAATGTTCATCCTGATAGTATAATATACAAAAGTGATTTAGATTACAATATTAAATACTACATTGTAATGTCAAAATATACAAATAATGTTATCTTTAACAATTTAACTAATATTGCTAAAATATATATTAAATACCTGCAATTCATTAGTTTGTTCAATCTCACAAGGCCAATAATTAAAAACGGACAATTGGATGACAAGATAAACCCTGCCTTATCCTGATTTAACAAGATTTGGCATCCAAGCCAAAGGCCCAGATGGCAAGTGGACAAGGAAGCCATTGGCTTATCGAGAGTCCAACAATGTTCATCTACTTATAACCCGCCCTCCTGAGATATGTGTCAACCTTGTTTTTAAACATATTCACGCTGCTAGCAGTTACACAATTTGTAGACAATTTGTTCCATTCATTTATTGTCCTCTGTGAGAACGAGTGCTTCCTGATGTCCAATCTACATTGATCCTTTACTAATTTTACCTCATGTCCTCTAGTTCTGCTATCCTTCTTGAGTGAGAAAAACATATTTCTATCAATATTTTCATAACCATTCAATATCTTAAAAACTTCAATCTGATCTCCTCTTAACCTCCTTGTCTCTAGAGTTGTTAAACCACATTCTTTCAGGCGTTCTTCATAACTAAGGTCTCTCAGTTCTGGAATCATTTTAGTTGCTCTCTTTTGTATGCGTTCAAGCGTATCTATATATTTCTTACGATATGGTCTCCATGCTTGTATACAGTATTCTAAATGAGGTCTAACTATTGCTTTATAAAGAGGTATAATTAACTTTTTTCCCTTGTATGTTATGTTTCTTCTAATCAATCCAAGAATTTGATTACCCTTTGAAGCTGCAATACCACACTGCTCTGAAACTTTCATATCAGCGCTTATTGTAACTCCTAAGTCCTTTTCTTTTACAGTAGTACCCAGAACAGTATCTCCCATTTTATAGTTTACATTCAAGTTCCTATGTCCTGTATGTAGGCATTTACATTTCCCAAAATTGAACAACATCTGCCATTTCTCAGACCATTTCACTAATCTGTCTAGATCGTTTTGTAAATGTTGTTTATCACCATCAGTATTAACCTTTCTAAACAGTTTTGTGTCATCCGCAAATTTCAGTACGTTACTTGTTATACTGTCGTCCAAATCATTGATATAAATTAAGAATAATATAGGTCCTAATACTGATCCTTGAGGTACCCCACTCAAAACCGATTTCCAATTTGAAACTTCTCCATCTACTACAACTCGTTGTCTTTTGTCAGTCAGCCATTGTTCTATCCAGTCAGTTATGCTGTCCCCGATACCATGGGCTTTTAATGTAAGTAGTAATCTTTGATGTGGCACTTTGTCAAAAGCTTTCTGAAAATCTAAGTAGATAATATCTACTGGCGATCCCACGTCTATCCACTTAGTGATTTCTTCAAAAAAACATAACATATTTGTTAAGCATGACCTCGCTTTATGGAATCCATGTTGAGATGAATTTAATAATTTATGCTTAACGAGGAATTCCACCATATGGTCTTTAATTAACCTTTCTAATAATTTACAAATCACTGACGTTAAACTCACTGGTCTGTAATTCTCTGACTTATTTCTCGAACCCTTTTTAAATAATGGTATGATGTTTGCTTCTTTCCATTCAAACGGAACAACTCCCTCTTTTAATGACAAGTTGAATACTCTTGCAAGTGGTATACTGATTTGTTCTACTGTTTCCATTAGTAATTTTGGAGGAATCCC
Organism: Lamellibrachia columna; assembly: GCA_963662155.1. Lineage (NCBI taxonomy): Eukaryota > Metazoa > Annelida > Polychaeta > Sabellida > Siboglinidae > Lamellibrachia > Lamellibrachia columna. The sequence continues at coordinate 13,779,378 of OY759271.1, read as the reverse complement.
ATCCACTCCCGGTGATTTGTTATCTTTCATTGCCTTTATTTTCTTAGCTACCAATTCTGGAGTTACAACTAACGGACCTAAATAGTAAGATTTAGCCCCCTGAAATTTAGCATCAGCAACTGGTAATGAACTAATATCTTCTTTGGTAAACACTGAACTGAAGTAACCATTTAGGTCTTCCGTCATTAAAAACCCCTGTGATATTATATTTCCAGCACTGTCTTCTAGAGGTCCAACCTTGTCTTGTACGTTTTGTTTACTCCTGACATATGCATAAAAACTCTTGCTGTCATTTTTTATGTTACATGCTAGTTTTTGCTCATAGCTTCTTTTAGATTGTCTGATTTCAGTTGTAGCTGCATTAAGTGCCTCTTTGTATTTTGCATAGTCTTCGTCCTTTCTGGTACGCCTATAAACCCTCCACATAGTTTGTTTTAGCATTATTTTTCTAATAGCCTCTTTTGACAAGTGTTTCTTTCTACACCGTTTTCCTTGTTTTTGGAAGGGAACAAATTTATCGATGATACTCTCAATTTCATATTTTAGAATATTCCAACATTCAATTGCGGTCTTATTCATCAGCATGTTATTCCAATCTAGCTTTGCTAAGTATTTTCTCATATCTTTGTAGTTACCTTTGTGGAAGTTTCTCTTGTACGTTTTCTTATTTTTACTTTCTGATTTTACATTGATGTCAAAATGTATTTGATTATGGTCACTATTACCCAATGGTTCAAATATTTTTACATTGTCCACTAATTCTTTTTGTGATGACAAAACTATATCTAATACATTTTCTCCCCTGGTTGGTTCTAGTACGTGCTGAGTAAGAAAGCTATCCTGGATTAAAAATAGAAATTGTTGGTCCTCAATCCCTGTGCTCTCTAGAGAATTCCATTGTATGTGTCCATGGTTAAAATCTCCCATTATGATACATTCCACTTTACTAACTTCCTTTATAGCGTTTTTTATTTTTGTGTTGTCCTCTTCGTTTATGTTTGGACTTCGGTAAACTAATCCAATAGTTAATTTTGAATTTCCTGAAACAATTTTGCACCAAACAGCTTCATCGCAATCTGCGTCCCTTTCTAGTTTTATTTCATAAGCCTGAATAAATTCTTTAACATATAAAATAACTCCCCCGCCCCTTCTTCCTATTCGATCTTTCCTAAACATTACATATCCTGTCAGTCCTAATTCAGCATCTGTTATATCTATGTTGGCCCATGATTCAGTTATACCAATTATGTGAGGGTCAATATCTTCTACCATAATGTTTAATTCGTTTTTCTTATTTACTATGCTCCTTGCATTTAAACATACACATCTATAACCTTTTTCAGAGATGTTTTTCGGATGATTTGATATTGGTTTATCTGTGCTAGTGGCCTCTTGTTCTGCTTGAGACACCTCTAGGTAACCCCCCTGCACTTCTAGTTTAAAGAATGTTTACTTCCAAAAATATTTGTCATTGTACCCAAGTCACTATCTACTGCTGCTGAAAGTTTGTCCGCGAATACTGCCGCCCCCTTTCCACTTAAATGAAGCCCATCCTTCATGTACATATCAGCCCTCCCAACAAAACTTCCCCATAAATCCACAAATCCAACTTCCTCTTCCCTACATAACTTCTGGACTAACATGTTAATTGCCATCCCCCGACAATTTCGATATTTGTGACCCCTCCTGCCCATTACAGGTAAAATCCCTGACAGTATTACCTGCTCAACCCGCGTCTGTTTTAGTGTTCTGACCAACTGCCTATATTTCCTAACTATGGCAGTTGTACCCTCCCTCTCTACGTTATTTGTCCCTATGTGTACTAAAACAGATCCACCCTTACCCGAGCCTACGATGTTTTTTACCCTCTCAGTTATCGCCTCTATTTTGGCTCCATTCAAGCAGACCACCACATCATCTCCCTTGTTTAAAACTCTGTCGGTCTTCCTAACTATCGAATCCCCCACAAACACCCTCGCTCTCTTCCTCACCCCCTCTATCACTGCTGCAGAATAACTCTTCCGTTCGATCCCCTCCATCCCATTCTGTCCTGACCCCTTCCCTCCTGTCTCCTTCGCTCCTGTCTCCCCCACTTCCCACTCCTTTGCTCTTGTCTCTCCCACTTCCCTCTCCTTCACTCCGGTTGTTTTCCCTCCCGTCTCCCCCACTCCCTTCTCCTTCCCTCCTGTCTCCCCCACTCCCTTCTCCTTCCCTCCTGTCTCCACTACTCCCCTCTCCTTCGCTCCGGTTGTCTTCCCTCCCGTTCCTTTCCTTCCCGTCTCCTTACGTCCTGTCTCCCTACGACCTGTCACCTTCCCTCCTCTCAGCTTCCTCCCAGGCTGCGGTGAGCTCTCCCTAGCATCTCTTGTGTCTTTCCCCACTTTATCATCTACTGTTCCCCCACCGGAACTACTGGCACAACCCCCCTGTTCCCTTCCCACCATTGCCACAACGAGCAGCCTCAGCTCTTCCAACTCCACCTCTAGTTCCTTCATCTTCGTACATCCCCTACACTCAAAACTAAAACTATCTGCCTGGACCTCAGCCCAGGACTTCTCGCACCCAGACTTGACGAAGTCCACCCAGTTACTACAACTGCCACAAATTAAGTGCCTTGTGGCCTTTAACTGCCGTTTGCACGGCGCCATCATACAATTTACTTTTAATTAGTTTGCAACGTTAGCCTTGAATAAGGCTGTTTTTGTGATCAAAAGAACACTTTAGTCTAATATACTTGCTAACTGTGTCTTCTATTAACCTCGCATGAGAAAAAAAAAACCTGCCACCTAGCGAATACGGAGAACACTGTGTAACAAAACAACGAATTTAGTGTGTACTAATTTACGCTAAAATCCTGCTGTTAATTCCTTTTTACCGAAAACGTTTACTACCACTATGTCAGATATTACCTTATGTATGTAATTTAAGTAAATAGATCACTTTATCTTATATATATATTAGCCAATGTAAACTATTCACTATGCTATCTCAATATTCGAATAGTAAACAACCCTATTATCGCTCGCTGAATTCCCTGACAGAATCCGAAACTAACTTACTCTAAAATACTCCCTCTGACTAATAATTAACAAAACCTGTTTCCTAATATATGTCTACAATACGTTTGTGTATAATATATATTCAATAGTAATACTTATTCTATTTGATATACCGCGTTTTTCTGTAAATGATCTACACCAAATTCATGTCGCTGCACCAAGTCCAAGTAGCCGGAAGAGACTGATTGATTTAACAAGATTTAACAAGATTTGCCATCCAAGCTAAAGGCCCAAATGGCAAGTGGACAAGGAAGCCATTGGCTTATCGAGAGTCCAACAATGTTCATCTACTTATAACCCGCCCTCCTGAGATATGTGTCAACCTTGTTTTTAAACATATTCACGCTGCTAGCAGTTACACAATCTGTAGACAATTTGTTCCATTCATTTATTGTCCTATGTGAGAACGAGTGCTTCCTGATGTCCAATCTACATTGATCCTTTACTAATTTTACCTCATGTCCTCTAGTTCTGCTATCCTTCTTGAGTGAAAAAAACATATTTCTATCAATATTTTCATACCCATTCAATATCTTAAAAACTTCAATCTGATCTCCTCTTAACCTCCTTGTCTCTAGAGTTGTTAAACCACATTCTTTCAGGCGTTCTTCATAACTAAGGTCTCTCAGTTCTGGAATCATTTTAGTTGCTCTCCTTTGTATGCGTTCAAGCGTATCTATATCTTTCTTACGATATGGTCTCCATGCTTGTATACAGTATTCTAAATGAGGTCTAACTATTGCTTTATAAAGAGGTATAATTAACTTTTTTCCCTTGTATGTTATGTTTCTTCTAATCAATCCAAGAATTTGATTACCCTTTGAAGCTGCAATACCACACTGCTCTGAAACTTTCATATCAGCGCTTATTGTAACTCCTAAGTCCTTTTCTTTTACAGTAGTACCCAGAACAGTAGCTCCCATTTTATAGTTTACATTCAAGTTCCTATGTCCTGTATGTAGGCATTTACATTTCCCAAAATTGAACAACATCTGCCATTTCTCAGACCATTTCACTAATCTGTCTAGATCGTTTTGTAAATATTGTTTATCACCATCAGTATTAACCTTTCTAAACAGTTTTGTGTCATCCGCAAATTTCAGTACGTTACTTGTTATACTATCGTCCAAGTCATTGATATAAATTAAGAATAATATAGGTCCTAATACTGATCCTTGAGGTACCCCACTCAAAACCGATTTCCAATTTGAAACTTCTCCATCTACTACAACTCGTTGTCTTCTGTCAGTCAGCCATTGTTCTATCCAGTCAGTTATGCTGTCCCCGATACCATGGGCTTTTAATTTAAGTAGTAATCTTTGATGTGGCATTGAACCAGTAAGGGGTCATCCATAAAGTATGTCACGCTTTGGGTGGGGTAGGGGTGTCCATGGGCAAACCTGAGGAAGAGTTACATGTGGTGAAGGTATCTAGGCCAACGTTACTTAACATTTTTACGATTTTGTGCTTTTAATTTAAGTAGTAATCTTTGATGTGGCATTGAACCAGTAAGGGGTAATCCATAAAGTACGTCACGCTTTGGGTGGGGTAGGGGTGTCCATGGGCAAACCTGAGGAAGAGTTACATGTGGTGAAGGTATCTAGGCCAACGTTACTTAACATTTTTACGATTTTTAATGTTTTAAAATGTTGGCTCGTCTGGCTGTCAATATCCGACAGATAGCTCCAATTGTTAACCCCTCTTTATATATTTCAATGACAAACCCGCTATGTACTATAGCAATATTAAAACCCAAATATATTTAAATAGCATTCCAACAGAAAACCACCTCTACTGATATACCAATATTAAGAAACCCAGTCCTAACATTATTTCCTCCACTGAAGTATTCTGTTTCCCCTTCTTGTTTTTAATTTTGACATCCATCTTGACCATTGAACACACCTTGGAGGGGGTCTTTGTCAACACGAACTTAATTATAGGGGGTGTACACACCACAGTTATAAGTGGGTGGCGGGGGGTCTCTCAAAAAGTCCAAAACTAGCGTGACGTACTATTACGGATGACCCCTAAGGCAGCCTCAAGTGTCGTTGGTAAGCAGAAGTGAACACACAATACAAACCAGTGAACAGGTATGGCTTAGCAATGTGACCAAATGTTTCCACAATAAATAATGTTCTGGAGCCGAACTTTGCTGCACAAATCGTGTCACAGGCCGATACAAAATACAGTGCATAGACATTCATGTCCATAGATCCGACATGGCTGCATCACATTGCACAGAACCAATGACAACTGGTGGTGTCTTTCCAAACAATATATCAGTCAGTTCAAATAAACGGCCATCAGTCGTCATATACGAGTATCGACAATTACTTGACAATCTAGTGCAAGAAACTTTTACTAAAGAAATAATGATAATGTGGAGACAATCTGACATAAAGCATACAATATTCCTGTGTGGCCGCAGTATACAATGCAACATTCAGTGTTTCATCACACATTTATAGGATATCTTCCCAGCATGGATAAGAACGCCTACAAATAACCTTGAGAATTGTGCACCACACATATCACATTTACAGGGTTTTTCCCCAGTATGGATACCTCTTCAAGTCACCAATTGAGACAGATCTTCGTTGAAATACAGGCCTCGCGACTTCTGTTTGCGGGCTGCATACATAATAGTATCCCGATCTTTGCAGCTTTCAAACTTCATTACGATTGTTCTCGGTTTGCTGGAGTCGCTGTTACAGGTCATTCTGTGCGCCCGTTCGTTGCGTTTATCTCTGGCTTGGTTTTCCGAGATGTTCAACGCCGAAATTAATGATCTGCTCATTGCAGCCTCGGTGTCCGCCCACGTGTCTGCGTTTCCCTCGGTGTCCGCCCACGTTACCCTCGGTGTCCGCCCACGTTTCTGCGTTACCCTCGGCCACACCATCAAGTCGCAGGTTGTTGAGGCTTGTCTGGTTCTCTAGATAGTCAATGCTATGTTCAATCTCGTGTTGCACTGAAGCCACGATCTCGATGCCTTTGACTGCGTCGTCTAGAGCATCAGATTTCTCATGAAGTGATTTCTTGATGTTGTCGACTTCATTCTTCGTGAACTGCAGACTCGCCTTCATTTCTGTAGGCGCACCACAGGTATCACGTTTGTACGGTTTCTCCCCAGTGTGGATACGGACATGTCTCCTCAAATCACCACATTTTGAGAATTGTGCAACACAGGTGTCACTTTGGAGGGTTTCTCCCCAGTGTGGATACGGACATGTCTCCTCAAATCACGACTTGTTAAGAATTGGGTGTCACATTTGTAGGGTTTCTCCTCAGCATGGTTTTGGACATGTGTCTTCAAGTAACACCTTGTTAAACATATAATGGTGAAATTCCATTAAGAAATTGTGGTTTATTAAATTTGGGTGATCAAAATGATACTCATGATATAATATAATAGCTTAAGCAATATTACATGATGTTACGATTTGTTGATGTTCTATCTTAGAATCTTATTAAATTATCACTTTACCCCACATTGTTCAGAGTAGGTCATTTCTACACAGTAAGTGAGATGAGCCCACGTCATCTTTTACCCAAATCATTAATACAAATTATATTCAGTATGAGCTTTGAATGAGAAATGCAGCAATCACAAGGCCAGAAAGCTTACCAGAAAAAACACAGGTAGTGCTAATCACTGCAGAGTTTTTAAAGCTTTTAAAAAAGTGTTAAAAGTTGGATAATCTGGTCATTTATCCGAATGACCGAGCGCTGACATGTTACACAGCTCAACCGATAAGAGCATTGGCAATTCTATAAAATATGGGTGACCTAGACTGAAGTGACGTATTAAGGATGGCTGGTATACACACAACCAAATCATATCTCAAACAAATATGTTATTTGGTGAGAAAGAAGACTAATATTTAGTAAACAAAGGCCAAAATATGTTACATATTTTGATTTTGGACACAAATAGCATGACCATATCCCAATAGCAATAATAGGAATAGGTTTATATAAATATATTTGTATTTGATGAGCGAATATTGCCAAAATACCGCAAGATGGAAGGGGCGCATAGTGGCGGCATGACTGATGATTAGGAAACAGATGATGTGTGTTATGTCTGTGTATGGGCCACAGACGGGAAGCATGGAGGCAGAGAAAGAGGAGTTCAGGGATGCTTTATAGAGAATGATGGATTGGTGGAGCTGGAGATGATGTTGTGTATTGCGGGAGACTTTAATGCACATGTTGGAGTAGTGGAACCAGGTGAAGAGGAGAGTGTTGGCAGATATGGATGGGGAGCGAGGAATAGAAAGGGTCAAGCTCTGGTGGAGCTAGTGGCGGGAAATGGCTTATCAGTGGCTAGCTCTTTCTTCCAGAAGCGAGAGAGCCACAAGGTCACATACAGGAGTGGACAGCACGAGACAGAATTAGATCTACTGATAGTCCGGAAGCAGCAGCTATGAAAGATTAAGGATTGTAAAGTTGTGGCAGGAGAGCATGTCATGACACAGCACAAACCAGTGGTGTTCGTTGAGCGTAAGCAGAAGAAGAAACAAACTAAGACTGTGGGCCGCAGGACTATTAAGTGGTGGAGGTGCAAAGACGACGTCGCTGTTAAATACAAGGAGTGGGTGACGGTTAAGTATGAAAAGTTCAGTGAAGAAGTTGGTGGTTTGGAGGAAGAATGGAAAAAGTACAAAGAAGCATTTGTGGGAGCTGCAGAGGAGCTATGTGGAAGAACATTGGGAAAGGGCGGAGTGTCAATCAGTAGTAACCAAGGATGGTGAACAATGACCTGAGGAAAGAGGTTGGGATGCAATGCATCCTAACAGGAAGATTGGTGAGAAGCAGGATGAGATGGGCAGGCCACTTGGTAAGAATGGATGCAAGGAAACTAGCAAAGAGAGCAGAAGAGGAAAAACATCAAGGACGTAGGAAAAGGGGAAGGTCACTGTCATATCACTGAGATGAGAGGACTGCGTGAGGAGGGAGTTGAGACGTTTAGAAATATACGTCCGTTTTGTACCCGATCCGATGGGGAGTGATGCAAAGAACACATTAGTATAAAAAATTAGGTAAAAATATCGTTTAATAGCGGGAATAATTTCGGTCACACTACGCTATACTAAAGTGTAGAGTAGACTCTCGTAGAGTAGAGGCCTGGCCCTAACCTAGCCTAGGTGACACACATTTCGATATTTCATATTAACCTAAATGCTAAGGCCACGATGAACTACCAAACCATCTATATTGAGTAATAATAACATGAACATCAGACAGCGTGCTCGTTATGTGAGAGGGACAGATGCTAATGAAAACTTTCAATAATATACATATTTAGAGGGGAGCGGTGGTCTAATGGTTAGAGCACCCGCCTGTCGATCGAGAGGACGGTGGTTCGATTCCACCTCCGCCGTTTCGAAGCTTGGACAATTTCGTTCACCCACATTGCCCGTGTCTTTCGGAAGAGACACTAAAAGCCGTTGGTCCAAACTCCTGCGTTAGCTCAAGATTGGGCTGTTTGGAGTATAATTACTTGAGATATTATCGCTCACCGCACGATGACTGGGTGGTATAAATACAAAACGTACAAAAACAACAACTGTAGGAACCTCACTATTCCGTTCACAATCATGCATTTAATACTCCAAAAAATATAAAATATTATTCATAACAATGCACATTGCTGGAAGGACAGTGAAATAGCAGCTCACGAATTTTCGTGCATGTTGGACGATAACATGCTGCCACCTACGGGCTAGTTATTAATAATGCATTGTGGGGTTAGAGCAGCTGCCTCCACCTAGCGATTATCATAGTGTTCACGTTTCATTGCCACGCACGCCCGGTCCAAGCCATAGCGTTACCTTCAACTACGGAAGGTTTCTAATTCTCTGACAACATTCATTCAAACCATTGACTGCATGTAGATTCACTTAAATATATTAATTAATTAATTAAAACGTCATCACAGAAAAGCATAGGAGTCCTCAACGGCAGTAGTCGATTAAACAGTAATGTGTTCCAAATGTCGCAGCCGGTTGTTCCAAAACCACGTATACCGCTGGGCTTGGACACAGGTGGGACAGTTAGCTGCAGATGGTCGTATAGCAGCCGTAGCTGAGTATTTCTAGTTCTTGGATTCAGCAGCTCAGGAAAAATAAGCAAGTGGCAAATCAGGCATAGCCTTACACACCCACGCACGCACGCACGCACCCACGCACGCACGCACGCACGCACGCACGCTGCTGCTGTACATTGAACAGAGCCAATGACAACTTAATTGTGGTGTCTTTCCAAACAAATTTCCACTTGCTGAGAATTGTTCTTATGAATAAACAAATTATAGTCATATGTTGTTGTTTCGTTACGACCTTTTTTCTTTTTTCTTCGACCATCAGACGTACCGTTGCGAACTTGGAACAGTAGATTGTAGTAAACATCGGGATAGTATATGGATTACTGATTAAAATTTTAAGGTGACTAGAACGCAATGACTTACATAGAGCTCGCACACAACAGATAGCACCACCGCATGCTTGTGTTGTTTCCAAAGTCCGCGCGGAGGCGCCGCAGAAGCACAATGGTGTAACTGGTACTTGGTATACTGTTGTTATCCTACAAAGTATCTGCCACGAATGGCAACAGTGAGTGATTGTGGGCAAACGCCCCCACTAAAGGTATGTACGTAAATAGCAAGAACACTCGTTTCTTTTCGTGTCCCATTTAGGTGACGGCTTAAACCAGGAATACTTTTCAAAGTTCATTTATGGAAACCGCAGGTGCAGATGAAAAGTCTTGGGTACTATCTTACATATATTATATTACAGACTCGGACGTATTTAAGGTGCAAATGGTAGACAAACAAACATCCAGTTGCAATTAACGTATTTAGACCCTATTATGTGTGGCCATTCTATTAAAGCCCGAACAATCCAAATTCATATAATGACTGATTATCTATCGTGAATATAAAACGAAGGCCACCCTATTCGTATCATGCTTTTTAGAAGTTGACCTATATAAACATTTGCAATATTAATAGTAAATTCTAAGCTGGATGAACGACAACAGACACACGTCCGATTCATCATGTATTAAAATAACGGAAGCTCGAAGTAAATTAACCTCCTGGATAGAGAAGGCAGCTGGCATACGTGACTGATAGACCGAATGGTCTCAAACCACCGTTATGTCATTGCCTCTCGCGGCGTTAACTATAATTATACATCTCACGAGAAGGAATTAGATGAAGCATGTAGGCCCTAACGTACAAGCATTGCCTTCAGGCCACTAGGAAGAATCGATGGTTTCGACGCCAGGTGAGCTGAGACTCCTATTTATTTTCCCAATGGAAACCGACGAAACTTTGGTAGACATCCCATTAAACACGTGCTAGCTGTGAATATTTTCGAGTCTGCATACATGCACTATAGTGGGCCCCCTGTGCGTGTTTCGTGGACACGAACGCATATAAAGCGATTTAGTTTTGAGGTAGCCTACTCTTCATAGCTGAGTGACTCGACTTCTCAACTACGACCAGACTTTTAATAGACCCGAGACTTTTAAGAGTGTTATCGTAAATGCTCGATACTCGAGCATTTATGATACTAGGGACTTGTAAGCCGAAGATTTGAACATTGAAGTGTGTGTGCTTGCGTGTAATGGAGATCTGAGCGAAGCTCTGACGTAACACCTATCCCAAATTCCGAACGAAGCTGGTTTGCCGACAGCAAGACAGTAGTATGACTACGAGTGACACTGACACTTAATCACAGGGTTGATGCCTACCTGTATAAAATGTAGAACGTTTTATTGGTGTGGTCAAAGACTTCAGACTTGACTTGTACTTTCGTCCTGATAACTTGGGACATGCCTTCTTCGTATGGATAAGGACATGAGACTTGACTTGGATTTGCATGCAGATGATTTGCATTTGAACTCGAAGAAAAACATATTGCCAACTGAACAGTTCTGGGATTCATACACAGTGGAATAGTGGCTTGCAATTATCATTGCCCATTCACGACCTCAGTCGCGGTTCAAACCCCGAAAAAAACAGCTTCCTTCACGGATAAACTGTCATCAGATATATTCCGTATAACATCGTCATGTAGCAAGCATTTTCAGCCAGGTGACACTAAGTCATAATGAATTAGAAACATGAATGTATTCCAGGCATGCGTTAATTTCAATTGTTAACTTCTTAATTGAATTATCAGTTCAATTAAGATAATTTAGACAGGTGGGAAAATGACGGAAGTCTGTCACTGATCCATTGATGTAATAAGATAATGTACACTGATTGACTTCAACAAATATATATTAAATACAAGTTACTTGTTAATTTCAATGAGATCAATTATTAATTTAATAACTTATTTTAATTGAAAATGTTCTGAGTTAAACAGGATTTCAGTACACAAACGAAACAAGCCGTGAAATTCATACACCTGCTGTCCATAAATAAAACCTGCCGCCTAGGATGCTTCATGAAATATTACTTAGCGTCTTATATCGTTAGTCAACACTGCCACTGACGTAACAGAGCGCCACACACGTGGACCTTGGGGATTCGTCAAACATAGTGTTTTGTTTATTACAATATACTATTATGCATTTATTCAATGTGCTAAGATATGACAGTTTACTTTATTACACGTAAGACATGTGATGCATTTGCAATTCGTAGCATCAAAACGAGGTACACCAATCGAACATTACTTGCCCGTATGTAAAAGAGGTTAACATAACAACTGGGACAACGTTCAGTTACTCGCTTTGTTCTCGTGGATCTACCAGGTGTGATGTTACGATATCACCGCTGTTTTACGAAAAGGGTTATATTATAAGACCAGCCTATATAACGATATTGTTAAAGATACTTCCTCAATTCGATTTAAATTTCATTTCGTTTCAGAATCATTTCACGAAAAGTTAAAACAACCTAGT
>OY759271.1:13509897-13764897 GCA_963662155.1 Lamellibrachia columna | reverse complement strand
AAGCTCTGGAAACGAAAGAAATTGGCTTTTAATTATTCAAGTGCCCGCTGGCAATTTATATCGAGCTATTGTTGTTGTTTGTGTATATGCGATTTTATTCTTCATGCTTCAGGAATTTGCTGAGAATAGTACGTGTTGGTATACTGCTTGCTGTTTATTACGAACGCAGCGTGGCGTTCTGAGAGATGCGCCATTTTGGCTCCACGGAAACGTAGAGAAACAAAGGACCTAGTTGCCAAAGCTTGTTACGTCATTTTTTTTTCGCATGCAGCGGTTGCTACGCTTTGAAGGGTTTTATTGTAATTCGTGATCGCACGGCTTGTCTCCATTGAAACGGGTATTGAAACAAGTCTTTTCGAATGTGTAGACAGGAAAACTCGCGGACTTCACGTTTCATTTTAACATATCTTTGTAGCGTAATCGTGAAGTATAAATGCTATGTCCGTATATATTTACTTCCTGATCGATTCGAACTTTCCAACTTGTCTAGATGGAGTTTGTATGAGTGTTACCGTTTACGTGCTGTTGATTATAAGTCCAACTAAAGTCTAAAGTCGATATGTTTGGTGATCTCACCCCCTCTCTCTCTCTCTCTCTCTCTCTCTCTCTCTCTCTTCTCTCTCTCTCTCTCTCTCTCTCTCTCTCTCTCTCTCTCTCTCTCTCTCTATCTCTCTCTCTCTCTCTCTCTCTCTCTCTCTCTCTCTCTCACTCTCTCCCTCTCTCTCTCCTCTCTCTCCTCTCTCTCTCTCTCTCTATATATATATATATATATTCTCTCTGCAACAGCAACAGCAGATTCGACACATTACTGGTTTCAACACTGGACAGTGGATTATTACAGGAGGTCCCGTTATAAGTCCTTGTGGATTTCATACGGATCGTGCATTTCAGCATACCTCTTTGTATCACATTCACTTGTATCTTTGCAAGTGAATGAAACTTATATTGTATTATATTGTATTATATTGTATTGTATTATATTGCATTATATTGTATTATATTATATTATATTAATATTATGTTATGTTATGTTATGTTATGTTATGTTACGTAACGTTACGTTACGTTACACTACATTACATTACATTACATTACATTACATTATATTACATTATATTACATTACATTACATTACATTACATTATATTATATTATATTATATTATATTATATTATATTATATTATATTATATTATATTATATTATATTATATTATATTATATTATATTATATTATATTATATTATATTATATTATATTATATTACATTACATTATATTATAAGCAGTCGCAACAAGCGATCAGGTTTTACAGGTTTTCCAGAAATCCTATTTTAAATTAATCGTTTCTTTGAGTGGAAGATCACAGAGGTTGCTGAATAGTTTGTTGCGGCGTACCAAATTGTTGGTTCACGGTTACTAAACGTAGGATCTGTATGTCACGTTCTGTCAAATCAATATTTTAGAGGCAATTCTATGTGTGTCTATCAGTCCATCTGATCGATTTTGGAATAGGAAATCTTAATGAATTGGTATGGCAGATTGCTGCTTGGAAAGTTGGAAACATACTGTGATGGACCAATAACGAACAACTTCACGGCTTTTTTGCTCTGATGATGGTAACCGAGAAACAAGCTTGCGAATTAAAGACATGTTGTACCATTTGCTAATATAATTGTGTGACAAAACTCAAGGATGGTGTAGTGGAACTGGAACGCAGGAATACTGGCGCAAATGGCCGATGAAATATAAATTGTGTTTCCGCACGACCGTTTAGGCCTGTGTGCTTTTGTTCGTGTGTGTATGCATACACGCGTGCCGACATGGTCAATGCGATTATACCTTCCGTGAGACAATATTCCACTACAGACGCCTGACAAAAATTAGCCTCTTATCAAACCACTAGTATCTGCAACGACAATGATTGGACATTCTCCGGGGAAATTGTACTGCCGCTGATGTCGTTAACTTTCCTTTGACCACCGTCGGAAGCACGGCTAGTGTATGTACAGACATATTTATTAGAATCCCCTACGTCGTTATGGGATCCGTGTTTGTACCATGGCCGATTGCGCCCAGCGCTGTTCGACATGCAACTGTACAATTACGCTACATCCCGCAACGATTGTAAAGCAATTTGGCACAACTCGTTGTATTGGCCAATCGATCTGCCGCCACCGTACCCCCATACATACACTGGATACGATTTCAGGAAGTGCTGACTTTATGGCACTCACGTTACAGTCTACCGAGACATCATATGGAGTATGTCGACGCACGCGCGGCCCTACACTAGGGGAATAGGCAGGCCTGTAGGAGTATGTAGCGCGGGAGAGGGGCAGATGCGACGCAGGTCACTTCTGAGGGCATGCTGATTCGGGAGAGGTTGAGTATCGCGATCTGATGTTTGCTTCCTTCGCTCGGACGCGCGTGCTGTCGTACCTTGATCTAGTTGCTGCATCTGAAGGACTGGTGTTATTCAATCTTCTCGACACATAGAATGGTACGTTTCACATAACATTATGTTTCTGGTTTGTTGCACCTGTGAACTCATGTGCCTGATTATTTCGGAAATGTAGACGTTATTATTATTATTATTTCTAATTATACATCTGTTTGCCAGGATTGTGCATTACACTTGTTAATTGTCTCATTTTAACTGCCAACCAAATATATCCTCAACTGCTCTACCGTTGTCGTTCTATTTACGTATCGCAACTCGGCCAAAACAATTACGTGTGAAGTGAAGGGTTATTTTATACGTCAACACTCACCGCACAGTTCTGTTTGATGGGTCGCGCGGTGTGGTACGACAGACACAGCAACGAGTCCGCAAGTGTGGAACACAAATGACTCTTCGTTCCACGTGGATGCAGTCTGGAGAGTTAATACGGACGTCTGATGGCAGACGGTTAAGCAAATTACATCAACAACAACAGAGAAAACAATTTTCAACAACGTTCCGTATTTGAAAGTATTAACAGCACGAAGCAACCGACTTTTTTGTTGATGGCAAACCTTTCGGTCGGCCGTAGCAACCGTTATTTGTAGTGTACTGGTTGAAGCTGTCATAGATCATTCATGTCGTTGCACGAGACTCGTAAATCAAGCACATCCATCGAATGTGTCAGACACAAAGCAGTAATGTTTGCGTCTATCCATAGATATGCAGATAGCTATCAGTCCCAGACATCTGCTATCACATGAATGATGATGGCAGCACACGGGTGACAGTCTACTTGAAGCCAATGTATGAACTTCAGTTTCAACCACTGTCTATAGCATAAGTCGTTGGTAGTTATAACAATGATACACACAGTTGACCAGTTGAAGACCAATAATGGAATAAAATCTACATAAATGTTAATTCAGGCAAAACATTACAGTGAGTGGACGTCCAGCCACTATTTACCACACACGCTACAGCACGTAAGCCTCCTTCACGGCACTAGTAGAACAGCGAAGTCGTGAGAGAGATAAGAGAGGGAGAGAGAGAGAGAGAGAGAGAGAGAGAGATAGAGAGAGAGAGAGAGTAAGAGAGAGAGAGAGAGAGAGAGAGAGAGAGAGAGAGAGAGAGAGAGAGAGAGTGGGGGGTGGGAGGAGGGGTGGGGAGGGAGGAAGATAAAAAGAGAGAGGAGAGAAGTATATCCTCATATAATATTACGGTAAAACCCATGTGACAATCCAAACATCTTGACTGACTTGGCCCTGGTGCTCACGGAACGCATCACCATGAACCAATATGATGTTCCGGTATCACACCTCGGGGATCTACTCTAATGAACATGGCACTGATCTGTGTTCCAACTACCAACGAAGTGTTGCGCCATCTATCGATCGCGACGTTTTCAATTAAGTTGTTTACTTGCTCAATTAAGTGGTATTATATTACTTGAATATTGTCATGAACGGGGAAAGAAAGTTATTAGTATTACATTTCTGCTTTCTCCATTTCCACAAGAAAGTGTGATTGAACTTAAAACGAAACACACAGTATTGATTACATGATGTACTACAATGTTCTTGAAGAAATACAATTTATTGAAATGTTTTTTATTGAGCTAAGATAAAGACTAATGCCATATCATTGAGTGTTTTTCTTTAGGTACCACGTGTGATAAAACATTGGCGAACACGGCCCTCCACAGTATTCTGTATTTTGTAATTGTCAGCAGTTGGATGTCATTGTGTGCTCTCTCAAGCCATTTCTTTCGACGATTATTGCATTTTATTGTGGCTGCGTCTAGAATTTAGTCCTTTGAATTTATTTATATTTTATTGTGGCTGCATCTAGAATTTAGTCCTTCGAGTTTATTTATATTTTATTTTGTCTGCGTCTAGAGTTTAGTCCTTCGAGTTTATTTGTATTTTATTTTGTCTGCCTCTAGAGTTTAATCCTTCGAGTTTATTTATATTTTATTTTGCCTGCCTCTAGAGTTTAGTCCTTTGAGTTTATTTATACATCACAAAAGCACGAAATCTCTGGATCATACACCGGTTGGTTCTTTCCGTTATAAATGTACATGTGGCTGACTATAACTCATGTATATCAAACAAACTCTGGAATATGAGGTATTGCACGTCCCGTGAACACAAGTGTGGAATAATGGATGGATTTTGCAGAAAGTTGGACACAGGGAATTGATGTATTTTCGTCGTGAAAACACCGTCCCAGTTCACGACACGATTAGACATGTCTATGAAACCTATCGTGCCAAGTGTCACCATACAAAATAGACTAAACACTAACATTAGACTCGAGCCTTTTTCGTCACAATGGCTACATATATGCAACAACGTCGACATCTACTGTCTTTTTTAGGCTGTCGGCTGCAGTGGTAAACCATTGTAACATAATATTGCGATACAATAAGATAATCAATGCGTATCTGGATGGATCATTTGCCATATGAAACACGAATCTTACACTCTTGTAGTAATTAACGACGTTAAGACCGTTTTTTGACAAGCGATGTTTGTCCGATCATTTTGTACGATAACGTGTCGTACGACATTTAATCGATCGAAGAAACTGTCCATTCTTACACGACGTGCTCTATCTACAACAACCATCCTACTTGGCTAGTCTACTGCATCTTACAAATATCTCGAGGCAGCTCAGGTCATTTATTTCACAACAACTTATTGTTCCTAAAACATAACTTGAACAAACGTGCTTTCTCCGTAGCTGCGCGTAAAGCATGGAATGAACTCCACATAATTTTCAAAATAATCTGAAACTATAACTAGTCACTAGTTATGATAATGATTTTTGGGCGTCCCTATTCGTGATTATGCTTAATGAATCTGGTTTGTTGCTCCTGTGAGCTCAGGTTCCTGAGGCGCTGTGGTTCGTCGTTATTATTATTATTATAAACATCGTTCGTGTAAACTGGATTTTAAACGGGCATCTAAACGGGCATGATATAGGGGATGCTTAAGTTAGTGTACTGATTCAACCTCGTATTGCTAGTGGTACAATGAAAGGGAGTTTTAGATATCTTTATATAAACTGCGTTATTAATAAACAACATATATTTCATGCATTTTCCATTCAAGAAAAAGTTGACCCAAATACGTTGTTTGGCTGAGGTTCTCTGTTCCATGATTGTTCTTGTAGATCGACCAGGATGATAATACAAAATTACCACTGGCTGACTAGTAATCTCTAGGGCATGCGTTGTGAGAGCCTCGCCACAGAAGGCAGTTGTTTCATCGTTACGTTTAATGAGGTCAGGCGAGCACACGGTACGGCTCTGCCGTCTATCGTATTTGCATTTCGAATTCACACGTGGCTTTGGAAATGAACTGCTAATGAATCTAGGGATTTTCCTGAATTCACCCAACTCTCAGACGAACGATCCCAGCAAGTCCGGTGCAATGTTCCGACGAGATTAAGTTATTTGGAGGGTCGACACGACAATAATCAGTCAGTGTATATAATGTAATGACTTATGCAAGATTGGTCAACTTCCACGTGTATAATTATAAGCACACATTATGTCGTTGTGTGTGTGTGTGTGTGTGTGTGTGTGTGTGTGTGTGTGTGTGTGTGTGTGTTTGTTTGTGTGTGTGTGTGTGTGTGTGTGTGTGTGTGTGTGTGTGTGTGTGTGTGTGTGTGTGTGTGTGTGTGTTTGTGTGTGTGTATGTGTGTATGCATGCAATTGTGTACGTACGTGTGCACATACGTACGGACGTATGTAACTTGTCATAGGTTCCAATTCATTTATAGTTATATTGCTACACGTAAGACATTTTTTGGGATCGGTTCGCTTAGCCACTATATTTCATAGAACTTAGATAGATGATAATGCATATACTCTTCATTTCAATAAATAAATTTGAAATCTGATTTAATTTAGTTATTGTAAGTTAAGATACCACATATATTTAATAAACTTTAAATGGATGGATGTTTTTATAAACTTATATATTGAAACATGTGATGAGACAACATTTATTTGAAATGATAAAAGGTATCGGCAGGATTATTCGCAACCATGAACTAATATGACTAATGACGTCATCTAAAGACTTTGCTCACGTACAATTCGTCATTATCTTGACTTGGCGTTCGAATATACATTAAACGTGTTTCAAACGCAAATGATTGCACTAAAACGAACAATTGCCAAGCGGGAACAGTCATATTTTAAAACGTCATAACAATGTGGAAGTTGTTTGAAAAGATAGAGATGTTTATTTTCTCTCTATAGCGGACTGTCCGACATTATGACAACTCGGCATCCAGCGGTAGTCTGGTGAAATCATCGTCCAGCAACCATCAACATAAGAACAGTTGCCAATTGCACGTGTTTCGTTTCACCAGTGGCATAATCTAGTATGATGACACGTAGCATATGACTACACATGTTTGGTGCAAGTTTCGAAGAAATAAATCGGAGGGATATCATCTGCGACATCTCTGCATGTCTGCGTTAGTGGACAGAAGGACTTGCGGAACGCAGTTTATGCATTGTGTCCTACACTCGAGGGATCGTCGGGCATGTAGCAGCATGTTGCGCGAGAGAGGGGCAGACGTGTTGCTGAGGGCTTGTTGATTCGGGAGAGGTTGAGCATCGAGATTTCATGTTTGCTTCCTTCGCTCGGACGCGAGTGCTGTCGTGCTGCATTTGGTGCTGTTCAATCTTTTTGACAACACACAGAATGGTAGGTTTCACATGTGATATTACGCATAACGATTCTGGTTAGTTGCGCCTGTGAGCTCGTGTGCCTGGGGTTTAGGGACTGTATTAGAGGGTCTTCTGTTTAGTGCTATCATCACTTATACATATTTTTGCCAGAATCGTTGCGCGGTTTATGCATTATGCTGTGTTATTCTTGCGTGAGGGCAAAACAATGAATATGAAGTTCTTACCTACATCAAGCTATGCCAATGACTGTTGGATGTGATGGAGAAGGTGTCTTCTGTTCTGTTCTTCCGCGTCTGTATTCTCTCCCACACGCCAGCTTCTTTGTAACATAACTCACTGCTCTTGACGATGAAACAAACGAGTAGCTGCTTCCCAGTGCTTGAACTTAGTTTGATAAATGCCTTGCTTTAGCTGCATGGAAGCAGCAATCCACTTTACATCGAAGAAGGCCAAACGTGACAGAGCATAGTTTAACTCCGATGAATGATCCAAATGGTATCTTAGAAAGGATGCTGTTACAAATGACCATTTCTAGAAAGGTCGTGAATGTGGGTCCGTGTATGTGCCGTATTTCCCTTTCTCATTATCAAATTTGCAATGTAAAAACTAAAAAGACACACACTGTTCGTTTTTCGTTTTCAAATTTGATGTAAAACAAATAATTTTGTTTGGTCGTTTTTTATGTAAAATCGAATAACGAGAACAGTGTGCCTTTTCGTCTTTACGTTGCAAATATTTGATAGCGAAAAAGGAAAAAACGGCCTATATAATGTGGGCAGTGTTGTGCATCGGCCACATTAGCTGCCATTGTGACATTCCACATCGCCCGATTTTCTATACTCATGATATATATGGCCACATTTAAGCAGGTAGCTGGTATACTGTTTCATAAGTAAAAATGCCGCGATATGGTTTTTAATTACTCGCAATACAAAAGGATGCCATCACAGTTAAATTATTTATTTCCAGTGGTAGTTATTTGTGCATCGGCCACATTAGCTGACACTGTGCCATTTCACATCGCCCGATTTTCTATACTCATGATATCTATGGTCGCATTTAAGCCAGTAGCTGGTATACTGTTTCATAAGTAAAAATGAAGCAATATGGTTTTTAATTACTCGCAATACAAAAAGATGCCATCACAGTTAAATGATTTATTTCCAGTGGTAGTTATTTGTAAAAAATATTTGAAGGCAAACAAACTATTAATTGCTACAAAAGGATAATCAAATGGCTTGGTGTTCGGTACCATAGCGCATTCATTCCACAAAGGTAACTACAAAGATATGAGAAAATACTTAGCAAAGCTAGATTGGAATAACATGCTGATGAATAAGACCGCAATTGAATGTTGGAATATTCTAAAATATGAAATTGAGAGTATCATCGATAAATTTGTTCCCTTCCAAAAACAAGGAAAACGGTGTAGAAAGAAACACTTGTCAAAAGAGGCTATTAGAAAAATAATGCTAAAACAAACTATGTGGAGGGTTTATAGGCGTACCAGAAAGGACGAAGACTATGCAAAATACAAAGAGGCACTTAATGCAGCTACAACTGAAATCAGACAATCTAAAAGAAGCTATGAGCAAAAACTAGCATGTAACATAAAAAATGACAGCAAGAGTTTTTATGCATATGTCAGGAGTAAACAAAACGTACAAGACAAGGTTGGACCTCTAGAAGACAGTGCTGGAAATATAATATCACAGGGGTTTTTAATGGCGGAAGACCTAAATGGTTACTTCAGTTCAGTGTTTACCAAAGAAGATATTAGTTCATTACCAGTTGCTGATGCTAAATTTCAGGGGGCTAAATCTGACTATTTAGGTCCGTTAGTTGTAACTCCAGAATTGGTAGCTAAGAAAATAAAGGCAATGAAGGATAACAAATCACCGGGAGTGGATGGGATTCCTCCAAAATTACTAATGGAAACAGTAGAACAAATCAGTATACCACTTGCAAGAGTATTCAACTTGTCATTAAAAGAGGGAGTTGTTCCGTTTGAATGGAGAGAAGCAAACATCATACCATTATTTAAAAAGGGTTCGAGAAATAAGTCAGAGAATTACAGACCAGTGAGTTTAACGTCAGTGATTTGTAAATTATTAGAAAGGTTAATTAAAGACCATATGGTGGACTTCCTCGTTAAGCATAAATTATTAAATTCATCTCAACATGGATTCCTTAAAGCGAGGTCATGCTTAACAAATATGTTATGTTTTTTGGAAGAAATCACTAAGTGGATAGACGTGGGATCGCCAGTAGATATTATCTACTTAGATTTTCAGAAAGCTTTTGACAAAGTGCCACATCAAAGATTACTACTTAAATTAAAAGCCCATGGTATCGGGGATAGCATAACTGACTGGATAGAACAATGGCTGACTGACAGAAGACAACGAGTTGTAGTAGATGGAGAAGTTTCAAATTGGAAATCGGTTTTGAGTGGGGTACCTCAAGGATCAGTATTAGGACCTATATTATTCTTAATTTATATCAATGACTTGGACGACAGTATAACAAGTAATGTACTGAAATTTGCGGATGACACAAAACTGTTTAGAAAGGTTAATACTGATGGTGATAAACAACATTTACAAAACGATCTAGACAGATTAGTGAAATGGTCTGAGAAATGGCAGATGTTGTTCAATTTTGGGAAATGTAAATGCCTACATACAGGACATAGGAACTTGAATGTAAACTATAGAATGGGAGATACTGTTCTGGGTACTACTGTAAAAGAAAAGGACTTAGGAGTTACAATAAGCGCTGATATGAAAGTTTCAGAGCAGTGTGGTATTGCAGCTTCAAAGGGTAATCAAATTCTTGGATTGATTAGAAGAAACATAACATACAAGGGAAAAAAGTTATTTATACCTCTTTATAAAGCAATAGTTAGACCTCATTTAGAATACTGTATACAAGCATGGAGACCATATCGTAAGAAGGATATAGATACGCTTGAACGCATACAAAGGAGAGCAACTAAAATGATTCCAGAACTGAGAGACCTTAGTTATGAAGAACGCCTGAAAGAATGTGGTTTAACAACTCTAGAGACAAGGAGGTTAAGAGGAGATCAGATTGAAGTTTTTAAGATATTGAATGGGTATGAAAATATTGATAGAAATATGTTTTTCTCACTCAAGAAGGATAGCAGAACTAGAGGACATGAGGTAAAATTAGTAAAGGATCAATGTAGATTGGACATCAGGAAGCACTCGTTCTCACAGAGGACAATAAATGAATGGAACAAATTGTCAACAGATTGTGTAACTGCTAGCAGCGTGAATATGTTTAAAAACAAGGTTGACACATATCTCAGGAGGGCAGGCTATAAGTAGATGAACATTGTTGGACTCTCGATAAGCCAATGGCTTCCTTGTCCACTTGCCATCTGGGCCTTTGGCTTGGATGGCAAATCTTGTTAAATCTTGTTAAATCCGCACGATTAATAAATGCAACTGCGATGGCCTTGGCTACTGAACTAAACAACCATGCCTTTCCTTTAGAAGTGATGTTTGTCCTGGGAATTGTGACACATAACAGTGCGTGTGAGTTCATGAATTATGACAGTTGGCTTGGCGGCTGAGTCCATGCATTTTGGTAGTTTCTATTTACCTGTCCATACCTAAATAGTAGCATTTGATGTGCATGACGGATACACTTTATGACAAAACATAACCATATGTTTCTCCTCGTATCTTTTCAAGAAACACATTTATAATTTTTTATTATTATAATTGTCATAATATGTAAAGAAAATTAACTGCTGTATATTCCCAGTTGCATTGTGGCAGACGACACGTACAGTGATAATCGAATTATCGACGCTCAAGGCGGCCCTCCCCAATACCATTAATCGGTTCTGACACCGGCCAGCGGGACTCTGTCTTCGTCATTTGTCGTAGTCAGAATCATCAGAGGAGGTGGAAGAGGTGTTGCGACAGTGTTTAGCTCAGTGACCGAACGGTCCGGCTTTCTGTACGAGATGCAAAATATGCCTCCAGTAACTCTTATTTAAGAGTACATACATTGACACGGAACAAGTCATTGATTTGGTATAGTGTGATCTGGCTGAGGGATAACTGAGGGGTTTCTGACATCGGCACACAAAAGGTATTTATTTGTCTTGACGATTTCTCTCTTATTAGATTTGTCGTCGTCAAAGTGGAGTACGAAGCATAGCACATGCGTTTGTTTTTCATCAACAAATATACTGGTAACGAGTTTGTTAGTTGATTGGTAGTTGACTGGACCGGAGAGAGGGGAGGTGGGAGGGGGAGAGAGAAAAGAAGGGAGGAAGTTGGGAGGAGGGAATGATGGATGGATGGATGGATGGATGGATGGATGGATGGATGGATGGATGGATGGATGGATGGATGGATGGATGGATGGATGGATGGATGGATGGATGGATTGATGCATACGTACACGAATGTATACAGACATACACACAAGGACACATTCCAAGAACACTCACACGCGTAAATAAATCTGGAGGAATGTTAAGTTTATCTCTCTCTCTCTCTCTCTCTCTCTCTCTCTCTCTCTCTCTCTCTCTCTCTCTCTCTCTCTCTCTCTCTCTCTCTCTCTCTCTCTCTCTCTCTCTCTCTCTCTCTCTCTCTCTCTCTCTCTCTCTGTCTCTCTGTCTCTCTCTCTCTCTCTCTCTCTCTCTCTCTCTCTCTCTCTCTCTCTCTCTCTCTTTCTCTCTATCTCTCTCTGTGCGCGTGCGCGTGCGCGTGCGCGTGCGCGTGCGCGTGTCTGTGTGCGTGTGCGTGTGCGTGTGCGTGTGCCTGTGCCTGTGCGTGTGCGTGTGCGTGTGCGTGTGCGTGTGCGTGTGCGTGTGCGTGTGCGTGTGCGTGTGCGTGTGCGTGTGCGTGTGCGTGTGCGTGTGCGTGTGCGTGTGCGTGTGCGTGTGCGTGTGCGTGTGTGTGTGTGTGTGTGTGTGTTTGCTTGCAAGCACGTACATGCTGCAAAATCACCCTGCAGTCAGAAATATGCTCTAGACATAATGACACGCATGATGAAATATATGTGTGTGTGTGTGTGTGTGTGTGTGTGTGTGTTTGTGTGTGTGTGTGTGTGTGTGTGTGTGTGTGTGTGTGTGTGTGTGTGTGTGTGTGTGTGTGTGTGTGTGTGTGTGTGTGTGTGTGTGTGTGTGTGTGTGTGTGTGTGTGTGTGTGTGTGTGTGTGTGTGTGTGTGTGTGTGTGTGTGTGTGTGTGTGCGACATTGTTAAAATGAAATAATCCAGGTAGTACGCCTGGATTATTTAATATACTGTACTATCGAACGACCAACTAACGGTATTTGTCATTGTCAGGCTGATTATGCTGTCTGCTCTATTCAACGGCATAAACAATTAGCATTCTCGTCAAAGCGATGGCAAAGAGCAAAAAATGTGCCAAATAACAGTAGGGCCAAACATGTTTATGCTTAATGATTCTGGTGTGTTGCGCCTCAGAGCTCATGTTCCTGATATGATGTAGGCGCAAGAGCAATTCATTATTAATACTGTTATTATTATAGTCATCGCTCATGTAAACAGGTATTTAAAACGGCCTGTAAACTTATTCAAATTCGTAGTATTCTGATTACAGTGACTTGTCACTTCTTCAATTTTGGGAGAGTAACGCCCATTGTTAACCACAAAATCAAAACCAAACATTGATTATATCCTCGTGGTGTACACTTGTGTTTCTTCGATTCCTTGGAGTGTTTAACAGAGTGAACAAAATAGGAGATGTTCAACCGTTTGACAATGACTGAAAGCCAGCTCTCTAACTGCACCGGCGTGACTTCATCATGTGAACTAATTCACGTATTCTCCTAACATGGCGTGCACGCGTCTTTTTGTAAATGAGACGGGAATACTTCATTTATCATGTCATTTGACCTAGTTGCGGTGATGGTGCTACAGGTGGTCACACTGTTCATATATTGTCATCAGTTCGTCCTCGTCATCATCCCGGCATGTAGCAACATAACACCCTTTGACATCTGAGTGCACAAACATAGGGGAAGTTAGTTAAGTCATCTTTCTTCTTCCACTTCCTTGCAGTTCACAGATTCATGTGCAGAGAGCCTTGAAATTAGCTGTGCTATGTGCTAACCAATATAGAGCTCGGGAAGGACATCGTTGCACAAACATATCAAGTGAGGTGCAGAGTGACCTTAAATAAGTAGGAAATATTGAATGGCTACGGATATATTGAATGCTTTGGGGCTATGTGCCTAAAAGTGATAACGAAAACTATTCATGGGCAGCTAAAATCAAGAAAATCACGCAAGTGGTTTACTCAGAATGTGTTCGTCGGAGATTAAGGTCTTTCTCCGGTTGACTGAGGGCTGACATGTTAACCAGCCACCGATAAGCGCATGCGCAGTTCTGTGAAATCGTGATGACCTAGGCTACATGTGACGTATTACGTGAAGCCGGCATACACAGATCCAACGCAAACTTTCAAACAAACGTTCTGTTTTGACAGAAAGAGGACTAGTTTAGTAAACAAAGGCCGAAATATGTTACACAAGTTGAGCTTGAACGCAAACAGTATTACCATATCCTATTGGCGATTACAGGAATATGTGTATACAAATGTATTTTCGTTGGGCGAGCGAATATTACTAAATTAATATGTCGTTTGTTCAACAAGGTTTTCCTAGTAAACCACTGGCGTGATATTGCAAATGGTTATGTTTTAGTAACTCTTATAGGTGTATAAGCCAAAAAAACACGACTTTTGTTTCATTTTAAGGAAGGCAGTGGATCAATAGAAAGGATACGAGAAAATACTCATTCTCACAGAGGAAGATGAATGAATGTCACTGGGTCACAATATTTTCAAATACACAATGCACAGCTATCTGCCAAGGACTATGAGGCGCCGTAGCGGCCAAAAGGGTCGAGTCCTGCGCGAACCGTCGAGTTCTGTCTGCGAGAACCGTCGAGTCCTGCGCGAACCGTCGAGTTCTGTCTGCGAGAACCGTCGAGTCCTGCGCGAACGGTCAAGTCCTGCGCGAACCGTCGAGTCCTGCGCGAACGAGATACTCTGCGCGAACCGTCGAGTCCTGGGCGAACTTTCGAGTCCTGCGCGAACGAGATACTCTGGTTACCACTGAAAATAGCGTTGCCGTTGTAGGATGTGCAGCGAAGTAATGCCGCAAAAAGCATAATATAATATAATATATTACCCAGAGTACAGTGAATGGAAAAAATCCCATAAATGTGCTAAAAAAATGAATCGATAGTTAAAACGACAATGCCACGAGACGGTCTGCAGAACACAATGAATTCAGTGCAACGTATCGTGTGAGCTATCGTGGCTTAGCGGTAGAGCCAGTGGCGGATTAAGACATTCGTGGGCCCTAGGCACCCGGCACTTTCGTGGGCCCCAAGTATACCCACGACAAGATTTTCAAGTTAGCATTTCACTATTTATATCATCAATAAAGCTAATACACGAACAGTTCTTTTAAAAGTCAACAATTGCAAATTACCGATCGCAGATATTGTCGTGGTGTACGGTAGGCTGGTAGCGATTGTTGAAGTCGACTAACACCATCTCACACCTAAGGCTTAGCGATGCGTAGTCTACATGTTTACCTTGCGTATTTCCTTGATGGCAAACGAGCTAATAATGTCATCAACCAAGAGTGAACGCATCATTTCCGACTCTATGGCTAAAAATGACAGTGCCGACAAGCACGATTGACCCATCGTGGAACGTTGGTAGTCTTTGATGTTTCAGTACAAAGAAAGATCGCTCGCCTTCGCAGCTTGAGCCGAAAATTTACAGATATATCCGTAGCGCAATGTGAAAGATAGGGAAACTGGTAATCAGCTTATTTTCATGAAGAAAGGTTATCATCTCGGCACCTGTATCGAAGTCTCCATATTTTGTGAAGAGACGGAATTCCTTCTCAAAATCAGGCGTAATATCAGTATCGTAATACCGAGTGAGCTCTTCGCACTTCGAGGGGATATCGCTGTCGGCGAGAGATCGAATCTCCCCGAAACGTTCATAGACATTCGTGTAGGCGGCCTTCTGTTTCTTGATTTCGGAGAGTAATCTGTCAATGATGACTAGGTAGGTGTTCACTCGGAAGTTCTCTCGACAGTCGCTCACTTTTACCTCTTCTGATGTTTCGTCGTGGAACAACTTTCTCTTCTTTGCTCGCTTGTTTTCATCATCGTAATCAAGTCCTGGTGCAACTGACTTTGCTTCATTCTCGAATCGATCGAACCTTTCTGAGTCACGCAAAGAATGGATGTGTTCCAGCAAGACACGGTAATGCATAACCACTGAACCGATCTCAATTCCTGGAGCTTGCAATGCCTTGTTAACTCGGTCCAAGATGTTGTTCCACACAATGCACATAAGGACGATATTCAGAGAGCTTGCTCACCAAAGACATTGGTTCGAGCACGACAAGTGGAGGTTGGGTAGAATTTCTAGCTATCGCGTCAACAGAGTTTTGTAGTACTTTGTAGTTTGATGCCAGCGCCTTCACGGCATCTGCTCGAGCAGACCATCGTGTTTCTGATAGTCTCTTTACCACTGGAGACTGTTTCGGTAGGTTCTCTAATAGTTTCGACCACCTTTGTGGCGAGGCTGTCAAGAATGTGTAAAGTCGCTGAACGATGGCGAAAAACCTGACCCCATCAGTGCTGGATTCGGCCGCTGCGGTCTCAACTAAATGTAGGCTATGCCCTGCGCATGATACCCATTCAGCGAGAGAGTTCACCTGGTGAAATCGTGCCTGGGCTCCAGAATAAGTTCCATACATATTTCTCGCATTGTCATACATTTGTCCACGGGAATCCTCAAGCTTTATTCTGCATTCGTCTAGGAAAGACTTGAGTGTTTCGAACAAGTATTTCCTCTCGTGTTTCTCAATGTCTATGAAGGCCAGGAAGTGTTCCACGGGTTGTCCGTCAATCCTAACGTATCGCATGACGATGCTCAGTTGATAGATGTGTGTTATATCAGGTGTGGAATCTATGCTGATAGAGTAGTACTTCGCCTTCTTTATTTCAGCAATTATTTTCGCTTTCACCCTGTCCGATAACAGCTTGAAGAATTCTTCACATATTGTTGAAGAGATATATGATACATGACCTCTTCCTTTATTTCCATATCGGCGAATATGTTCGGCCAGAAAAGGGACGAACTGTGAGAGAAACTCTAACAAGCCTAAGTAGTTACCATTGTACTTCTGCCCAAACAATTCGGTGTGGCCTCGGAACGGGTGTCCTCTCTCTGCCAAGAAGGTAACAACGGCAACGATACGCTTGAGAAGTTCGATCCAGTATTGCTGTTCATTCTCCAGCTGCTTTGCGATCGCAGAATCAACATGGTGCGCTTTGGCATTTTCGAACCCCTTCTTTACAGCTACTATGTGACTATCGCTACGCTGATGTGTCGTGATTCTGTGCGCATTTTACCCAGTCATTGAAACCATTAAGAGAAAAGCTATCACTTCCGCTCCTGAATAGCTTACATACATAACAATGCATATTTCCAGTTGATGGAGAATATACCAACCAGTCCATCGTTACACTCTCCTCGTTAGCAAGCCATCGAACAAAGAATTTCCGTTGTACGTATTTTGTCTTGAACGTGTACGATCTCGCCGATTTGTGAAGATCCTTGTCCAAGTCCTGTGATGGTGGGTTTCTTGTAAAATGATCTGTCAATTCCTGAGCACTTTTCAGAATGCAAAGCTGAAAACAGGGAGCGGCCATAATTTATCAGGAGGGGAACCAAGGAATGAAGGCATGGCTCAGTTTTTAGTGCACAGGATTTGGGGGTGAGTTGGATTTCAAATACAGCCAATACTTCCACCTCACTCGCTCCACGATAAATAATGATCACTCCTTAATAACACCTCTATAATGTCTGTAGAAACATTAAAACATGTAAGGCCTACATCAGGATACGCCAAAACAGGTTTTCGGGAACATTCAGTCTACAAAAATATGCTCGGCTATTTTCGTGGGCCCCTGCCTTCGTGGGCCCTAGGTACGTGCCTATAGTGCCTATTGGTTGATCCGCCACTGGGTAGAGCGTTCGATTTATGTTTGGAGGGACCTGGGTTCAATCAGCGGTATGTCTGATTTATGTTTTTCTCGTTTAATGTTATTATTATTTTCTCAATTATTATTATTTTATTTAGTCCAATATTCGCTTTCGTTTAATTTAATATAATTATCACATGTAAAACAAGTTAGAATACATATATATGTATATATATATGTATATATATATATATATATATATATATATATATATATATATATATATATATATATATATATAGGTTCAATCCGCGGTATGTCTGATTTACGTTTTTTCTCGTTTAATGTTATTATTATTATTATTATTATGTTATCAATTATTATTATTTTATTTACGCCAATATTCGCTTTCGTTTAATTTCATATAATTATCACATGTTGTGCATTAAAAGCACATGTCAAAAGAAATAAATATATATATAAATATACATATGTCGTGCAGAATAAATATATATTAGAATAAATATATATGTATATATATATATATATATACATATATATACATATATATTTATTCTAACTTGTTTTACATGTACTTTACTGCACGACATGTGTATATTTATATATATATATATTTATTTCTTTTGACATGTACTTTTAATGCACAACATGTGATAATTATATGAAATTAAACGAAAGCGAATATAAATAAAATAATAATAATTGATAAAATAATAATAATAATAACATTAAACGAGAAAAAACATAAATCAGACATACCGCGGATTGAACCCAGGACCCTCCAAAAATAAATCGAATGCTCTACCGCTAAGTCACGACAGCTCACACGAAGTTGCACTGAATTCGTTGTGTTCTGCAGACCGTCTCGTGGCATTGTCGTTTTAACTATCAATTGAGTTTTTTTTAGCACATTTATGGGATTTTTTCCATTCACTGTACTCTGAGTAATATATTATATTATATTATATTATGCTTTTTGCGGCATTGCTTCGCTGCACATCCTACAACGGCAACGCTATTTTCAGTGGTAACCAGAGTATCTCGTTCGCGCAGGACTCGACGGTTCGCGCAGAGTATCTCGTTCGCGCAGGACTCGACGGTTCACGCAGAGTATCTCGTTCGCGCAGGACTCGACGGTTCGCGCAGGACTCGACGGTTCGCGCAGGTCTCGACGGGTCGCGCAGGACTCGACGGTTCGCGCAGGACTCGACGGTTCGCGCAGGACTCGACGGTTCTCGCAGACAGAACTCGACGGTTCGCGCAGGACTCGACGGTTCGCGCAGGACTCGACCCTTTTGGCCGCTACGGCGCCTCATAAAGGACGGCCCGCACATAAATGAAAATGGTTGGACTTTCGATAAGCCAATAGGTTGGTTTCTTGTCCACATGCCATCCAGAGCATTTGGCTTTGCGCAGAATTGATAAGCCTGTTTAGAGTTTACCCGTCCTAAAGAAGGTTAAACTCTACATTAATTATTGCTAAATGTAAACATCATTGCCAAACAAGCTACAGACCGACAGAAGTTGAGAAGTCTTGTGCCTGCCGTATGCGTCAAAAAGAACTAAAATTATTAAGTAGATGAGTGAGTGAGTGAGTGGGTGGGTGGGTGGGTGGGTGGGTGGGTGGGTGGGTGGGTGGGTGGGTGGGTGAGTCAGTCAGTCAGTCAGTCAGCCAATCAGTCAATCAGTCAATCAGTCAGTATGTGCTAGTGTGTGCAGCCTGCTCCAAAGTAACTTCATTTTAAAATACTTGTTTAAAATATACCATCAAAGGGTGATGTTTGAAGGCAATCTGTATAACCAATGAAAACCTGTTAAAACCACTAAGCGTTGACAAACGTTGCTATGGGTGTTTAGATTTAAGATTTAACAAGATTTGCCATCCAAGCCAAAGGCCCAGATGGCAAGTGGACCAGGAAGCCATTGTCTTATCGAGAGTCCATCAGTGTTCGTCTACGTGTAACCCGCCCTCCTGAGATATGTGTCCAACTTGTTTTTAAACATATTCACGCTTAGCGGTTATACAATCCGTAGGCAATTTGTTCTATTCATTTACTGTCCTCTGTGAGAATGAGTACTTCCTGATATCCAATCTACACTGATCGTTTACTAACTTTTCCTCATGTCCTCTAGCTCTGCTAACATCTTTATTTAGAGAGAAAAACATATTTCTATCAATATTTCTATACCCGTTCAATATCTTAAAAACTTCAATCTGATCTCCTCTTAACCTCCTTGTCTCTAGAGTTGTTAAACCACATTCTGTCAGGCGTTCTTCATAATTAAGGTATCTCAGTTCTGGAATAATTTCACTTGCTCTCCTATGCATGCGTTCAAGTGTATCTATATCGTTCTTACGATATGGTCTCCATGCTTGTATACAGTATTCTAAATGAGGTATAACTATTGCTTTATACAGAGGTATAATTAGCCTTTTATTCTTGTAAGTTATGTTTTTCCTAATCAACCCAAGAATTTGATTACCCTTTGAAGCTGCAATACCACACTGCTCTGAAACTTTCATATCAGCACTTATTGTCACTCCTCCTTTTCTTTTACAGTAGTAACCAGAACAGTATCTCCCATTTTACAGTTTACATCCAAGTTCCCATGTCCTGTATGTAGGCATTTACATTTCTCAAAATTGAACAACATCTGCCATTTCTCAGACCATTTCACTAATCTGTCTAGATCGTTTTATAAATGCTGTTTATGAGTGTTAACCTTTCTAAACACTTTTGTGTCATCTGCAAATTTGAGAACGTTACTTGTTATATTGTCGTCCAAGTCATTGATATATATATATATATATATATATATATATATATATATATATATATATATATATATATATATATATATATATATGTTTATTATTCTTAATACACAAACACACACACACACACACACACACACACACACACACACACACACACACACACACACACATATATATATATAAATAAATATAAATATATATATATTTATTTATTTGTGTGTGTGTGTGTGTGTGTGTGTGTGTGTGTGTGTGTGTGTGTGTGTGTGTGTGTGTGTGTGTGTGTGTGTGTGTGTGTGTTTGTGTATTAAGAATAATAAACGTCATAATACTGATCCTTGTGGTACCCCACTCAAAACTGATTTCCAGTTTGAAACTTCTCCATCTACTACAACACGCTGTCTTCTGTCAGTCAGCCATTCTTCTGTCCAGTCAATTAAGCCATCCCCGATACCATGGGCTTTTAATTTAAATAGTAATCTTTGATGTGGCACTTTATCAAAAGCTTTCTGAAAATCTAAGTAGATAATATCTACTGGCGATCCCTCGTCAATCTACTTAGTAATTTCTTCCAAAAAACATAACATAAGCATGACCTCGCATTTAGGAATCCATGTTGACATGAATTTAATAATTTATGCCTAACAAAGAAGTCCACCACATGGTCTTTAATTAACCCTTCTGGTAATTTACTAATCACTGACGTTAAACTCACTGGTCTGTAATTCTCTGACTTATTTCTCGAACCCTTTTTAAATAATGGTAACATGTTTGCTTCTTTCCATTAAAAAGGAACAACTCCCTCTTTTAATGATAAGTTGAATACTCTTGCAAGTGGAATATAATTTGTTCTACTGTTTCCATTAGTAGTTTTGGAGGAATTCCATCCACTCCCGGTGATTCATTATCTTTCATTGCCTTTATTTTCTGAGCAACAATTTTCTGGAGTTACAATTAACGGTCCTAAATAGTCAGATTGAGTCTGCTGAAATTTAGCCTTGTTGTGACATTAGGCGCGAGGCGAGGACAATATTATTGTGATGGGCGAAGTTATATTCTTCGTTACATATCATTTCTATGCAGCAACAATTGAGCAGCAATATCAGAGATAATCTTCAACAGCATGTCGTTGTTAAAGAAAATGAACCAGTCTTCCAATCTGTCTAGGCTAGTGGAACTCAAAATATTCGCAGCCATTTTAGAATCAGTCCTTCTATAAGGATGCGAAATTTGGACACCAGATTTATAAAACAGACAAGAATATTGCTCGAAGTAATTCAGGTCAGGAAGGGGGGTATTAATTATTATGAATTCAGAGGTGTATGCAGGTCTCTCATATATCAGTGGACTAACTCGCTTCAAATCAGCAAGCTTGTATTATAGAAGCCCAAGCACGGCCAGGCACGAAGAGGTAGAGCACCCTTACATATGGCGACATACTAATCAAGGACACGCTTTTAACGTGTACGAACTGTCGACTTACATGGTGGATAGGAAAGTATGGAGTGTTATCACTGTCCGATGACACCACAAGACATAACAATATCCTATAACCGTCTATCTGTTCGATGATCCCGGCTGGGAATATGACCGAAATTACACAGCATAACGACCCGACTAGACGCAATGCGACTAATTCTTAGAATGTTGTAGTGAATCGGCTTCCATTATATCCTTACCAATTGCGAGTATTAATACAAATGTAACATATAGTTTAACTTTTAATTTAACAGAAGTAAATATTAAAGAACGTACATCGACAGTTCATTTGGAAGTAATCAATGTGATTATTCACAAATTAGTCACTACAATAACATAATTCAATAATATAATAATAATTGAATATGCACACTAAGTCAGAAACATTACAATAAAACAAATGGGGTATTGCAGACTTAGACATTAATCTCAAACGAAGGACACAAGGGTGGGTATATGACAGACGAGACGTAGCTAACACTTCCGCCTTGCTGGGTCCAACAACCCAGACGAGGCACGAGGCTGCGATTGCTCTCAACTGTGTTTTCTCATGGCTCGGACGTCCGCTTTATATCTATCAATCTCGTTAATTGGGGACGTAAATAACTACCCATTTATTGTTCTAGTTTACACCCCTGCCAGCTTCGGTACTGTTGTCGTACCTACTACATGCCTGTCCGACGCCTAACTGGGAAGCAGCGACGGACTACGCCCAGAGGAAAGGATCAAGAACCAGTGGGTGTAGATATAGAACACTATGAGTCAAAGACAGGTTACACTTTCACTGCCTGCGTTGAATCTTTTTTCTCCGCCTGGCAGAAGGGACCTACAGCTTTTCGAAATTGCCCGAACTTCGAAACGATTGCTAGTGCGACCATTGGACCACGGCGCTACTGCGCTCCAACATGGACGTTCGACTTGGCGTGATGTTCTTAAAACGACAGAGAGCTGACTGTTGTTGTCATTGCCTCTGCCAGTAGCATCACATCTCCCTTTATTCATATCTGCCTCGTTCACTCAGTCAATCCACCTGTAGTCTTCTAATCGGTTTCCCTGTCGGTCGTGTCCCTATTCCCAGCTGCTCGATTTCCCCAGCTATTCTATTACCTTCCACCCTCCACACATATCATGCCCACCTCAATCCTCGACAATCTGTTTATTCACTAAATTCCCGTTCGTCGTCTCACTTCTACGTTGGAGACATTTTCCTGCCATACAATTCCCAATATGGGTCGTATGCATCAACGTCGTCAAATCCATTTTACATATTTACGTTTTTTTATCGTTTCATCCAAAGCCACTTTCGCATTCTATGCATTCAGCTTAGTTATTATGGAAATATCTCTGCTGTGCTAAAGCAGTTTATTTTAATGCAGCAGACGCGGCTGCTGCCTATACCTGTCTCAGTTTTGTATTTTGTTAAGCTGTTGTCTTTCTCGCCATACTCACTGTTCCTCGGCGTCTCTGTTATTTCACCTCGCAACTGTAGGGCGCAATAGTTCGGCGGTTATAGAGCCAGACTCTCAATCGAGGGGACCGGGTTCCAGTTCACCTGATGCAGTTTCGAAACTCAGGTCATATCGCTCACTCCATGTTGCCGTTGGTCTCTTCTACGTGGTGTCTAAGAGATCACACATTAAGTAAATGTGTAACCTGTTGTGGAGTATATCCCTCAACCACATGTACCACTGCACTGTGTCGGATGCAGCCAGCAGGGCTACGCCATCAGCAAACTCGAGATCTAGCATGACAAAGTTGCTTACTTAGAATATTTCAACAAGCGGGCTTTCCGTTTCAATTCCATCCAGGATGTTGCCAAGCGCTAAATTAAAAAGGCATAGGGACAGGATGCAACACTGTCGTACTTCTGTCACAAATCTGATTAGAGCATCCTCTTTCAACTCTGAAGCTATCCTGATTCTCTTTTAGTTTGATATACACTAGTCCTATTTTCTAGTTGAAAAAAAATTAAGCAAATACGTGCTTATCTTGCCAACAACACCAAGCAGGCCAATTCCTAGTGCATTGTTGCTTTTTATACTTACTTTTTATGCAACCCATCTTCCTTCCGCCCTCCATAATATGTCGTCTCAACGTGTCTTTGCCCTCCACGTTTATCTACTTCTGCTGAAAAAATGTCATCACCCGGGGCCTTTTCTGTATTAATCTGTTTACTACCTTCTTTATTTCCTCGACGCTGAAATGTCTCTCTAATGCATCATTATTTATCTCTGTCGTCTTAATACGTGCTGTGTATAGTTGAGGTTCAGTGACTATTTTTAGTCTTCCGTGACACGCATAAACTGCAAAACAGACTGTATTCTGGCCTATGCCCTCGTAGCACTGTAAACTAATCATTCGCTGATCAGCAATACCGATTATATTTAACAAGGTATGTAGCGAAACGGACGCAATTCTACATCGCGAACCAAAGTGAACGTGTCGGGCATTTAGTGGCCTAGCCACACTTGTCTTAGACGGCCATACATGACTACCGAGTTCCCAAGGGTACCGTACTTTATCACGATGTTGACTATTGAACGACATCACTAATTGCATCAGAAGACATCGCATGATCACAGCAGATGTCTTCGCGGCTCCGAGGTCGAATCGACTCAAGGAAGCAGCGTCTGAGTGCAGTTACATGCGGTCTTTTGTTATACGTGGGCTTCTAGCTTAGCTTACAGCTGTCCCTCTTCACTCGGGGTGTGGATGCGGACACGAAAGGCGTTGACTTCTTTGCTTTCATGTTATCTTTCCCTGATTGTAACTTCTGCCTCTGGGAGTTCATTCTAGAACTGGTCAGCGGTCGGTATATCGTCTAGCGCTAGTAGCGCTAGACGATAAAATTGCCACGGCCGCTGTGTGGAGCGATGATGATGCTATGGCTATTTAGTACAGATGGTGCATCCCCATGGTATATCCGGTCGAACAAGGCGAGTGCACCAACAACCGTCTTATTGTATATGCCCACGCATAACAAACTTTCACCTGGGCCGAACCAGTGAAGTAATAGAGACATACAATTATTTTACTTCCGGGTACAAGATGGCCGACATTTGAGCTACATTTTAAAGACTAAGATTTTACGCATCAGTGTCTATCTCTTCTTGCACAAAAATAAACATAAAGCGCAACTTTACATTTCGTATTTTGGACATTACATCACACTTCATGGGAAGTGTACAAACATTAAAGAAAAAACAGTACCAGTGTAGTCGTGAACGACACACGAGATGATGACGTGCTAACAATCAGAATCTAACTATAATCGAGCTAGCGTATGTTTGTATGTGGTTATGCTCACGTTTAACTACTAGACGGCTTGCACCTCTGGCGCCAAACTTTCAGGGATTAATCTACGACCCTACGAATGAAACGTAACGCCTTTATTTTTTTCGAAATACCCCATAATATTATATCAAGGGTTCTTAGTGGTTTTTATGGTAAATAAAATGTTAACTTTCAACAATCGCAGAAATCACGCGCGCGCGGCGAATACTTCGTTACGTAAACCGTTTGAGTGTACGTAGCGCCATCTGGGCTGTTTATATTAATTATAATAGATATCAAGCACCCACGTATTGGTCGCAGACCTCGGGCCAATACACAATAACAATATATTCTACTATTCTACAACCAACACAACTATCCATGGGTCTAAATTCATGCGACCTTCAACATTTTGAACATGCAACGAATATTGCATCATTTGCGTGACGTGGTTGGTTCAGGTAACACATTTGACGTTCCCTTAAACAATCTCGAGCGTATTGATGGCATATTGGCCTGAGGCATTTGGTAAACACTGCTATCATGACTGTCACGTATGAACTACCAATGTGTCCCGCCCTGGGAGGGGTATTTTTTTACAATACAATACAATGTAAAAAAGAATTAAACAATAGTCATTACCGGGAATGTCATGTTTTTGATCGCTAGACGGCCTCCATGTATAAACGTATCGAGGGATCGATTGTCGACTGATGTACAACTTGTATTTAAAATCAGAGAGTCGGAAAGAATTGGTTTCAGCAAAGAATACAGCGTGCCGACAACACGCTTACTGATATTAAAAAAAATCACAACGCTAGCATCTGAACGCAAAAATCGGCTGATCTGGCTTTTGAATAACTTCGAACGCGATTGGCCATGCGTTGGCATGGATACGTGATTGTTTCAGCGCACGACAAAAGATTCGCGCGAATTACGTGTTGTACTTCCGTCGAAAATTTCACAGACAAATTCACCTTTAATATTAGCGTTATATTATGCACCCGAGGCGCCACGCCTCTATTCTGCAAAGCTGAAAGAAAAGAAAATGAATACGTCAGCCCGGGTTCGCTGGCTAAAGATATTCGCGAGCTCCAACAAGCAATAAGACATTTGACAGTATGGCTGAAGGTAAGACTTACGGTTCAGTGGTATAGCTGAGTCAGGGTAGAGGATGACATTGAAAAAGAGATGAAAGAGGGTATTGTCTAGGGGGCAAATCAGATCCACTCGACCGCAAACTGTGATTATCCGATTTCATATAGAAATAAAACACGGTCGGTCACAGGCTAACTTAAACTTACATAACCACCACATCAATGAACAAGAGCTAAATATGTTACTTGACGACGATTTTATTGTTTTGCGTTGTACTTTGGCATACACATCAAGAATCCTAAAGTAGGCAAAGAAAATATACACCGAGCACATTAGGACTGCGAGAGTTGCATTTCAAGAGGCTGGTTGGCAGGTCATGCACGTGTCACATCCCACGTGCATGAATGCAGAAACCGGTTTTGTTTTAGAGACAAGTGAATTTTACGAAAATTATGCTGCTGCACCGCGAAAAAAAGAAACAGTATAATGTACACCGAATCGTAATGTTGTTCCCAGCGTGGAATTGCATGAAACATGCTTAGTTGTTAGTTTCAATGGGACTACTAGTACATGTGCTTACATTACCACTGAAAGCAAATCCCTTTGAAAGCTGTTCTCTGCATTCTGGATGCTGTTTCCGTCTTCGTCCCTTGACTAATTATGTTCGTTTCCTATTGTCACAAATGTTAATGTTCACAAGGTTCTGACCTCAAGAGGACGTGAGCATTTTGCGAATTCACCGTTGACGCGTATAGACGCATCACTCGGTACGTTTTGCTGGGATACGCTGTCGAAGTGTTCTGCTCCACTGAAGTTTGCTTGGTTGATCCGACGGAAGCCGGCAACGCGACAACTACCATGCAGGCAATATCGACAGGAAGATTGATCACTCACCCAGCAGAAGTGGAATTTAGTCGCTTCCACAGTCGCGTTATGAGTATGCGTTACGGCTACAGTTGTTTAACCATAATCGAAAAGAATACAGCAAATGTAGCGTTAGCGGAGCTGGGATATTGCTTCAGCTGAACACACATTTGAATGTGACAACAGAAAACATTTAACAGTGCTAACAGTGCTACATCTCATAATAAGCATCCAACACTTGTTCATGCCAACAAACATGCGTGTCAATGACTATTGTGTGTGAGCTCGTGCGCGTGCGTGCGATCGTGCGTGTGTGTGCGCGTGCGTGCATGCGTGCAGCAAGGAGGAATTCACATAGTACCGCTCTTCATATGCCATTTTCGACAAGCATAGACACCATTTCGGTTTAATCTCAACAAGATTACACGTTTTATTTCGTGTCGTTTTGCATAGTGGCAAGACACGCGTGTATACGGTTTTTGAGGACATTCTGCGTGCTTTCGTCATTACGAAGGCTGGGCGGACGCTCATTGAGGCCGGTCGGGGAAGCTTACTCTGTACACGCCCCATCTTTCGACCGTATGTTAATGTAATGCGATTAAATGGAATTTACCACACATTTCGTAGGATAATTGATTGGCCTGTTAATAATTGTCGCAGCGCTATCTCCATGTGTCGTAAACTAGTTTATTTTAGTACAAACAGCAACAATATATATTTGAAATGATCAAAGAAATCAAAGGACATGATGGTAACACGTTTTGCATGGATATTATTTTTAATCAACCGATATGTTATAAATTATAATACATTCAGTGTCGCGATATCCTGTAAGCAGTGGCCACTCGGACTGATAAAGAAAGTTGCCGTCGATAGGCAAGCGGGGAAGACCAGTCATTCATGCTAATTATTTTCGAATTCACCGTCTATATAATTTCTGACGTTAAACTATTTTATAGCAATAAAGATAAAACAATTAAGTAAAACCTTGTTAAATTAGATGCATTTGGAAAAGTTGAGAGAATTAATGCATTTTAATTATACGAAACCCAACAAGCGGCGTATCAGTTATCCAGTGTGAATCCATGTAGGCCCCTACGTTCCCTTTAATGGTACAGGGTCTGATCCTTTGTATAATAAAATCTTGTTACATTGAAACTAGACATACTGTAACATTCTGACCGCCCAAATGTGCTTAAATTAACCAATTTTTTTTCTTATATTTTGACAAATATATGTATTAATTTGAATGTTTCGACTTGAATGTCATGTTTATTTCGCACAGTGAACGGCAAGGGTGTCACTCATCAACAGATAATGGTCAACAATTTAAATTTGAGATTGTGGTTCATTTAGACGGTCAATGTCTTAGGATGAATATACTTAATGCTATGCAACATGATAGCAGTTAATATTTTACATTCCTTGTGGAGATTGAGTCAGACGAAGTTATATACTTATTAAACACTGTCCCCATTCCCGTCAATGTATGCAACAAAATCATTATTATGTAGCCTAACATAACATAACATAACATAACATAACATCAATATAAAAATAAGAGAACAAAATAATAAAACAGATACATGATTTTGTACAATATAATTAATACATAAGTATTGCTTTACTTACTTTTCCTCTTCGTACCCTAGTTGGTGCGTAAGGCCACTCAGTAACTTAGTACCCTAGTTGGTGCGTAAGGCCACTCAGTAACTTAGTACCCTAGTTGGTGCGTAAGGCCACTCAGTAACTTCGTACCCTAGTTGGTGCGTAAGGACACTCAGTAACTTAGTACCCTAGTTGGTGCGTAAGGCCACTCAGTAACTTAGTACCCTAGTTGGTGCGTAAGGCCACTCAGTAACTTAGTACCCTAGTTGGTGCGTAATGCCACTCAGTAACTTAGTACCCTAGTTGGTGCGTAAG
Source organism: Lamellibrachia columna (assembly GCA_963662155.1). Lineage (NCBI taxonomy): Eukaryota > Metazoa > Annelida > Polychaeta > Sabellida > Siboglinidae > Lamellibrachia > Lamellibrachia columna. The sequence goes on along the minus strand of OY759271.1, from coordinate 13,736,281 downwards.
GCCACTCAGTAACTTAGTACCCTAGTTGGTGCGTAATGCCACTCAGTAACTTAGTACCCTAGTTGGTGCGTAAGGCCACTCAGTAACTTAGTACCCTAGTTGGTGCGTAATGCCACTCAGTAACTTAGTACCCTAGTTGGTGCGTAATGCCACTCAGTAACTTAGTACCCTAGTTGGTGCGTAAGGCCACTCAGTAACTTAGTCCCTTGTTGGTGCGTAAGGCCACTCAGTAACTTAGTACCCTAGTTGGTGCGTAAGGCCACTCAGTAACTTCGTACCCTAGTTGGTGCGTAAGGCCACTCAGTAACTTCGTACCCTAGTTGGTGCGTAAAGCCACTAGGTAAATTCGTATCCTAGTTGGTGCACAAGGCCACTCAGTAACCTAGTACCCTAGTTGGTGCGTAAGGCCACTAGGTAATTTCGTATCCTAGTTGGTGCACAAGGCCACTCAATAACTTAGTACCCTAGTTGGTGCGTAAGGCCACTAGGTAATTTCGTATCCTAGTTGGTGCACAAGGCCACTCAGTAACTTAGTATCCTAGTTGGTGCGTAAGGCCACTAGGTAATTTCGTACCCTAGTTGGTGCACAAGGCCACTCAGTAACTTCCGCCATTTTGTGCGATCTTTAGCTGTATTCTCTGCAATCTTCCAAGAATTCCATCCCAGTCGGCGTGTCCCTGCTTCCCCAGGCCTTCTCCGTGTTGATGTTGGCCTTCCTCTTTTCCTTTCACCTTCAGGGCCCAGGTCAGTGTGCTATGTTTGTGTTGTTATTTCCATCTCTTCTAAGTGTGTGACCACTCCATCTCCATCGTCTTCTAAAGTATGTTCGTCTATCCTGACTGCATTGTTGTTTCTGTTATTTATACGTATTACTTTGGTCTTATTTACCCTGATGTTAAGTCCAATGTATTCTGCTGCCTGATTCAACTCATTTGACCCCCGTATGTTTTGGTAGATGCTTGCTAGCAATGCCAGATCGTCTGCATAATCTTCTAGTGATGATGTAAATTTCCATATGATGCCTCTCTTAAGATCTTTTGTGGTATTTCGCATGATCCAGTCAATGGCAATAATGAATAAAAATCCTGACATAACACATCCCTGCCGTACTCCGAGAACTACTCTGATTATTTCCACCATTAGTCATGCAGCTTGTACTTCCGTTGTGTGTCTCTTTTAATACTTCAACTAATACCCGAGGTATTCCATAATGTCTAAATGTTGTCCATAGCTTTGTTCGTTCGACACAGTCGAAAACTTTCTTGAAATCCCTGAAGTTGATACACAGTGGTTCTTACCATTCAATGCTCTGCTGCAATATGTTACGAAGGATAGGTATTTGCTTTGCTGTACCGCGTCTTTTTCTGCATGCAGCTTGTTCGTTGGCATTCTGCAGAACAACTAAGAACTGAGATAACGGAAATTCCTCGGTATTTGTCATATATAGTAAGGTCCCCCTTTTCAGTACTTTCGCAATCAAAGATCGTTTCCAGTACGTTGGTACCTTGTTATTATTCAGGATGTTATTACACCATTTATTTAGTTGTCCTACTTATATTCCCATGCTTGCAACATTTCGTAATCATAGAACTCATATAATTCAATCATATGATTATTTTTATATTCTAAAAGGTACACATTTTATAATCATGTAATACAATTGAATCTTGAACATTTTACGTTAAAAACGATGAAACTGTGCAACTTTAAAGAAACGTCTGTTATGTTTTGTTGACAGAACGCCGCTGTGGCGACCCTGACGAACGCCGGCGGCGCGTCGACGGCTTTGGCGCCCGCCGGCATGAAGTCCGGCTCGACGAAGGTCATTAAACCCAACTCCAAGGCACTGCCGGACATGATAGAGTTGATGGTAAGCGCTCCGGAAGGGCCAAGTCTCGTGATTTGGGAAGGAGATCGTCTTCATGTTTGCCAATTTGGTCATACCTCCTGCTTTTCTTTTCAAGTAATTTCTTTTAACCAATTTCTGTCACGGATATAAACAATGCACATAAAAAGCAATAATCATTAGATTTGTGTTTTAAACAATACTTTAATTGTTATAAGTTTATATTTTCTATAAAATGTGGCTACGAAATGCATGAAACATCACAGGGACATAATTTTTCTAAAATGTGTGTATTGTGGCATCCTTCCTGTATTTCATTTCCAGCAGCAGAATTTCCTTCCTCCTAATTAATTAACTTAACACATCTGGCAGTTTCGTTCGAACTTCACAAACTTATCTAGACACGCGTTGATTGATACTATTGTACTACCGATTGTAACTGCGTCCTGTCGTTAAAACAGCTGCGGTCACTTTCCACAGAAATCCTTCCTTTCCAGTGGCGTATTTACGTATTTACGGATGCAGTACGTATTTACGGATGCAATTGGTCCCACCTTTGGCTTACCTTTTTGTTTTTCCCGTATGTAACCTGTTGCGCCGCTACATGTTGGCATGACAACATAATACGTCACAGCTATCCCCCCCCGGCCTCCCCTTTGCGATATCCTAGATACGCCACTGTTCCTTCCAATTACAATCCTCACTAGGTGGCGCGCGAGTTACGTCTCAATTGGCTATCGCGATTCGCCTGAACTGTGAGAAAGGCAGGGGTGACCCCATTTTCTACATATACCGTGTTCGGGTACGTTTGCCACAAAAGAAAGCTGTTCGATACCTTAATAATTATTTAGTGACAATATTCTTCTATTTTTGATATGTCAAATATTCGTTGCTAAACTCGATTGGTCAACGGCCAAAGTAATTGGTTCGTCTGTAGGAGAAATCCTAACAAAACATTAAATGTACCGATACAGTAATTGGGACAAAGATTAATTCCACATTTATCTGGTTGGATCATCAAAGGTTGATAGCAAAACATTGCTACAGGTTCATGGGGATAGGCCTACACTAAGAAAGAAAGCACTGCTCTACAAGCTAATTAATTCAAAACAACAGAATCAGGTTAATGAAGGCAGGGACTAAAGTTGTTTTGAGTTCTTCATGTATCCATGTTTATATCTAGTAAATATCAATACATTTGTAAGAGCTTAGGAAGGCTTGCAAAATTTTTCGTATCCAATCGTTAGGTGGCACGGTTGTGTAAAACGACTTAAATTAAACCGCAAGGCGGCACCACATATCGTTATGCTAATGGTTTAGACTTTAGCGCAAGGTGGCATCATCATCTGGTTTGCTCTGCTGGAATCAATTTGCAATGTTGCGATTATCAATCAATTGTTGTGGTTTATTTACTGTTTTACTGCTTTTCTGGGGAGGCGTGGCAGAGAATGGGAGGTGGGAGATTGGTCCTAATATTGGTGGGAGGTAGGAGGTTGGCCTAAAAAATAACTGGGAGGTGCGTGCAGTCCACTTCCCACCTACCACCAATCCCACCTCCCACCGATTCTTTGGACCAACCTGCCACTTCCCACCGCCCACTGCATGCCGACCCATGTAAGCTTCGTAATGTGAGATTAAAATATTGTTGCCCTTTAACATGATGGCTTTGAATGGACAATATCGTGTTTGGAGCGTCACGGTGTGTGAAAATAAAAGAAACGCGAGTTGTTTTCCCGATCGTACAGCCCCATACAGTACATACAGTTATCAGAATTTTCATTGTTTTACTGCTTGTCTGTAAGTTTAAACAGTACGTTTAATACGGACGTTCTTTGTTCAAACGCACATACACACGCACGCACGCACGCACGCACGCACGCACGCACGCACGCACGCACGCACGCACGCACGCACGCACGCACACACACACACACACACACACACACACAAACACGCACGCACGCACGCACGCACGCACGCACGCACGCACGCACACACACACACACACAACCCGGCGATAAAACTCGCATGTGTAATGCTTGTCTAGAGTACATCGGAGACCATTGTTTCTGCAGACCAAGGGCGGGTCCAGAGGGTGTCCATCAGGTGCCCGGGCACCCCCCTTTATTTCGGCCACATTTTTTTCATCAAATCACAGTTGTTGAGACACCGGGCTCAGCCTACAAACTCAGAGTTTTGCCACCAGTACTGCCATTTGTCCTCCAGTCGATCTGATTACAGCCCCCTCCCTCAATCCTGCTGTATTCTCGTGCATGCTGTGTGTGAATTTCCACTGGTCAACTGCACTTGCCAGGCTTGCAAACCAGTGTGAGAGACAACCGCCTTAAGTTGCAGCCCACAGTGAAGACGGTTATTTTCTACAAAAAAAGGTAAACATAATATCACCCTAAGAAATCACCACCATGACGCCACCAGTCAGGACAATTTTAATGTTCTTGTCAACTTCTGGGTTGTTGCCGGCAATGTGCTTATGGAAACGCACATGGCGATACAAACCAGGAACGCCTCGAAGATGATACATAACGGAGAAATATTGCGGCGTTTCTGTTCCACCAGTGCAACGGAGGCTACAGTTAAATTGTGTCCTGAACATTATCAAAAAGCACAAGATCCGTGTGAGGATTTCTTGGAGTTTCTATTGTGGTACTCCGGAATTACGCGCTCTCCGTCTGGTCTTCCGAAAGATGCACGACCACGCCTCCGATGGTGCAATGGGTTTGGCCGGGAAGACGGGACGACGAATGGTACGGCTGGTTTCGTGCTGACCAATAAAAAAAAGAGGTAAACAGTCATATACAGAGCGTGTCGCGAGCGCATGCGTAGTGATGGAGTCCTGTCTCTACCAAGATTTCCTTACTCATAGCAGTGGCGAACGTTTTTAATTTGTCACCAGTGTGGCAAGGGAAGCTCAAAATGCACGATCACAGAGTTTGTGTCTGAGGCCAGTTGCACCAAGCCTATGTACCTTTGCAGGAAGCAACGAGTTGTCGCTGTGATGAACAGGATGTGTTCACACAACCCTACCCTGGCGGTGTGGAACGCGGGGTACGACGACACAAGTTCAAATTATATAATTGACTGAATTGTTAAGACAATGGGTGATGGTATGAATAAAAACATGAATTTGTTAAACAGTTTACATATTATTTAATTAACATGTATTCATGCAGTTTGCTTTATACTATGTAACATAATATTATATAAAATAATTATGCAGCCACCTTGAAATAAGGCTTTTCTATGACAATTTCCCCTCAGAGAATCCGCGTGAGCGAGCGAGCGAGCGAGCGAGCGAGCGAGCGAGCGAGCGAGCGAGCGAGCGTGCGTGCGTGCGTGCGTGCGTGCGTGCGTGCGTGCGTGCGTGCGTGCGTGCGTGCGTGCGTGCGTGCGTGAACCAGAAGTCATGCCACCTGGTGTATTTTTTTTAACTGAGCACCCCCCCTTTTATAGTATGGATCCGCTCATGTAAACCTTTGAACTATAATCACGTATCGCAGTAACCAAATAGCTTCACAATCGGATTTTAGCTAATGCACTGAAGCGACTTACTGTAATCGCCATTCTTTGATATGCACGTTCAACAGATACCGTAAACACGACGGTCGATGCAGTTTATTAAATTTGCATTGATCGCATTGCGCGTACACTGTACGCATCCGAAGTAAACACTTAAATGATGGATTTCCTGAGTCGTCTTTGGGGATCGTCGAACAATGCATTGAATGTGCGGTTCACTGCACCCACGCAACCCCCACGGCGTCTTTCACGACAGTTCTCACTCGTCGGATTGATTTTCTGCAGCTCTTTATATTGGCAACTAGAATCAAAAGCAAGATCTGGTGATGCATAATTAATAACCCATTGATGCATAGAAATGATGCACGTAGATGCCTGGTTGTGTTACTTTGGTTGTGTTACTTTGGTTGTGTTACTTTGGTTGTGTTACTTCGGTTGTGTTACTTTGGTTGTGTTACTTCGGTTGTGTTATTTTGGTTGTGTTACTTTGGTTGTGTTACTTCGGTTGTGTTACTTTGGTTGTGTTATTTTGGTTGTGTTACTTTGGTTGTGTTATTTTGGTTGTGTTACTTTGGTTGTGTTACTTTGGTGGTGTTACTTTGGTTGTGTTACTTTGGTGGTAATAATAATACATAAGGGAACCGTACAACCTGCAAATCTTCTTGATCCCAAAATACATCAAGGAATTCATTTTTCCGAGCAAATTGGGACATCGGAGCCAACATGTTAGCAGGTTGTTATGCTGGTTGCGATTTGCCTATAAGTTTATATTAATTAAGTGTGTTGACTTAGTGACGTGTTGTACCCGTTGGGTAGATGTGTTGTACCCGTTGGGTAGATGTGTTGGTTGAGTTGCTATTATTGTTTTTGCACAAGGCCTACGTAGATTATATAAGTACAGCATTTACGCAACTTACGCTACACTGTGGCTCAACTGATCCCACACCAAGTGTTAATTGAGCCAGCATACCAACCCTATTTAGATGTATTATATTGGTATAAAATGATCTCTTAATAATCATAGTTTATGTGAGTAAAACCATTTTGACTTATGAATATGATTGCTCCCTAGACATCAAAAACAATGAAAAATGGCTCAATTAACACCTCTTTTCCCTATTATCGCGCCAGTAACATGTACAAACCTAAGTGTGATTTTAAAACTTTTATTACATGTGTAAACAATAACATTTAGCTTATATTATTCAATGATGACTTCAAGTGCTTCGACTTGAGCAGTGACATATCTAATCTGCATTTCTACCAACGCAAAATTTTATTGTTCATTGAATTAAAGTTCATTGTTAAGTTAATTTAATTGAATAATTTGGGAGGTTAATTTAATTTAATTTTGTTGACCTGAGAAATGTGTGGGGTTAATTTAATTGGAGAATTTCTTAATTAATTGTAATTTCATTAATTAACTTTTCAAGTTAATAGCCCCATGCCTGGAGTGAACACCAGACTTGACAAGTTGGGAAGGCCCGAAAAGGGTAGATCAGCGTGTACGAGAAAAAAATCGGGGTCGCGACGTCGCGTCATCGGTCGACGACCGGCAGCCACACTCGAGACACAGCACAACAAACACACTATTTACCACAATGGTTAAACACATTATTTTAATACACACAAGAAACGGTAATTATATACCATTTAAATAAGGTACATATAGGTACATAAATAACATAATTATACAACAGGCTAAAATGCAGGAACAAATACTGAGCATAATGAAAGGTGCATAAAAATTAAGGTAATGGATAAAAACATAGCAGTGAAATAGCAGTGAAAATAGCTAGATGCTTCACTTTTCAATTGCATAAACATACACAGCATATACTTCTAATACACAAGAAATGACAATTATATGCAATAGAAATAATTAATAATATATATATACAAAATATATTGCCCAAAAATTATAAATCATATAAAAAATACTAAGAACGATGCAAGCTCCATAAAAATTAAGGTAATGGACAAAAACACAGCAGTGAAAACAATAAAATGCTCTACATTTCAATTATGCAAACACGCACATTCTATACTGAAATGTTTAATGATAAAATGTATAAAAAAATTACAAAAATAATTACAAACAGGCTAGACATGCAGCAATGTAAAAAACAAGCACAAATCAGCATGAAACATCATGTTGATAAAAGGTCACTTAACAAAGTACAGATTACAGAATAATACTGTTAAATAAGGCAATACTGATAAATAAAATAAAAATACCATGCAAGAAATATACAAAGCTATACACCATTCTGACTGAGATTGATAAATATAAATGTAAAAACTGCCTGGAATGTGCAAATGACATGAATAAAAAATGCACTAATGTATAAATACACAAAATACAAACAACATATAGATAGAGCTGTACAACAAAACGCTCTAAATAAAATTCACACTCGCTCCTGTGCCGAGCTAGTGCACAAGTCATGTGCACGCGACACACGCCAGCCGCAGTGTGCGCTCACAGGGAATGAACTCGGTACAGATAGTGTCCTCGTTCAACTTGCACTTCAGCAGTGCTGACAGAGTACCAAGAACCGGTATCAAGGGTGCGGGTGAAATTCCAGTGGCCAAGTTCAAGGCAAAAGAAATTCGTAGCAGTAGCCGTAGGCGTAGCCGCCAATCCGCCATTACTGCATTCCTCGTTACTCCATAAGCGGTGTATAACACTAAGAGTCAACCATTTTTTATAACGACTACTAAGTAATAATGTAAATTCAGTAATCATAATAAATTGCCTAAATGGACAGGCGCAATGGAAAAGTGCTGATTGCACGAACGGCAAAATGCATGATTCGTCGATCGCGAACTTTTTCCGACCCATGGATAATCGGCCTCGAAGGCAACCTTGTATGCGTTGGCACACTTCGCCTTCTTAGGCGGTGCCCGCGGCTTAGCCACCGAGGCGCGCTTCATCGTGCCGTGGAGAAACTAGCGATCAATGATTAAAAATTGTAGATAAAATAACTCAAGCGAAAGAATTGTTTTTTAACTGTTCTAGCGGGGAGTTATGCTCGCTATAATTATATAGCAGAGATCACGAGGGCGCGTAGCTGCGATATTACTGGTCGCCGGAATCGAGGCTGATTCAGATTCAAACGGGATCTACCGGAAAGTCGTGATTTTTCCCTCACCATTGCCGATTTTATCGATAAAATGAAAAAAAAAATTTCCCCCAAATCACAAAAACCGGTAGAAATGTTCTACCGACCGGTAGACCGGTAGAAGAGGTGAAAAACCGGTAGTCTACTGGGAAAACAGGTAGACTTGGCATGTCTGGTGAACACTGAACACTGCATATAATTTCATCATTTGAGATACAGTGAACTCTCGCTGTATGAAATGTATCCATGGGAGGGCAATAAATACTGGATTTCAAAGTAGTTCATTTTAGGAAGTTGTTCCTTACATTGGTAGTTGAGATAACGAGAGGTAAAGAGAGGTAACGAGAGGTCATGCGCTCGTTCCTCCTCAACCGACGCGTCTTAAATAGAAGCATGAGACAGCGACGTACTTTCTTTCGGTGAATTGGTTGAGCGCAAGTGATAAATGTGAATATGTGATCATCGCTTCAGCACGCCGTTGATTAAAGCCATAATTCTGGTCACGAAATGGCGCAATTGAAGGACGTTCGTGACGTTGTCCTCTGCTACAATCTCGCGATGTGTGGTGCAGTGTGTCCTTATTGTAGATGCCAGCAAAAATGCCCATCTTCCGGACATGATAACTTGGTAGATCATACGTCATCATATGTCATCATATGTCAGGATAATCACATAGATATCCATCTATGCTTTCGTACATGATGCTGTCAGCCAGTAAATTGGTTGGTTCTTGAAATTGCGACGTATGACGTAGCGACGTATGACGTAACTTTGGACAATCGAAGAAAAGACGCGTGACGCTGTCAACAATTGTACGTAATTGTTGGCGTAGCGTATGGTCCGCATGGCTCATATAATTATGACCGCATGGTTCATATGTATGGTTCATATATGACCACGTGGTCATAGGCGAACCCGTGAAAATTTGGCGCGCGAGATACAACGCGTCAGGAGAAGTAGCATAACATACATACAAACATACATACATACATACATACTCACGGTGGATTATAATAAGATGTCTTTCTGTTCAATGTTTTTAGTAACACTGTTCTTAGCAACACAACTCATCCAATTAAGAAAGGAAACATGGATGGCTGCTCACTACATTGGCCTCTTTTGTATTATGCAGTAATTACCGTCGTTTTTGTAGTGGTCGTGCGAAGCAAGGCCCACGATTGCTATTGTTTCATTAATAATGCATTGTGTTGAACAATCGGCGTATAATGCCATGGCTCTTGGGAGAATCCCGGGTCGACGGTCTAGGTAGTCAGATAACTTGTCAGGTCCATCAACCGTTGTTGTTATGTTCAGCACGATTGAACCTGATTGCCACCAGAAGCAACACTCGCCAGACATGGCACGTGTATAAAGAAGCAATGCAATGTAAACAACTGCCAAACGTACATGACCCGCCCTTGTACGGTACCTGTCAATTACGTTTCAGGTATATTCACTTTGGTAGTGTCTACACAATCAGCAGCTAGCTTACTTCATTAATGTTCGTTGTGATTGAGCTCTTTCTAAATTATTTTACTTCCGCTACATCGTGTCCTCTACTTCTATGTTTTCAAAGACATTTATATCAACGTGTTCATCATAACTTCGTCAACGTTAAATAACACTTAAAAATGAGCTCCGTAAAATCGTTGTTTCCAGTTTCTCAAAACATTTTCTCTTACACGATTTCGGATCTGTTTACTTGCTCCTCTTCAGATTAAGTACAGCTTATCTTTGGATGATGTGTTCTCCATTTTTGTATACAATATTACAAAAATACACAAAGGTTGGTTAATGTACTATTATTGGTTAATGTACTATTATTGGTTAATGTACTATTATTGGTTAATGTACTATTATTGGTTAATGTAATATTCATCTTCTTGTGTATCTACAGCCTCAGTTAGACCGATGACGTCTCCTTGCAATCTCTCCAGCCACTTCGAGTCCACCATCTGTCCAATGCCTGATGTTGTCAATCGATGCCATTTTTCGTCTACCTCTTCGTTTGTCGGGTACTTCTCCTTCTACGCTGGTTAGTACCAGATTATCTGGTCTTTTTTTCCAATGGCCGGACATAGCTAGCTTTCTTCTATTATATTTAATTATATCTCTGCAAATGCTACATGGTTTCTAATTAGGCCTAAGCGAAACACCAAATTTCCTTTCGAAGCAACACATGTTGCACTCACGTTAATGTATATGTTCAACACCCGGATGAGGCAGGCATGGTATGTTTGATATAAAACAAAACATGGCTCCACAATTGCCAATCAGGCGGTCCCGTCTCGTAAATTGTGGGACGTAAAAGAATATGAAGAAGACAGGCACCCTGACAGAAAATAACCACGGTGACAGCACAGTTCAGCTTGGGCTGATGCTCTGGAAAGGCTGATTGGTTGAACGAGGTCTCGTAAGATCATTTAGGGTAATCACAATATTTAAGCTAGTTAGAGTTAATATAAATGAAATGGGGTGAAAAATCGAGTTGGACTAAGTATGTCGTTCATCTACGAATAACGATTTTCTTCTAAACACTACGATTGGCATTTACATACTCAAGGTTTCGGCTACCGTCGGTAGCTTTCGTTAGCCGACTAGTTCTTCTTAAACATTATGGTAGAAGATATTAACCCTCACATAATTGGTATAACTGAATCATGGGCCAACAAAGACAAATCATATGCTCAATTGAGACTGACAGGATTCGTAATGTTTAGGAGAGTTGGAATAGGAAGAAGGGGAGGGGGAGTTATGTTATATATTAAAGAGTCTATTCAGGCTTGCGAAATAAACATAGAAATGGAAGCAAATTGCGATGGAGCTGTTTGGTGCAATATAATTACAGGAAATTCAACATTAACTATTGAGTTAGTTTACCGCGAAGTCCAAAGGTAAAACACAAAACGCTATAAAGGAAGTGAATAAAGGGGAAATATCATAATGGGAGATTTCAACCACGGACACATGCAATGGAAATCTCTAGAGAGTACAGTGAGAACCAACAGTTTCTACTTTTAATTCAGTATAACTTCCTTACTCAACACGTGCTAGAACCAACCAGGAGAGAGAATGTATTAGATTTAGTTTTATCTTCACAAAATGAATTAGTGGACAATGTTAAAATTCATGAACCATTGGGTAACGGTGATCATAATCAAATACATTTTGACATCAAAGTAAAATCAGAAAGTACAAATAATAAAATACATGTTCCACAAAGGTAAATATAAAGATATGAGAAAATACTTAACAAAGCTAGATTGGAATAACATGCTGGGGAGAAAGACTGAAGAATAATGTTGGAATATTCTAAAATATGAAATTGAGAGTATCCTTGATCAATGTGTTCCTTGAAAAAAACAAGGAAAACGGTCTAGAATGAAACACTTATTAAAAGAAGTTATTAGAAAAATAGCGTAGAAAACAAACTATGTGGAGGGTTTATAGGCGTACCAGAAAGGATGAAGATTACAAAAAGTACAAAGAGGCACTTAATGCAGCTACGAATGAAATTAGACAAACTAACAGAAACTATGAAAAAAAATTTGCATATAACATAAAACATGACAGCAAGACTTTGTATGCATATATCAGGTGTAAAGAAAACATACGAGACAAGGTTGGACCACTAGAAGACAGTACTGGAAACATAATATCACAAGGTTTAATGGCAGAACACCTAAATGGGTACTTCAGTTAAGTGTTTACCAGAGAGGATATTAATTCATTACTAGTTCCAGATGCTACATTCCAGGAGGCTAAATCGGACTATTTAGGACAGTTAATTGTAACTCCAGAAATGGTAGCTAAGGAAATAAAGGTGATGAAGGACAATAAATCACATGGAGTGGATTGAATTTCTCCAAAACTACTAATAGAAACAGTAGAACAAATCAGTATACCACTTGCAAGAGTGTTCAATTTGTCATTGAAAGAGGGAGTGGTTCCTTTTGAATGGAAAGAAGCAAACATCATGCCATTATTTAAAAAGGGTTCGAGAAATAAGTCAGAGAATTACAGACCAGTTAGTTTAACATCAGTGATTTGTAAATTATTAGAAGGGTTAATTATTAAAGACCATGTGGTGGTCTTCCTTGTTAGGCATAAATTATTAAATCCATCTCAACATGGATTCCATTCCTAAAAGCGAGGTCATGCTAAACAAATATGGTATGTTTTTTATCACTAAGTGGATAGACGAGGAATCACTAGTATATATTATATACATATATTATAGATTTTCAGAAAGATTTTGACAAAGTGCCACATCAAAGATTACAACTTAACTTAAAAGCCCGTGGTATCGGGGACGACATAATCGACTGGATAAAACAATTTCTGACTGACAGGAGATAACGTGTTGTAGTAGATGGGGAGGTTTCAAACTGGAAATCAGTTTTGAGTGTGGTACCACAAGGATCAGTATTAGGACTTTTATTATGCTTAATATAATATATCAATGACTTGGACGATAATATATATATATATATATATATATATATATATATATATATATATATATATATATATATATATATATATATATACATACATACATACATACATACATACATACATACATACATACATACATACATACATACATACATACATACATACATACATACATACATATATATATAACAAGCAACGTGCTGAAATTTGCGGATGACACAAACGTTTTTAGAAGGGTTAACAATGATGGTGATAAACAACATTTACAAAACGATCTAGACAACCTAGTTAAATTGTCTGAGAAATGGCATGTTAATAAAATTTGGGAAATGTAAATGCCTACATACAGGACACGGGAACTTGGACGTAAACTATACAATGGGAGATACTGTTCTAGTAGGCTAGGCTACACATTGATGAGAAAATTGTTGGACTCTCGATAAGCCAATGGCTTCCTTGTCCACTTGCTACCTGGAACTTGCTGTTTGAGATGGCAGTCTTGTTAAATATTGTTAAATCTAGTAGTTACAATAAGTATATAACATACAAGGAAAAAAGCTAATTATACCTCTGCATTAAGCAATAGTTAGGCCTCGTTTAGTGTACAAGCTTGGAGATCATATCGTACGAAGATTATAGATACGCCTGAAAGAATACAGGGAGAGCAACTACAATGATTCCAGAACTGAGAGAACTTAGTTATAAAGAACGACTGAAAGAATGTGGTTCAACAACATTAGAAACAAGGCGGTTAAAAGGAGATCACATTTTTTAAAGATGTTGAATGGGTATGAAAATATTGATACAAATATTTTTTTCACTCAAGAAAGATAATAAAACTGGAGGACATGAGGTAACATTAGTAACGGGTCAGTGTAGACTGGATATCAGTACTCGTTCTCACAGAGGACAATCAATGAATGGAACAAATTATCTACAGATTGTGTAACTGCTCACAGCGTGAATATGTCTAAAAACACGGTTGCCATATCTCACGAGGGCGGATTACACATAGATTAAAAATGTTGGACTCTCGATAAGCCAATGGCTTCCTTGTCCACTTGCCATGTGGGCCTTTGCCTTGGATGCCAATCTTGGTCAATCTTGTTCTGCTCGCCGGTTGGTTTGGCAAGCAGGCCGTCCCATACGTTAAGTAAATCTTAATAAGTAAATCTCAATAGTTGTGTTTAGAAAAAAATCGTTATTCATATATTATCTACCAACTTGATGAACATTTTCACGAATATGTCGTTAATTTTATGTATTTATGTAACTATGCATACAAAATTTCCATAATGCTTGGGGATGATTGAAGAAAAAATTAAGTTCCTCAATCTCTATGCAATGTACGTAGTCTTACGTCGCTACCTGGGATTCCTCCAAAATTACTAATGGAAACAGTAGAACAAATCAGGATACCACTTGCAAGAGTATTCAACTTGTCATTAAAAGAGGGAGTTGTTCCGTTTGAATGGAAAGAAGCAAACATCATACCATTATTTAAAAAGTGTTCGAGAAATAAGTCAGAAAATTACAGACCAGTGAGTTTAACGTCAGTGATTTGTAAATTATTAGAAAGGTTAATTAAAGACCATATGGTGGACTTCCTCGTTAAGCATAAGTTATTACATTCATCTCAACATGAATTCCTTAAAGCGAGGTCATGCTTAACAAATATGTTATGTTTTTTGGAAGAAATCACTAAGTGGATAGACGTGGGATCACCAGTAGATATTATCTACTTAGATTTTCAGAAAGCTTTTGACAAAGTGCCACATCAAAGATTACTACTTAAATTAAAAGCCCATGGTATCGGGGATAGCATAACTGACTGGATAGAACAATGGCTGACTGACAGAAGACAACGAGTTGTAGTAGATGGAGAAGTTTCAAATTGGAAATCGGTTTTGAGTGGGGTACCTCAAGGATCTGTATTAGGACCTATATTATTCTTAATATATATCTATGACTTGGACGACAGTATAACAAGTAACGCACTGAAATTTGCAGATGACACAAAACTGTTTAGAAAGGTTAATACTGATGGTGATAAACAACATTTACAAAACGATCTAGACAGATTAGTGAAATGGTCTGAGAAATGGCAGATGTTGTTCAATTTTGGGAAATGTAAATGCCTACATACAGGACATGGGAACTTGGATGTGAACTATAAAATGGGAGATACTGTTCTGGGTACTACTGTAAAAGAAAAGGACTTAGGAGTTACAATAAGCGCTGATATGAAAGTTTCAGAGCAGTGTGGTATTGCAGCCTCAAAGGGTAATCAAATTCTTCGACTGATTAGAAGAAACATAACATACAAGCGAAAAAAGTTAATTATACCTCTTTATAAAGCAATAGTTAGACCTCATTTAGAATACTGTATACAAGCATGGAGACCATATCGTAAGAAGGATATAGATACGCTTGAACGCATACAAAGGAGAGCAACTAAAATGATTCCAGAACTGAGAGACCTTAGTTATGATGAACGCCTGAAGGAATGTGGTTTAACAACTCTAGAGACAAGAAGGTTAAGAGGAGATCAGATTGAAGTTTTTAAGATATTGAATGGGTATGAAAATATTGATAGAAATATGTTTTTCTCACTCAAGAAGGATAGCAGAACTAGAGGACATGAGGTAAAATTAGTAAAGGATCAATGTAGATTGGACATCAGGATGCACTCGTTCTCACAGAGGACAATAAATGAATGGAACAAATTGTCTACAGATTGTGTAACTGCTAGCAGCGTGAATATGTTTAAAAACAAGGTTGACACACATCTCAGGAGGGCGGGTTATAAGTAGATGAACATTGTTGGAATCTCGATAAGCCAATTGCTTCCTTGTCCACTTGCCATCTGGGCCTTTGGCTTGGATGGCAAATCTTGTTAAATCTTGTTACCTTATGACGTCAATGATTGGCTCTGGTATAGAAGCACTGGGGTAATCGACCTGACATAAATGGTTCCCGTGAGGTGAGCATGCAGACGACCAAATCGGCAATTATGATGCACGATACGCTGTAGATGGAAGGTTATACAGCAATGAATACATAAAGTTTATTTATTTATTCGCCGACGTTTATCAGTTCCCCGTGGATCGCACAATACGGGCCCAATTATAGATTTGCATCTGACATTAACGGAAATATAATGGGAATAGATAAAACACGGTGGCTACGTGGGAACTAATGCTGTAAATAATTATAAAATTGAGCGTAGTGAGCGTCTGCAAGCAAAATAAGTAAACTTGTACAGGAACAGTTTCATGCAATTAGAAATATCGTTGGACCACGCGAGAAGTTGGTACAAGCGACGTTAAATGAAAGATGAGTTATACGTTTTTATTTTATTTTGTAAAAACAGATTTGGCGTGTATCAGCACTTGAGTTCTCATCTACTTTTTACTGATGATACCTTTTATATTCACGGTAATTTTTTATTCTGTTTAAGCTGACTGGGTGGGGACAGTTTCAAATTAATATACGGAAGTCAAGTTTAACTGATAATCTTAAATGAGGATACTTGTTAGTGCAGTGGTTGAAAGGGACTTAATCTACGGAGCAGAAACATGCAGATCACTTAATGTATGCTGAACCAATTGGCTGGGTGCTACCTAAACGAATATTATATAAACCACTCAACATCTGGACATAACACATGACAAATAAAGAATTATCCATGAAAACACGAACTATCCTAGGGGTGGTCCCATCAGCTCTCAAAGTTCAGTCAAACGTATAACATTGCGTATTGGTGGGTGGTGGATTAGTCATCACACGTTTCGCGGGACAAATGAATGCTTCATCTTATGTCCTTCACCACATATTGAGGAGGCGGGTGGTGGTTTGAGGGGGCTGTTGGTGGTTGGTGGTATGAGGGGGTGGGTGGTGGTCTGATGGGGTTGGTGGTGGTCTGAGGTGGTGGGTGGTGGTTTGAGGGGGCTGTCGGTGGTTGGTGGTATGAGGGGGTGGGTGGTGGTCTGATGGGGTTGGTGGTGGTCTGAGGGGGTGGGTGGTGGTTTGAGGGGTTGGTGGTGGTCTGAGATTGTGGGTGGTGGTCTGAGGGGGTGAGTGGTGGTCTAAGGGGGAGTGGGTGGTGGTCTGAGGGGTTGGTGGTGGTCTGTGAGGTTGGGTGGCGGTCTGAGGGGGTGAGTGGTGGTCTGAGGGGTGGGTGGTGGTCCGAGGGGTGGGTGCTGGTCTGAAGGGGTCGGTGGTGGTCTGAGGGGTGGGTGGTGATCTGAGGGGGTGGGTGGTGATCTGAGGGGTGAGTGGTGGTCTGTGGGGTGGGTGGTGGTCTGAGGGGTGGGTGGTGGTCTGATGGGGTTGGTGGTGGTCTGAGGGGGTGGGTGGTGGTTTGAGGGGTTGGTGGTGGTCTGAGATTGTGGGTGGAGGTCTGGGGGGGGGTGAGTGGTGGTCTAAGGGGAGTGGGTGGTGGTCTGAGGGGGTGGGAGGTGGTCTGAGGGTTGGTGGTGGTCTGTGAGGTTGGGTGGCGGTCTGAGGGAGTGAGTGGTGGTCTGAGGGGTGGGTGGTGGTCCGAGGGGTGGGTGCTGGTCTGAAGGGGTCGGTGGTGGTCTGAGGGGTGGGTGGTGGTCTGAGAGGGTGGGTGGTGGTCTGAGGGGGGTGAGTCGTGGTCTGAGGGGGTGGGTGGTGGTCTGAGGGGGTGGGTGGTGGTTTGAGGGGGTGGGTGTTGGTCTTAAGGGGTGGATGGTGATATGAGGGGGTGGGTGGTGGTCTGAGGGGTGAGTGGTGGTCTGGGGGGGGGGGTGGTGGTCTGAGGGGTGGGTGGTGATCCGAGGGGTTGGTGGTGGTCTGAGGGGAGTGGGTGGTAGTCAGAGGGGGTGAGTGGTGGTCTGAGGGGGTGGGTGGTGGTCTTAAGGGGTGGGTGGTGGTCTGAGGAGGTGAGTGGTGGTCTGAGGGGGTGAGTGGTGATCTGAGGGGTGGGTGGTGGTCATAAGGGGTGGGTGGTGGTCTGAGGGGGTGAGTGGTGGTCCGAGGGGGTGAGTGGTGGTCTGAGGGATGGGTGGTGGTAGAGGGGGTGGGTGGTGGTCTGATGGGGTGAGTGGTGGTCTGAGGGGGTGGATGGTGGTCTGGGGTGTTGGTAATGGTCTGAGGGGGAGTGGGTGGTGGTCTGAAGGGGTTGGTGGTGGTCTGAGGGGTGGGTGGTGGTCTGTGGGGGTTGGTGGTGGTCTGAGGGGGTTGGTGGTGGTCTGAGCGGGTGGGTGGTGGTCTGAGGGGGTGGGTGATGGTCTGATGGGGTTGGTGGTGGTCTAAGGGAGTGGGTGGTGGTCCGAACAAATACTAAACACTGTACGTTATTTTGACTTTTAGAACTTGTGTGACGCCCTCGATCAAACGGAGACAATATACGTGACCTGCGTGCGTCCGTTATTGTGCGCATGTTACTGCATGCTACTTAAATTACAAAATGCAGTGTAATGTGAAGAAAACTACATCGTAAACACTTTAAACAAATGCGTTAACTATGCACAGCTTTGGTCCCATAGTTTCTGCAACCTCGTAAATAACGAAGATACATCACAAAAAAACTTCGGGCGTCGGTCTTGCAGACGACGTCATATCTTATTATGCATGCTTCATGCTGGTGGTCTGAAGGGGTGGGTGGTGATCTGAGGGGGTGGTGATGGTCTGAGGGGTGAGTGGTGGTCTGAAAGGGTGGGTGGTGGTCTGAGGGGGCGGGTGGTGATCTGAGCGGTTGGTGGTGGTCTGAGGGTGAGTGGGTGGTGGTCTGAGTGGTGGTCTGAGGGGTGGGTGGTGGTCTGGGGTGTTGGTGGTGGTCTGAGGGGGAGAGGGTGGTGGTATGAAGGGGTTGGTGGTGGTTTGAGGGGGTGGTGGTAGTCTGAGGGGGTGGGTGGTGGTCTGAGGGGGTGAGTGGTGGTGTGAGGGGTGGGTGGTGGTGTGAGGGGGTGAGTGGTGGTCTGGGGTGTTGGTGGTGGTCTGAGGGGGAGTGGGTGGTGGTCTGAGGGGGTTGCTGGTGGTCTGATGGGGTGGTTGGTGATATGAGGGGGTGTGTGGTGGTCTAAGGGGTGGATGGTGGTCTGAAGGGGTTGGAGGTGGTGTGATGGGATTGGTGGTGGTCTGAGGGGGTGGGTGGTGGTCTGAGTGGGTTGGTGGTGGTCTGAGGGGTGGGTGGTGGTCTGAGGGGGAGTGGGTGGTGGTCTGAAGGGGTGGGCGGTGATATGTGGAGGTGCGTGGTGGTCTGAGGGGGTGGGTAGTGGTTCGAACAAATACTAAACACTGTACGTTATTTTGACTTTGAGAACTTGTGCGACGCCCTCGATCAAACTGAGGCAATATACATGACACGTGTGCGTCCGTTATTGTGCTCATGTTATTACTACTTAAATTACAAAATGCAGTATAATGTAACGAAAACTACATCGTAAACACTTTAAATAAATGCGTTAACTATGCACAGCTTTGGTCCCATAGTTTCTGCAACCTCGTAAATAACGAAGATACATCATAAATAAACGTCGGGCGTCGGTCTTGCAGACGACGTCATACCTTATTATTCATGTTTCCAAGTTGACAAATGCCGGTGCAACAGGCAAACTGAAAAACGTCCACGCAACAAATTTCAATATCTTTTTCGCACTTCTGTGTACAGTAATATAAATCAATGTGTGGAGTCTGTCTAGTGTTCTAACTTATCGCGTGTCTTTTAAACATTTGCAACATAAATAATCAGACCTGTTGGCAAGTCAACAACTGTTAGCTCAAATCAAGTCACAAGTCCATAAACTGCACGTCAAGTCAAGTCTCAAGTCAATTACCTCCAAGTCCACGTCAAACCTCGAGTCATTTTCTGAATTCAAAGTCAAGTCAAGTCACTATATGGCGTTCGCCGTGATTCACCCGGTTATGTTATCAAATGCATACGTTAGTTAAGAAACGCGTTTTACCTCCAATGACGATATCAAATAGATTGTAGGCCTTGTTATTTCGTTTGATGGAATTGGTTGGATATATTTTAGTAAGAATTGTATAATATCCCACTATGAAACAGCGGTTAAACTATAATTATGATGGATTTCCTGTTTGTTTATTCAATATATTATATTTGTAGTTTTCAGTCACATACAGCTTTGTTAACCGCGTTGTGGTTACATTTTCGTGCTCGCGCACGCACGTACTGACCAATGTTTAAAACAAATTAATTAGTTTAGAACTTTTCCCACAAGTCAACTTAAATAGAACTTTAGATCATCGTGAATATAAAATATGTCATCAGTAAAAAGTTGCCGACAACACAAGCGCACGAGGGGGCGCTGACGTAAAACAGATACCCCTTTGACATTACTTACTAAAAAATAGTGACGTGTGATGACGCATGATAGATTCAGGCGCAATCTACAATTACGTTCACAGACTAAATCACCACTGGCTTTGTTAATCGCGGTTTGGTAGAAGAACTGCGGGTCATGCCATCACTGTGTGGAGTATTGTGTTCTAACTTATCACATGTCTTTTAAATGAGAAATAATCAGACCTGTTGGCAAATCACCAGCAAGTCACAAGTCAGTAGCCTGCACGTCATGTCAAGTCTCAAGTCAATTACTTCCAAATCCAAGTCAAGTCTCGAGTCATCTTTCTGAATTCCGCCAATGACGATATAAAATAGATAGTAGGCCTTGTTATTTTGTTTGATGGAATTGGTTGGATATATTTTAGTAAGAATTGTAGAATATCCCACTATGAAACAGCGGTTAAAATAATATGATGGATTTCCTGTTTGTTTATTAAGTATATTATATTATATTTGTAGTTTTCACTCACATACAGCTTTGTTAATCGCGGTTGTGCGTAAATGTTCGTGCTTGCGCACGCACGTTCAAACCAATGTTTTCGAAAAATAAATTACTTTAAACTGTTCCCAACAAGTCAAGTTAAAAAGAACTTTAGGTCACCGTGAATATAAAATATGTCATCAGCAAAAAGTTGCCGACAAGACAAGTGCACGAGAGGCGCTGACGTAGCACAGATATCCCTTTGATATTACTTACTAAAAAAACAGAGTGACGTGTGATGACGCGTGATAGATTCAGGCACAATGTACAATTACATTCACAGACTAAAGCACCATTGGCTTCAGTTGAAGAACTGCGGGTCACGCCATTGCCTGCACAGTAAGTAAGACGTTTCCTTTGATTCCCTTCTGTAAGCATCGTCGCTCTCTAAATATTGTAACTGTATGTGTCCTTTAGTGGTCACAATCGTATCAGTTAGTTATGCCGGTTTCGTCCATATTCCAGACGTGGGCAAGCAGCTGTAAAGGGGGCGTCTCCAGCCAGCACTTCTCTTGAGACAACGAAGAACTGTTGAATTTTCGCTTGGTTGAAAGCCACTGCGCGTGCCAGATTCGTTCCGCGTGGTGCTCGTACGCTAAGGCTTTGGTGGCGAGAAAAGAAGCCACGTAGCTAATCCTTGCCTGTCATCTTGCGACACATGCTTATCTGTCTTTTCTACCACCTCGAACGCGAGACATCTCGCACCAAACGTCGGTTAGACCATAATTATAACGCCTTTTCCAAGAACTGCTCGTGATCGCATATTACCGTTTCAATTTCTTTGGACACTACAGTCTGTTTGAGTACTAATCTCATAACTGCTGGTTAGTACACTGGGCCGTCTATGTGCCTACGCAGTGTACGTGCAGGTACACGAAACTCCTTGCTGCCACGTATCAGCGGTACGAGCCCAGCACCACCGTTGACAGCTTACAAGGCTGCGGTCAACGTCTCAATGTAGCTGTCCTTGACTATCTTGGTAGTTTACATCGAACCGTGTCTCTGTAAATAAAATCTTCATTGATTGTATGTATGAATGAATCAATTTAACACACGGTCTAAAGGTGCGACAAAACGCTTACCAGTAGGCGTCTGCCTTTTACATTTAGCGGTGGTATTTCACCCCACATGTGCACTTCGTCCCACCCTACCCTACCCTACGACTCTTGATAGTGCATACTTTGACCGACCCGGTCGTTTCATTGATTTATCCAAAAGACACGATAAATTATATCGATCCGTTTTCTGGAAGGAAATGCGCCAACACGTCCACTATAGCACCCTCCTTCTTTCTTGATATCGGTTTCCCGGGGGAGGGTCCAGGACAGAGGCGTAGCTGGGGGATGGGGGGGGGGGTCAAAATAAATCCTGGATGAAAAACGAAACATATTCTACATTAATGTATTGCAGACCAAACCCACACATCGCTCGCTCGGATGGCCCTCCAATAACAACATCCTGCCTACGCTCCTGGTTCAGCTAGTAGGCCCTACGTCAGAACTAGTTGACAAAATGAGAGAATCTATCTCTCCGTATGTCTACTTGCAAAAACAGGCCAATTTGTTAACTTTGCTGAACGCTCAACAATACGTCTTGAGTATAATATTATGGCAAACATTAAGGTCCACCAACGCAACGAGGCGTGTTCCCCCAAACCCGCACCTTTTTAGCTGTCATTTCACGGTAATTTTGTACGACTATTATTTTTATTTATGCCCTGCTGATGTTTAACGACAGTCCCTGGCCTGAGCTCGTTTGCTACGGACGGACGCATTGATAACAAGTAATTGTTGGTAAAGGTAATTTAATAATTGTATTTATATAGCTTAACAGCTAGCCCCGATTAGCATACTCATTGGGGTAACAATGTTATACATGCATATCGCTGAGAGACAGCATAATGTATCAGCTAACACAAACATTCTCATGCCGAAAAACAATTACTAAATGACAAGTAAAAGTAGCGAAGGTAGGGCGGTCTTTTGTCCCACCAGGCCTCCAGTAATAGAGGCCCCCAACCCCCAACTCAACAACAATCATGCGTGAAAGGTTACCGCTTACAAAACCACTATCACTTGTGGAGGCACTTAGCTAATAAAAACAAGTCGACAAACCCATAAATGGTCAACCTTTGCCCCCTCACAATTAACAGTAGGCGAATCTAGACTTGCACTGGTACCCGACTGCCTCTGATTATCGGCGGTGTCGTCTGCGTGTGCGATCGAGTGCCGGCAGCGAGCGTGTTCGGCGGGAAATGTAGAGTTACTATAGATAGCTCGCGAACAGTGCGAAGATGTCAGACGACGAAAGTTCAGTCGATACCAAAGTAAGTCTGACTTTAATTCTGGCGAGATTGCGTTGTTGTATGTTGTCGTCTAGCGCGCTAACAGGTTTGCGCCGAATGGACTCGACTCCGAGCCGGTGAGCCCCGATCATGGCCAGTGGGAGCCTACGTGGGGGCCTGGGCCAGACCATGTCGAAGAATTAATCGCCCGCGACATTATGATTTATTATGACGTACACGTCCGGTTACATGCACTATGAAGACATTGGGCGCGCCGTCGTTGCTTTATTAGTTAGAGATTTAGGAAATTCACATAAATTAAATTATACAGACCAAGACACAAATGTTGTTTCTTGGTCTTGGAGCGACACTTGGACTTGGTGAAGTTGATCTTGCAGGCACCGTTTTTGACACTCGCTATCTTGGTGATTTAAATTGTTCTGCATTCGTAATTATTAACACATTAAACAGGAAATAATAAAACAGAGCAACACATCTTGATAGCATGATGAACACCCAGTGGCAGTAGCTCTTGATTAGACACCACGCATCCGGTAGCTTTTGATCATAACCATTAGGAGAGCACCTTGTAGGTTTTGACAACATTATAATGAACAGCCAGTACGTTTTGATTACCTTGTGTACAGTGTACTGTGCACCCAATAGCTCTAATAGCTCTTGATCACCTGGTGAGCACCCATTAGCTCTTGATCTCCCAGTGAGCACCCAGTAGCTCTTGATCACTAGGTGAGCACCCAGTGGCTCTTGATCATCCGGTGAGCACCCAGTGGCTCTTGATCATCCGGTGAGCACCCTTGATCACCAGGTAAACACCCAGTAGCTCTTGATCACCAGGTGAGCACCCAGTAGCTCTTGATCACCAGGTGAGCACCCAGTAGCTCTTGATCACCAGGTGAGCACCCAGTAACTCTTGATCACCAGGCGAGCACCCAGTAGCTCTTGATCATCCGGTGAGCACCCAGTAGCTCTTGATCACCAGGTGAGCACCCAGTAGCTCTTGATCATCCGGTGAGCACCCAGTAGCTCTTGATCACCAGGCGAGCACCCAGTAGCTCTTGATCATCCGGTGAGCACCCAGTAGTTCTTGATCATCTGGTGAGCACCCAGTAGCTATTGATCACCAGGTGAGCACCCAGTAGCTCTTGATCATCTGGTGAGCACCCAGTAGCTCTTGATCATCTGGTGAGCACCCAGTAGCTCTCAATCACCCGGTAAGCACCCAATAACAACAGGGAGCTTTTGTTCATAGGTGAACACCCAGTAGCTCTTGATCATCAGGTGAGCACCCAGTAACTCTTGATCACCAGGCGAGCACCCAGTAGCTCTTGATCACCAGGTGAGCACCCAGTAGCTCTTGATCATCCGGTGAGCACCCAGTAGCTTTTGATCATCCGGTGAGCACCCAGTAGCTCTCAATCACCCGGTAAGCACCCAATAACAACTGGGAGCTTTTGTTCATAGGTGAACACCCAGTAGCCTTGTTCATAGGGTGAGCAAGATCTCTTGTTCATAGAGTGAGCACCCATTAGCTCTTGATCACATGGTGAACACCCAGTAGCTCTTGTTTATAGAGTAAACACTCTACTGTTTATAGAATAAACACTCTACCAACCATTGGGTGAACCCCAGTAACTCTTGATTACTCAGTAGCTCTTGATCATATGGTGAGCACCTAGTAGCTCTTGATCATGGGATGAGCACCTAGTAAATCTTGTGGTCATAGAGTGAACATGTGATCTGCTAGCCATCTATTATCATGCCACTGTGTATGGAGACCATTGATTTTTCCATTCATTTCAAGCATCTAGGTTCAATTATAAATCCTATTCTTTCAGGGCAACATTGTTTGAATAGAGTGGTTTAATTGTAAATCCATGAAGTCAAGTTGCACTGGCAGTCATTAGCGTTGCAACGCCTTCTGCAAAAGTATTGATTTACAAGAAGTTCTTCCAGACTTGTTTCCCCTTTTCTGCTACTAATCCTATTCAGACAGTTGTACGGATTCCCACAAAATTGGCTTTGTAATATAAATGCAAAAACATAAAGAGCAAAGCCAGAACAATTAATACCCTTGTAAACTGTCCTTACTTAATCTTCTTCACTCAAGGTAGATCGTATATCCAAAATGACACTTCTTCAATGCACTGTTATTGGCTGCTTTCTTCATTTCTTTCCAGCTAACTTTCAGTGTCTGATGCTGTGTTGGTCTGACCTCTTTGTGAACTCTTTGTTTGTGATTTTGTTTTGCTATTTCATTTTGAGAATGTGTCTGAGACATTTGTTTACGAATGTTTGGAGTTTACTGGTTGTTTTGTTTACTCACCATGTGACCATGTGAACTGTATGGTACTGTTAAAGCGAAACAGAAGTCATGGTTTTGGGTCTATGCACCTAGATAGTAAACACTAACCATGTGCAACTAAAATCAAGAATATCACGACAGTGGTTTAATCAGAATATGTCCTAAACGTGAGAAATTCCAGTCATTTCTCAGAATGACTGAGGGCTGACACATTACCCAGTGCGTAGTTCTATGAAATTTGGGGAACCTAGACTATACTTGACATATTAAAGGAGACATAGGCATACGTGTATACAAATATATTTTCATTTGGCGAGCGAATATTGCCAGAATACCACACTTGTGATGTACTGTTATCTAACAGTATGGCACAGCCCATGAAATTAAAGTGAAACCAAAGGCATTGTTTTGGGCCTTTGCACCTATAACAGTGCCTAAAAACTAACCCTTTGCAAGTTGCAACTGTAATCAAGAATATCACGCAAATGGTTTACCGGGAATCTGTTCTAAATTAATCTGTGTGAAATTCTGGTCTAATGTCATTTTTCGTGGAAGCTGACATATTCATCAGTGTTTACAATTTTGACCAATCTGCAGCGAGCAGCCCCTTAACCTCAACGCGGCTGTGATGTAGGCTGTGCATATCGCTTGTATTTTTAACGTGGTTGAGATGTACAGTTAAATTTTAATTGGATTTACATGCTGCAAAAATTCTTACAATGCTGTACTGTGCAGCATTTGGATGTAAAAATGATTCAGCGAGGTATAGAGTTGCCTTTTTTATTTCCTCTTGAAAAACAGACAGTAGTGAATTCACAATTGTGGGCAGGCTGGTTGGAAGCCTACGCTTCAGGGTTGAAAAAAATCATGATTTTTATTTTTAAAAAAATTTTAAAATTGGATTTTTTGGGATTTAAATCGGATTTATTTGATTTTTTGGATTTATTTGATTAAATTTTTTTTTTTAAATCTGGTATATAGATATTTACATAGATGTTTAAATTTGTAAACTCTTTCAAACATGTTATATTCAAATCGATTTGTGTTCTTGTCTTAACAGAGGGTACATGATTTTTGCTTATATAAAGACATTAGACAATGTCCACAAGGCCTCACCCCCTGTAGCTGCATAATCTGTCTTGGAAAGAAAAGCATGCTGTGTGTCTGTGGCTGTAGCAGTGGTAATTATTGTTTGCCTATAGGGCAGATTAGCACCTGTCCAGGGTTCTGTGTACTCTAAGGGTCTCTAACCAGAATACAAACTGGTACAGTATTAAACAACTGAGTCAACATACTGAATTGGTAACAACTAGCAAGAGCTATAAGTGGACTTTAACTCAGGGCTTCTGTGTTGAAAAGATACTTCCTCTGGAAGACAAGTTTGTGTGGCTTCACTGCATTCAGAAAGGGAATAGCTCAAACATACACAATGTCATAAAATATTTGACTATCAGGCTATCTGGTGTCAATACTGCTACACAGTGTATTCTGTATTAAAAACATACAAAACTTTGTTGATCTCGATGCTTGTAAACAATTATTTGTGTTAAATTCATATAAATCAGCGATTAAAAAAACCGGAAGTAAAAAAAAATCATAAATCAATAAATTTTTTGATTTTTTTGGAGCGATTTAAATCATGATTTAAATCAAATGATTTAAATCAAACAACTCTGCTACGCTTTATGCTAGACTTTGTTTGGCCCATTTTGAAGAGTCGTGTTTTTATTTTTTATTTTTATCAAGTACTGGGTTAAGATCCTTCAAAATGTTGGTGACAGAGAATGTTAAAGCCTAAAGGTATACTGACAATCTTCCGGCATGTACATACAATGCAAACACTCGACCAAGAGAACTGTTAAATCGGAACACGAGGCGGTTAGTAAACAATGAATGAATGGACTATCTTGCCAAATAAGTTGATTTTAGATGCAAATAGCATGTCCAAACTTATAGGCAAGTATGTGGCTAAAATCGTCTATGTCTATGATCAGGCGTTTAAAGTTGGAGTTGTGGGAAACCTAGTCGGCACTCTTGACATAGTATTCTGAACAAATATGGCGCTGCCCATGCAAAAATGTAAACAAGATATTTGGGTCGAAGCATTAAAATTAATCAAATAATGGTCAGATTACACACCAATAACACACCATGGTTTATTAGAACACATATGAGCGGCCAAGATGCTAGAACAGACATAGTTTATACTTATAACATTATTTTACAATAAAAACCATCAGACTATGTATCTTTAATGTATATTCTGCATTATCTTTCTTCGCCAACTTTAGCTATCACAGTAGTTTATTTTATACATAAACTACCCTGAAATTCTATTAATAACAAATTGCTTTTGCATTAGATGAATCCCCTTTTGCCATTTCTTGGTAAGATTCACCTACGGCTACATGGCGAACCATAACGGGAACCCAGCTTTTGTGTACCATGATACATCACTGAGACCTGGGGCTGGCCGACTTGTTTGGGAAACAGGAGATGCATTAGTGGCTGGTAATCACCATTGTTAATATCATGGCCCTCCATAGGTTTGGGCTAGTCCCTGTTATGACCATTGAGGCAGCTGTGTGGGAATATGCACACAGCTGCAACCAAGAACAGATGACACGTGTTTGTCTTTCATCTGCCTAGCCACTCCACTGGTCTGCTACACTATGATAATTATTTATGCCTGTATCTAGTAAATGTCTATTCACAGTAGCGTAACAGTTGGCATTTCATAGGAACATTTATATTTTATGGACGCCACTCAGTTTATAATGTCAACACAAATGTGATATTTAAAAAAATTGGTTATTTTGATGCGTGGCTGAACGTGTTGTTAACAGTTTAAATCTATCAAGATCTATGAACTGTTTTATGGGTGCAATAGTTTCTCCATGGGAGACGATGGGCACCAACTGCTATTCATTTATTAAATGTCAACACTATAATATTTTGCAAGTGGCTGTGTTGAAAATATTAATAAAATAGATAATATTTTCTGATGTTTTTGTTTGTGTGCCTGATAATCCCCTCTAGATACCAAAGGAATGACAAAGGTAAACTTTCAGATTTCCTGCATTATACAGGCGCCTTATACTCATGATCCTATCTTAAGATGATGAATGATTTAAATTGGACAAAGCAAGTGTGCAAATCCGCCGACCACAATTTGGGGAATAAAAAAATTGAAAAGTGGTTTATTTTTTACTGTCCCGCCGACATTCTCACATGACCGTTCTTTTTTTGCAAATAATCTATTTTATAACAAATCTAATGTCAGAAAAATTAAATGTTAAAAAAAATCGAATAGCAGAGCCAGAGAAGCATTTGCGACACTGAAAATATATTCACAACACCGGGAACGCCTTTCTGGCATTCAATGTAGCATTGTACCGCATTACTATGCACACAATTCATTGTTCTGCATAGACTGTTTATGCAAAATACAAATGATCAGTCTTGTGCAAAATTTATGTGAATAATGTTCTGTAAGAGAAGTAGTTTTCATAGTCATGAAAGTTTAAAAACGAAATATAGACGGACTATTTCCAGGCATAGCCGTAGGCCCTGGTCTGTAGTAAAGCTGTGACGTGTTGCAAACATGTTGCTATGATGGTCGAACCAGCAATGTTCGTTCGCTGTGAAAGCAGAACATATCGTCTGGTTATTGTGATTCCGGTACACATCAGTATGATAGCTACCTAACTAAATGAATGATCTAAATCGTGTCCTTAAACCAGCAAATATCAGGGCTAACGTATTTATTGTGCCTTTGACGCTAACGGAAATGGCAATGTATATTCATGTGACCTGGTGACCCTGCCACATAACAGGCCAATCAGAATGACCGTCAACAAGCCCTGCCACATGTTTGTCAGATGGCTGGCGTAACCTGATACCATTGATGACAACATGTTACAAATAGAAATTCAAGGGCCATTGTGGAAGCAAATTAAGGGGACGTGTCAATATTACAAATGTTCATTGTTTTGTCAACAATATGTAAAATGCTAGTGAAAAACTGTAAATTTTGACACGATAACAAGCATTTGTTGAGATTGCGTTTTCATTAATAACCAGGAAATTATGCATAATTTATTATTTTAGAGAAACTACACTGCTTACGATGTTGGAATTTGGCATGTAAACATGTCTTACATGCAGGCAACATAATATGATATTGAATTACGATTGGTGAAGGGTTTGTGTCAAAAATACAGTGCCACTTTAGGCTGCCATTCAACTCTTGCTTAATTTATTCACGGTGGTGTAGCAGATGTAATTCGTTTATGTTAACCAAAATCTATCTTAAAGTTATCAGTGACACTGTCATACTGATATGTATGTAATTTATTTCTTTGGGGATTTTCTCAAAATAATATAATTTTACATTTTGTGGCTTTTTTACATTTACAAAAATGTAAAAAAATCTTGTAACATAACCAAATAAATGAAAAACTAAACATTTTATTAATCTGGAATATTATGTAGTATTTAATCTACAATCTGTGAAGAAATAGTTAATTTATCTTAACGACTTCTGCTGAAACTTATCAATTCAAGGTAAGCATATAATAGCTGCCCCAGCTACCTTAAACACTACTGTAATAATCCATACAAAAACTTTAAAAAAATGACTGGCTTTGATTAATCCTTTTTTCCCCTTCATCTCTCTTTTTCACCCCTCCGGTGTTTGAAATGACAGTAAAACATTTTTTTTATTTTTCCCTCTGTTAGACATGACTAAAAAAATCTGTAGATCTAAAAATAAAAAACTGGCCTAAATCGTAAAAAATCACCATAATCAGTCAGTCAGTCATCAGTCAGTCAGTTGGATGACTGGTTGGTTCATGCTTCCCATCAATTAATCGATGACAATCTTGTGTGAGCGATTATTTTTCGATTATAAAATAAATGATGCTGAATTTCGCCCGAGTTATCTGGATGCACTGGAAATCTTGTGTGCGACAAATCAGTGGCGCCACCTCACGGAGCCTGGATTATCAAGGTTAATTATGGCGCCAAAAAAAGTCGGGCGCTCACAGACTATTTTGATTATTCCACATTGTATCGACGGAAAGCCTGAAATTGGCCTTGGCACCTAAATTTATATCAGTTAACATATTAAGTTATTTAATTCAGCGAAAGATAATCGCAAATTGAAACACACGTTCCAACCCCAGAGGTGTTTAGTAGGTCTGTGGTCTGGTCGCAATTTTGTTTTGCAACATTTCAATCTGTTTGTATTTGTTTCTGCATAAATATTTCATCAAACTGCCACCAGTATTACTGAGTCAGGTTATTATTCTAGTTCAGTTCTAGTTTGCAGGCTATTTGAGGTGAGTATTCAGCAAGTTGCTAGCATGATTTCGTGCCCACGGCACTGGCACGATAAACCACTTGGCTCGACGAGCCGGCCTGAACCACCCGTGTCCGATGAACATCATAAAAATAAATATTTAAAACATATTTGTAACATGTTTCCTTTATTTTATAGATAACATGTATAGTAGCTACATTTTTGGACATAATGGCTTGCAATGAGTCAGTAATGATCTGGTGGCATGATTAAATTGACTTTGTTTTATTCCAACAATGGCCGCCAACTAACTGATTATATAATCAGTCATCGATTGGTTTGGCTAAACCGATGATCGATTACAAAAATCAAACCAATTCCAAATTCTAGTCATAGGCTATTGTTTCATGATGGCCCAATTTAATTTTGAAAAACAGCTAGTACTCAGGAAGAGAGAAAGTGTTTATAACGTTCATAGGCACTTATTTGTAGAATATGACCTAACAAAATTGAAATCCCTTTCGAAAACAATTAACACATTTAGCCCACAAAATTTTTTTTTTGCATTTTTACAAGTTCTTTGCCCATACTTTTATAATACAATAAATTTCTGCCCCTCAACGAAGCAATGGTTCGAACTCTCTCACTGTATGTCATGATCAAGAGATTGGTGATTAGTGCATCTAAATGGAAACCACTAATCCCCATAAGTAATGATCAATTACATCTGCACATTGCCTACTCATTAGTGTGAATCTGGGAATGTAGGTGATTGAAGTTTTGTGTCTAAATACCTAGCCTAAGGGTCCAAGATGGATTGAGTGGTGCAATGTCATGGTTATAGTTCAGTACACTGGAATTATCTTGTCAATGGGTGATGAGTCAATATAATATTGATCTACCACAGGCAGATGATTCTGTATGCCTAGATGATTACTAGTTTCATCAGTTAACATGAACTGATGATAAAATATCGAGGATTCTCACCAGCATTTTTTGAAAGGGTTGTCATAAGTCAAATAAACGAATGTTTGTCTATGCAATGACTTGGCACATCTGTCAAAATTAATCCACATGTACAGCATAGATCAGTATTCCAAGCTTAGACTGAGTCCCAATGCAAATCTACTATTCATTACATGTTTATCAGTGTTATTGTGTCATTACTGTACAAAGAAGGAAGCATCATGGCTCAAAACATTGCACAAATTTCCAGTTAACAGTGTAATGGGCAGTTATGCTGATTAACACTAGATAGAACTTTGAGGAATCCTATTTTTTTAACTATATTTGAGCTATCCAGCCATGTGCTCAATTATTGCAGCTGGTGCAAATAATCCTTAATGTATTCTCCGCTGTGAAAACTCTAGATACATTTGTCATTCCGTACTCACTGAAGCAGTTGGCTCCAGTGAATCAATGTGTTGCTCAATGGCTAGGTGCTTCCCTCATAACCAGGAGGCACTGGGTTTGAAGTGCAGGCCACCGGCCAACCCAGTCGTTTCATAATAATTGGGTGCGACTTGCACATGGCATATGTGAAAGAAGTTCGAAGTACCATATTCGACCTATTAAGCATACATGTCCTAATTAGCGTACACCCCTTTTTTAATCAGCAGGATCCATAATTATTGTAATTTGACTAGTGTGGAACAGTGTGAAAAAAATTTTGGTGTACGCTTATAAGAACAGATTCTTTGAAATTTTTCCATAGCCCAATTTTGTATCATTCTGTACGCCTATTAGGTTGATTAAGCAGGGGTAGAAATTAAGAAATGTAACCCACTTGCCAGGGAGATTTGTAGCCTTAATATGTTACTCATCCCCATACAAAAAAATTGTTTACCTACAATTCTCCTTAAACATAAAATAAACAAATAAAAAATTCTTATGTTATAATTCTTTTATTCAGTTAATACATGTTTGTTACGCATGACTATTTGGAATCCATGTGGAGAAGGATTTAGTAATTTATGCCTAACAAAGTCCATGTGGTCTTTAATTAACCGTTCTAATAATTTACAAATCACTGTTGCTAAACCCACTGGTCTGTAATTCTCTGACTTATTTCTCGAACCCTTTTTAAATAATGGTATGGTGTTTGTTTCTTTCCATTCAAGAGGAACCACTCCCTCTTTTAATGACAAGATGAACACTCAGAGGTAGTATTTTTTCCTGGATTCAAACTCAACGAGTGATAAAAGGGAGTTTGTTTACAGGTCGTGAATTAAACTCGTGCATCGAGCTATTGTTTACATTGGCTAATATATATATATAAGATAAAGTGATTTATTTACTTAAATTACATACATAAGGTAATATCTGACATAGTGGTAGTAAACGTTTTTGGTAAAAAGGAATTAACAGCAGGATTTTAGCGTAAATTAGTACACACTGACTTCGTTGTTTTGTTACACAGTGTTCTCCGTATTTGCTAGGTGGCAGGTTTTTTTTCTCATGCGAGGTTAATAGAAGACACAGTTAGCAAGTATATTAGCCTAAAGTGTTCTTTTGATCACAAAAACAGCCTTATTCAAGGCTAACGTAGCAAACAAATTAAAACTAAATTGTATGATGGCGCTGTGCAAACGGCAGTTAAAGGCCACAAGGCACTTAATTTGTGGCAGTTGCAGTAACTGGGTGGACTTCGTCAAGTCTGGGTGCGAGAAGTCCTGGGCTGAGGTCCAGGCAGATAGTTTTAGTTTTGAGTGTAGGGGATGTACGAAGATGAAGGAACTAGAGGTGGAGTTGGAAGAGCTGAGGCTGCTCGTTGTGGCAATGGTGGGAAGGGAACAGGGGGGTTGTGCCAGTAGTTCTGGTGGGGGAACAGTAGATGATAAAGTGGGGAAAGACACAAGAGATGCTAGGGAGAGCTCACCGCAGCCTGGGAGGAAGCTGAGAGGAGGGAAGGTGACAGGTCGTAGGGAGACAGGACGTAAGGAGACGGGAAGGAAAGGAACGGGAGGGAAGACAACCGGAGTGAAGGAGAGGGGAGTAGGGGAGACAGGAGGGAAGGAGAATGGAGTGGGGGAGACGGGAGGGAAAACAACCGGAGTGAAGGAGAGGGGAGTGGGAGAGACAAGAGCAAAGGAGTGGGAAGTGGGGGAGACAGGAGGGAAGGGGTCAGGACAGAATGTGATGGAGGGGATCGAACGGAAGAGTTATTCTGCAGCAGTAATAGAGGGGGTGAGGAAGAGAGCGAGGGTGTTTGTGGGGGATTCGATAGTTAGGAAGACCGACAGAGTCTTAAACAAGGGAGATGATGTGGTTGTCTGCTTGCCTGGAGCCAAAATAGAGGCGATAACTGAGAGGGTAAAAAACATTGTAGGCTCGGGTAAGGGTGGATCTGTTTTAGTACACATAGGGACAAATAACGTAGAGAGGGAGGGTACAACTGCCATAGTTAGGAAATATAGGCAGTTGGTCAGAACACTAAAACAGACACAGGTTGAGCAGGTAATACTGTCAGGGATTTTACCTGTAATGGGCAGGAGGGGTCACAAATATCGAAATTGTCGGGGGATGGCAATTAACATGTTAGTCCAGAAGCTATGTAGGGAAGAGGAAGTTTGATTTGTGGATTTATGGGGAAGTTTTGTTGGGAGGGCTGATATGTACATGAAGGATGGGCTTCATTTAAGTGGAAAGGGGGCGGCAGTATTCGCGGACAAACTTTCAGCAGCAGTAGATAGTGACTTGGGTACAATGACAAATATTTTTGGAAGTAAACATTCTTTAAACTAGAAGTGCAGGGGGGTTACCTAGAGGTGTCTCAAGCAGAACAAGAGGCCACTAGCACAGATAAACCAATATCAAATCATCCGAAAAACATCTCTGAAAAAGGTTATAGATGCATTTGTTTAAATGCAAGGAGCATAGTAAATAAGAAAAACGAATTAAACATTATGGTAGAAGATATTGACCCTCACATAATTGGTATAACTGAATCATGGGCCAACATAGATATAACAGATGCTGAATTAGGACTGACAGGATATGTAATGTTTAGGAAAGATCGAATAGGAAGAAGGGGCAGGGGAGTTATTTTATATGTTAAAGAATCTATTCAGGCTTATGAAATAAAACTAGAAAGGGAAGCAGATTGTGATGAAGCTGTTTGGTGCATAATTGTTTCAGGAAATTCAAAATTAACTATTGGATTAGTTTACCGAAGTCCAAACATAAACGAAGAGGACAACACAAAAATAAAAAATGCTATAAAGGAAGTTAGTAAAGGGGAATGTATCATAATGGGAGATTTTAACCATGGACACATACAATGGAATTCTCTAGAGAGCACAGGGATTGAGGACCAACAATTTCTATTTTTAATCCAGGATAGCTTTCTTACTCAGCACATACTAGAACCAACCAGGGGAGAAAATGTATTAGATATAGTTTTCATCACAGAAAGAATTAGTGGACAATGTAAAAATATTTGAACCATTGGGTAATAGTGACCATAATCAAATACATTTTGACATCAATGTAAAATCAGAAAGTAAACAAAAGAAAAAGTACAAGAGAAACTTCCACAAAGGTAACTACAAAGATATGAGAAAATACTTAGCAAAGCTAGATTGGAATAACATGCTGATGAATAAGACCACAATTGAATGTTGGAATATTCTAAAATATGAAATTGAGAGTATCATCGATAAATTTGTTCCCTTCCAAAAACAAGGAAAACGGTGTAGAAAGAAACACTTGTCAAAAGAGGCTATTAGAAAAATAATGGTAAAACAAATTATGTGGAAGGTTTATAGGCATACCAGAAAGGAAGAAGACTATGCAAAAAAGGCACTTAATGCAGCTACAACTGAAATCAGACAATCTAAAAGAAGCTATGAGCAAAAACTAGCATGTAACATAAAAAATGACAGCAAGAGTTTTTATGCATATGTCAGGAGTAAACAAAACGTACAAGACAAGGTTGGACCTCTAGAAGACAGTGCTGGAAATATAATATCACAGGGGTTTTTAATGGCGGAAGACCTAAATGGTTACTTCAGTTCAGTGTTTACCTAAGAAGATATTAGTTCATTACCAGTTGCTGATGCTAAATTTCAGGGGGCTAAATCTTACTATTTAGGTCCGTTAGTTGTAACTCCAGAATTGGTAGCTAAGAAAATAAAGGCAATGAAGGATAACAAATCACCGGGAGTGGATGGGATTCCTCCAAAATTACTAATGGAAACAGTAGAACAAATCAGTATACCACTTGCAAGAGTATTCAACTTGTCATTAAAAGAGGGAGTTGTTCCGTTTGAATGGAAAGAAGCAAACATCATACCATTATTTAAAAAGGGTTCGAGAAATAAGTCAGAGAATTACAGACCAGTGAGTTTAACGTCAGTGATTTGTAAATTATTAGAAAGGTTAATTAAAGACCATATGGTGGACTTCCTCGATAAGCATAAATTATTAAATTCATCTCAACATGGATTCCTTAAAGCGAGGTCATGCTTAACAAATATGTTATGTTTTTTGGAAGAAATCACTAAGTGGATAGACGTGGGATCGCCAGTAGATATTATCTACTTAGATTTTCAGAAAGCTTTTGACAAAGTGCCACATCAAAGATTACTACTTAAATTAAAAGCCCATGGTATCGGGGATAGCATAACTGACTGGATAGAACAATGGCTGACTGACAGAAGACAACGAGTTGTAGTAGATGGAGAAGTTTCAAATTGGAAATTGGTTTTGAGTGGGGTATTAGGAATATCAGTATTAGGACCTATATTATTCTTAATTTATATCAATGACTTGGACGACAGTATAACAAGTAACATACTGAAATTTGCGGATGACACAAAACTGTTTAGAAAGGTTAATACTGATGGTGATAAACAACATTTACAAAACGATCTAGACAGATTAGTGAAACGGTCTGAGAAATGGCAGATGCTGTTCAATTTTGGGAAATGTAAATGCCTACATACAGGACATGGGAATTTGAATGTAAACTATAAAATGGGAGATACTGTTCTGGGTACTACTGTAAAAGAAAAGGACTTAGGAGTTACAATAAGCGCTGATATGAAAGTTTCAGAGCAGTGTGGTATTGCAGCTTCAAAGGGTAATAAAATTCTTGGATTGATTAGAAGAAACATAACATACAAGGGAAAAAAGTTAATTATACCTCTTTATAAAGCAATAGTTAGACCTCATTTAGAATACTGTATACAAGCATGGAGACCATATCGTAAGAAGGATATAGATACGCTTGAACGCATACAAAGGAGAGCAACTAAAATGATTCCAGAACTTAGAGACCTTAGTTATGAAGAACGCCTGAAAGAATGTGGTTTAACAACTCTAGAGACAAGGAGGTTAAGAGGAGATCAGATTGAAGTTTTTAAGATATTGAATGGGTATGAAAATATTGATAGAAATATGTTTTTCTCACTCAAGAAGGATAGCAGAACTAGAGGACATGAGGTAAAATTAGTAAAGGATCAATGTAGATTGGACATCAGGAAGCACTCATTCTCACAGAGGACAATAAATGAATGGAACATATTGTCTACAGATTGTGTAACTGTTAGCAGCGTGAATATGTTTAAAAACAAGGTTGACACATATCTCAGGAGGGCGGGTTATAAGTACCAGGTGGATGAACATTGATGGACTCTCGATAAGCCAATGGCTTCCTTGTCCACTTGCCATCTGGGCCTTTGGCTTGGATGGCAAATCTTGTTAAATCTTGTTAAATCTTGTTAAATCCCTCATCTATCCACTTAGTGATTTCTTCCAAAAAACATAACATATTTGTTAAGCATGACCTCGCTTTTAGGAATCCATGTTGACATGAATTTAATAATTTATGCCTAACTAGGAAGTCCACCATATGGTTTTTAATTAACCTTTCTAATAATTTACAAATCACTGATGTTAAATTCACTGGTCTGTAATTCTTACTTATTTCTCGAACCATTTTTTAAATAATGGTATAATGTTTGCTTCTTTCCATTCAGTAGGAACCGCTCCCTCATTTAATGACAAGTTGAACACTCTTGCAAGTGGTATAATAATTTGTTCTACTGTTTCCATTGGAGGAATTCCATCCACTCCAGGTGATTTATTATCCTTCATTGTCTTTATTTTCTTTGCTACCATTTCTGGAGTTACAATTAATTTCCCTAAATAGTCTGATTTAGCCTCCTGAAATTTAGCATCTGGAGTTGGTAATGAACTAATATCCTCTCTGGTAAACACTGAATCGAAGTAACCGTTTAGGTCTTCTGCCATTAAAAAACCTTGTGATATTATATTTCCAGCACTATTTTCTAGTGGTCCAATTTTTTCTTTTATGCTTTGTTTACTCCGGACATGTGCATAAAAACTCTTGCAGTCATTCTACATCAACACGGATAACGGGAAGAACCATTCGGTGTATAATCCTGTGGACAGCATCAGTCACTGAGAATTAGAGAAAAAAATGAATAAATAAAAATATTACTTGTAGAGATAATGAACAAATAATTTCAGTGACATGATTATGTCTATGAATGCTGTCCACATGGCTTCCAGTTGCCTACACTATTAATGAAGTTTTTTCTAATCTGCTTTTAAAACTAGAGATTGTTTCACTGCTTAAAAGTTCAGGGCTTAAGGAATTCCAGTCAATAACTGCGTGGAAAGAAACTACTTAAACACATTGGATTTAATTGCTGGAGGAATGACGTGGTGACATTCGCTCGATCTAGTGTAGATGTTCTGAGGTAATTTTTTATGTTACATGCTATGTTTTGCTTATAGCTTAGCTTCTTTTAGATTGTCTAATTTCAGTCATAGCTGCATTAAGTGCCTCTTTGTAATTTGTGTAGTCTTCATCCTTTCTTGTATGCCTATAAACCCTCCACATAATTTGCTTGTACAAAATTAGTTCACTAGGTCTCAGTATTTGGCTGCCTCTTCCGTGATATCCTCATACACGATTCATTACCAAAATAGTTGTACTCTAGCCATGAGAACTGCTTCAGCCAGTGCGGCTGAAATTCAGGTTTTCTATCCGATGCATCATACACCTGCTGTGTGCAATTTTATCTTCCATACTCAATTGTCTTTTTGGGGTATGGACACCTTTAATAAAATTCCACATTTCGAAAAGAAACGAAGACTGCCAACGGGCAAAAGTTAGCACTGTTCAATGTACTATATTTTGGTACTGGTACCAACTGTTCATTGGTACCAGTGCACATGTCTCTACGACTACGTTGCAACGGGTAACGTGTAGTGGCTGAACACTTTACTAAACCGGATATCGAGAAGCAAAGATTTGAGATTTTATTTTCCGATATATTGTATGCATAAATAAAATGACTTACCTTTAGATAGAACTAACGAGTGGAAAATAGCTCCTCACCTGGAGACGGGGCTAGTGCTAGCCAAATGTTACTCATTCTGAGGCATTTCTACTTGCCTCGGGTGAGGAGCGAGCGTTAAGTTCTACCCCTGATATGGTGTCTTTCGGATGAGACACTAAAACAAGATTCTTTCTTATTATCATCATTGGACATAATGGAAGTGTCTACCTAGTGTCCATGCCTGGACTGGTACAGGTTATGTCTCTATATCTAACCCACCCAGCTGGGCTATACTCAAGTCAAATGTGTAGGGGCATAACTTATACAGAGATATGAGCTGCAATGGAAGAATAATTAAAGAAGATTAATTAAACTGGCCACAGGAGACAGGGTGCAGTATATAATTCAGTCTCAGCATTCAGGGAAGATTATTCAGTTTCTGCAGCAAATGGACTAGATCCCAAGCATGTGTTATCCCACATCCACCCTGCATTCAGCCCAGTTCCCTATGCACATGTATCTCCCCAAGGTTCATGTACATATTCGCTCCAGGGCGTCTCTGTTAACTTTGTTGATGATAAATGTATACTTTTCATGATAAATGTTCTCTTTAAAATGCATAATGTTGGAGCAGACTGTTGCAGTGAAATTGTTAGTGGGTTGTATTGATTTAATGTTCTTGTTTGAGCACAGACCTGGATGATATATAGACCTCATGCACCGAGGCAGACCAAGCTGTACTAACATTCTGGGTCAACGAGGAAGGTCAAACCATTCTAGGAAGCAGATTCTCAATTAATTAGCCTGACCTAAATAAAACATTCTTCTTCTGCAATTTGCAAATCCTGTTCAGGATGTCATTGCCAAAGTC
The DNA here is from genome assembly GCA_963662155.1 of Lamellibrachia columna. Classification (NCBI taxonomy): domain Eukaryota; kingdom Metazoa; phylum Annelida; class Polychaeta; order Sabellida; family Siboglinidae; genus Lamellibrachia; species Lamellibrachia columna. The sequence goes on along the minus strand of OY759271.1, from coordinate 13,696,406 downwards.
TTTTTTTGTGAAATCGATGTCTTTCTCCAGCTACCGGTATTCCACTCATTGCTGTCACTGTTCTGAAGTGACGTCCTTCTCCCATCTGTTGTGACTTAATTGCCTCTGCTTCTATTCCCTGCCACTCCAGAATTTTGTTTTCCAATCCATCATGCCTCCTGATGTGGCCAAAATATTTCACTTGTTGACAATTTGACCAAGTGTAGCCAAATTATTTCACTTGTTGGCAATTTGACCAAGTTGCACAACTAATATTGTGGTAAATACATGTATATGAAACTATTAGCAATAAACAAATTGTTTTTGTCATTATATGTAAGTAAAGCAAAGCTCTATGCTGATTCTGAACTGGTTGGAAGAATTCTGGTTGTTATCTAGAGGTGATGGGTGCCAGATGGAGAATAAAACAGTTTATTTTCTTAGGAAATAATGCATGATCAAGATCAACATGACATGGAATGGTGCAAAAACAGTCCGTGCAATAACAATCTAAGAACAGAATAACAGCTTGCCGTTGACCCCCACAATAAAAAAGTAATTACTCAACTTATACATTTCAGAAAGTTACCAGTATGCCTGCTAAGAAAAAATATTTAAAAATAGCAACTTACTTGGGTTCTGCCAGATAAAAGTATTATGAAAAATTACCTCACATATATGTAGTTTGTCAAAATGAAAATGAACCTTTTATTACATAAACTTGGCATATGCTCTAATGATAATATAAATAATATTGTGAGCTAGATTATATAATATGAATAATATTGTGAGCTAGATGATATAATATAAATAATATTGTGAGCTAGATTATATAATATAAATAATATTGTGAGCTAGATGATATAATATAAATAATATTGTGAGCTAGATGATATAATATAAATAATATTGTGAGCTAGATGATATAATATAAATAATATTGTGAGCTAGATGATATAATATAAATAATATTGTGAGCTAGATTATATAATATAAATAATATTGTGAGCTAGATGATATAATATAAATAATATTGTGAGCTAGATTATATAATATAAATAATATTGTGAGCTAGATTATATAATATAAATAATATTGTGAGCTAGAGTATCTGTATTTTGTTACCTACTAGCCAAGTTACTAGACATTGCAATGGGAGAAAAGGCAGCCACTGCAAGAGGTTATTCATTGCAGTACTGAAACTTCGTACCATACGAACAAGTAGTTGCGTATAATTATTCACATTGCTATGCATGATTTCTTTCTTTCTGTTTCATACGTATGTAAGTACATATGTACTTACCCACTGCTGGGGGAATTTTTTTTTTTTATATTTGAATCATCCTCATGGTTTTTCAGCCCCATGCATGTGGAATTGACTGATGTATGAAGGAACAAACAAATATGGTCACAAACTTATATATGACTTATAGGAGCATGGCATGTGCTGTAATGGCGATATGGATATTGTAAGCTGGATTATCTGTACTATTTCGCCAATTAATTTGACAACACCAGCTGATGGCAAGTGTGATAACCATTAGTTTGAGAGGCAGTTATGTTAATTGCAAGTCACTCCTCATGAAGCTAGCTGAAATAACTCATAATTAATGCCATGTTCTGTTGATGAAGTCCTCTTCAAGACATCTCCATCATCTACTTATAATTAGCATATTTAATAATCTGCCTTACTAAGTACAGTAGTGTAATGGCTAGAACATTGGACTCGCAACTGAGAGGACTGGTTTGAATTCTCTCGCTGTCGCTTTGAAGCTTGGGCAGTTGTATTCACACCTCATTGCCTCAGTTCATACAGCTGTGTAAACGAGTACCTGGCTATAGACAGTATTGGATATATGTGAAGGAATAGCCTTAAATTGCTTAGTAATTGCAATGCGGCTGAATGCTTCCCAGAGAAGTTGTGTCAGTTTTGGAATGGACAGGTCAGTGTAAAGTGTTTTGAGTGGTTCCAGTGACTGGATGCTGTGCTATGTAAGAACTTACCGGGGAAGTTACTGTTACTTTTATGTAAGTTCAGCTTTTGAAGCTGCTGATCTGATATAAACTGTATATAACATACAACAGTTTGTAATAGCGGATGTTTATTTTTATGACTTCAGCTGCTTACATTTATAAATTTCCATTGGAAGTTAGATGTGTTGAGTCCATTTACGGTAATTTAAGATTAAATATTAAAAAACTAATGTAATATGCCAGTGTTATCTCAAATTTAGGACCACGTACACTGGTAATCTGATGAGTTGATCTTTTTGTATGTAGGATTTAGCGTTCACTTATCATTAACATCATAAAAAAATTGTTGGATTCTCGATAAGGCAATGGCTTCCTTGTCCATTTACCACCTGGAACATGTAGTTTGGATGGCAATCTTGTTAAATGTTAAATCTAAATCATTATAACATCTGAGGCCAAACAGCCTAACTAAGACAATGAAGGATAATAAATCACCTGGAGTGGATGGAATTCCTCCAAAACTACTAATGGAAACAGTAGAACAAATTAGTATACCACTTGCAAGAGTGTTCAACTTGTCATTAAATGACGTTTAAAAAACGGTTCGAGAAATAAGTAAGAATTACAGACCAGTGAATTTAACATCAGTGATTTATAAATTATTAGAAAGGTTAATATGTGCTAAACCTAACATGCACTCATTTTATATCTCATATTTTGAATGGAGGGGGGTGATGAGAGGATGAGGTTAAATATCATTCACACCAAATCAGAGTATTACTTTATTGGTGATAGGCTAATTTAAAAAAAGTGTAAAGTGTTTTTAACCTTGTCATGTAGGAAACAACAATCCAACAACAACCCTCAGAATAGTAAGGAAATAACATTTCCATGCAGATCAATATAATTACATCAGTAGTGGCTGTGTCAATCAAAGCGTCTAACATGCTGTTGTTGACGATGTCATAGATAACATACGTTACTGTCACTGTAATATTCTCCCTCATCTGATGTCTATGCCAAGGGAAGCAAACAATCCTACATACAGCGTAAATGTGCAACATTTGGTCGAGTCACAGAGTTGTGGTCTCTGTCTATAACACACTGATTCTTGCTACCTCCCATGGCTGGAGCTGCTTCCTGACGGGAGCTGCTTCCTGACGGGAGCTGCTTCCTGACGGGAGCTGCTTCCTGACGGGAGCTGCTTCCTGACGGGAGCTGCTTCCTGACGGGAGCTGCTTCCTGACGGGAGCTGCTTCCTGGCTGGAGCTGCTTCCTGGCGGGAGCTGCTTCCTGGCGGGAACTGCTTCCTGGCTGGAGCTGCTTCCTGACTGGAGCTGCTTCCTGGTGGGAGCTGCTTCCTGGTGGGAGCTGCTTCCTGACTGGAGATGCTTCCTGGCCGGAGCTGCTTCCTGACCGGAGACGCTTCCTGACCGGAGCTGCTTCCTGACTGGAACTGCTTCCTGACCGGAGTTGCTTCCTGACCGGAGCTGCTTCCTGGCTGGAGCTGCTTCCTGGCTGGAGTTGCTTCCTGGCAAGAGCTGCTCCCAGTGGGGCATTTAAGTGGTGCCAAGCAGGCCGTGTGGACAGCAGTAATGGCATAACTTACTCCCTACAGGAGTCTGTAGCAGTACAAGGTATCAGTTAAACATAACTTGATAAATAGCAGAACAATGTCTCAACCTAGTGACATAAAAACGCTGACTGGATGTGCCACAGCGAGAGTTCATTTCTATTTTAATTTGTTGAAAGATCACCCAGTAATGACCTAGACTTAAATAGTCATGACCTAGACTTAATTAGCAACTGACACCTGCATTAAATGCTAAATGCATTATGTTGTATTAACGATTTGACACTTATTTTATACACAATGATACATTTAATCATGTTTACTTAAACCGGCTCTCTCTGTGGAAGACTTGTCCATCAACAGTGTTATTTCCTGTTTCTGCTGGACTTCCCATTTGAGATAATATCAATCATTCATCTCAGGATAAAAATAGAAACATACCTATCCATCATTGGCATGGAACAGTATATGAAATACTGCTTCTGTTTCTATACTTCCAACTTAGTTCATTAGCAGTTCCAGATGCTAAATTTCAGGAGGCTGAATCGGACTATTTAGGGCAGTTAATTGTAACTCCAGAAATGGTAGCTAAGAAAAAAGGCAATGAAGGATAATAAGTCACCTGGAGTGGGTGGAATTCCACCCAAACTACTAATGGAGACTGTAGAACAAATTAGTATACCACTTGCAAGAATGTTTAACAAATAAGTCAGAGAATTGCAGACCAGTGAGCTTAACATCAGTGATTTGTAAATTATTACTAAGGTTAATTAAAGACGTTTAGTGGGCATAAATTATTAAATCCATCTCAACATGGATTCCTAAGAGCGAAGTCATGCTCAACAAATGTTTTTTTTTTGGAAGAGATCACTAAGTGGATAGATGAGGGATCAGAAGTAGCTATTATCTACTTAGATTTTCAGAAAGTTTCGACAAAGTGCCACATCAAAGATTATTACTTAAATTAAAAGCCCATGGTATCAGGATGGCACAATCAACTGGATAGAACAATGGCTGACTGATAGAAGACAGCGTATTGTAGTAGATGGGGAGGTTTCAAACTAGAAATCAGTTTTGAGTGCGGTTCCACGAGGATCAGTATTTGGACCTTTATTCTTAATATATATCATTGACTTGGATGATAATATAACAAGCAATGTACTGAAATTTGCAGATGACACAAAAGTGCTTAGAAAGGTTAACAATGATGATGATAAATAACATTTACAAAGCGATGTAGACAAATTAGTTAAATGGTCTGAAAAATGGCAGATGTTATTAAATTTTGGGAAATGTAAATGCTTCCACAGGAACTTGGATGTAAACTATATAATGGGAGATACTGTTCTAGGTACTACCATAAAAGAAAAGGACTTAGGAGTAACAATAAGTGCTGATATGAAAGTTTCAGAGCTGTGTGGTATTGCAGCTTCAAAGGGTAATCAAATTCTTGGATTGATTAGGAGAAATATAACATGCAAGGAAAAAAGCTAATTATACCTGTGTGTAAAGCAATAGTTAGGCCTCATTTAGAATATTGTGTACAAGCTTGGAGACCATATCATAAGAAGGATATAGGTATGGTTGAACAAATACAGGGGAGAGCAACTAAAATGATTCCAGAACAGAGAAACCTTAGTTATGAAGAATGCCTAAGAGAAGGTGGTTTAACAACCCTAGAGGCAAGGGAGGTTAAGGGAGGTCAAATTGAAGTTTTTAAGATATTGAATGGGTATGAAAATATTGATAGAATACACAGGGGGGTCTAAGATGCACCCCCCTAGGCAATGGAGGGTGCATCTTAGACCCCCCTGTGTCCGTTGCAAATATTATGGTAATGGAACACGTGTATATAGGCCTACATCAGAACTATTGTCAATGTAAATACTGAAGTATTAGCAGCCCGCTAATAGTAACCCTTATATAAGTAGAACGAAGCATGTGTCCCCCCTGCCCCGTTCATAAGTAGAATGACATACGATGTCTACGACTGACTGAGACCCCCTGCCAATAAGCCTATATCTGCCCCTGTCAAGGATCAGTGTAGATTGGATATCAGGAAGTATTCATTCTCATAAAGAATGGAACCCATTATCTGGAGATTGTGTAACTGCTAGCATCGTGAATATGTTTAAAAACAAGGTTGACACATATCTCAGGAGGGCCGGTTACACATAGATGTAATGTTGGACTCTCAATACGCCTATGTCTACTTGCCATTTGGGCTATTGCTGTGGATGGCAATCTTGTTAAACTTGATTGTATATCAATCAATCATCTTAGCGAAAAAATAGTGAAAGGTACACAGTCTGATAATTGTTATAAAATCAAGATATATCAATTACATAAACTATTATTATCTATCTTGACTGCCCAAATATGTTTTACTGAACCACAGTTGTTTGATGTCATATGAGCGTTATCTATTTTATCTGTTTAATTTGAACAATAAGATTCAAATATCATGTTTACATCGCACGGTGAACGGCAATGTCGAGATTCAAATACAGATAACGATCAAGCCAAATTTAATAAAAAAATATTAATTTGACAAATTTGGGCAGTGAGGATGTTATTTGAATAGATACAGTTTAAACTATACTAGCCGACTTACACGGCATTGCATGGGACAGGAAGGCAGCCACTGCAAGATCTTATGTCTCCTTGCAATACGTAGTTGAATTTTGGTAGGACAATGCCAATGGCAATAACAACTTCTTGCCCGAAAATTCATGTATAACTGCCGGTTTCATGAAGGGTTCATATGTGGCCGTTTGACGTAGATCGTGTAACTCACAACAATTGAAGATAACACACATGTCCTCGGCATGCCCCATGCTGAGTCAGACTTGGAACAGACTTTACACTCCACAGGAGAGAGTGCAACGATTTCTCTTCTGTGAGCGTGAATGATTGCTAGATCGTTGCACATTGTTCAATCATATCAATCATATCATAACAATTGCTCATACTATTGTTTCTGAGTTATGTGATCTATGTCAAATGTCCACATACATAACATTCCCACCTCCGCGAGGGAATTTAGAATTTTTTACTGTGCGAAATATCCCTGTGGACCCCCGGGCCTGCCTTCAAAATTGTAGCCCCATAAATACAAAACTGACTGAGATACGAGGGAACATACAGGTGTATTAATATATTGAACTATTTCATTTAACTCCTGCCCTTGGCTGTCACCCAGCCCAGTAAACACTGATGCATGCCCAATGTAACTCAGCCTTCCAGAAGTTGCCATCGATCGTAGCTGGCATGTCCATTTGATTGTGGAACAAAGGTCCACGACTCTGATGTCAAGAAATCAATATAATTGAACAATGTGCAACGATCTAGCAATCATTCATGCTCACAGAAGAGAAATCGTTGCACTCTCTCCTGTGGAGTGTGAAGTCTGTTCCATGTCTGAGTATGTCAAGTCTGACTCAGTGTGGGGCATGCCAAGGACATAATAATTTGGCCATTTAAACTTAACAGGATTACCCGTTTTAAAGGGTATATTTATTTCCCAGTATTAGGAGGTACTGTAGAAAATGTTGTTGATAAATTATTATTTTTGCAGCGATTAAATCGACTGTATCTAAAAACAAACCTGATTGCGATGTCAACTAGATTGTTTTAAAGAACTTATGTGGGAGTTGCCATCTAAGTGTCTGAGATTTGCCACAAATTGGTTATTATGGTCTACTAAAATTTGTTTGAATGTGTTATTTAGGTATTGCAGAATGAAGCAAATAGATCGTATATACATGATTCTATTTAACTGAACTATGCACTGCTTTTATTTACTTAGTGATGTACAGTGGAACGTCATTATTAGGGTCACCCTCAGAACTGGACGAAAGTCCCCTGAATAGCAAATTTATTCTCGATACTTAATGTTGTGTACTTTAATGTTATAGAAATAATTGGGGACTGTCCCATAGTGACCATGATGTTGAGGTAGTAGTGAGGTAGTATTACTTAGGTGACTGTAAAGCGAGGTTCAACTGTATTTACATCAGAGAGAATTGTGCTCAACTGTCTTCATCAATCCATTACACGGTATCGAGTATATCATTCCTGTGTGAGTGTGTAATTAAAAATGGAGAATGTCTGAGGAGTTGTAGCAAGACTAATACAACAGAACACATTTTCTCCCTGTGTAGGATCGTTTCCTTTCTTTTGCATAGACACCACAAAGAAGGAACCTATGGCTATAAGGGCCTGATCCAAAAGACACATACTTCCAACATTATTCCTTTATGCCAGATGCAACCGTTGAGCCACCACATCAATTAGTCATCATAATTTGTCATCATGTGTGACTATGAAGTCCACAGGGCAGCCCTACTTCCTCTGAGCATTGTTCTGAGTTATCTCACTTTCGTGCATCGATCCATTGATCTCCTCTGAATCTCTCTTTCATGCATCGATCCATTGATCTCCTCTGAATCTCTCTTTCATGCATCGATCCATTGATCTTCTCTGCATCTCTCTTTAATGCATCAATCCATTGATCTCCTCTGCATCATTAGCTGTCTTTTTTCCCTTCTTCCTGATTGTCCCCCTGTTTACATTTCCTTCAATATCCTCCACAGGTTCATCGCATAACACATGAGGAAGAAACTGCCAGTTCCTCTTCTGCGCTACTATTTCAGAATTACAGAAATCCACTCTGTCTAAGAAGGACCCTGTTTGTAACATAATAAATGATAGGATGAAGTGTAGCCCTAGCTGCGGTTAGTGGCATCTCCTTGCAATCTCTCGCTTGATGTCCCCCATCCATCCAGTGCTTCATGTTGTTAATCCATCCCATTTTTCTTCTACCTCTGGCTTTTCATGGTGGTTTTCTCTCTATGCTGCCATGTACCAGATTCTCATGTCTAATGGCTGTAGTTAGCTTTCTTTCTTTTCTTCATGGAACCATTATGTCTGATGCAAATGTTAGTCTTTCTCTGCATCCTGATTATTCTAAACATTCTGTGTCATGTCCTCATGATGGCCACATCAGAAGTGAAATATGTAATATGCATTTCTATTTCCAGCTAGTTCATAGCACTCAATACATTTCATTAACTGACTATAGTTTGTATTTATATTTTGGTCAACAGAATCTGATGGGCTTATGATTCCAGTTATTGGCCTATTTTCGAATATCTCCACGCTGACCTTCTGTGGTGGCACAGATTGTGAACACTGCCAGGGTACACTTCATCCTCAGTGATAGTTTTATGTACACAATTAAAGAGATGGGACATATATTAATACGGCCATCTGATCAACAAGGGATAAACAGTCTCCAAAGTTGAGAGTCAGGTTTATACACCAACCATACCATGTCAGTGTAAGATCGTCCCAAGATATTTCAAATCGATGTTGTGCAGCTGTTTCCATATAGTTTCTGTCTTGCTGTAAGAGAGATGTGTTGTATAACCTTACTCTAGACAGAGATCTTCTTCAGCCAGAACTTACAAATTTGTCACTTGGCTGAATGATTGTTTGTAGTTTCCGGCTGCACTTAGTAGAACACATTGCAAAGCAGACCAGCCTTTCCTGTGGGGTTAGATCACTCTTTTACTTCCAGGTTCATAGTGAATAAAGTGCCAGAGATTGTACTCCCTTTTTGTTCTTTGCTGAATGCTTAATCTTTGACCATGATTCACATCCATGAAATAAAGAATTTTTCACTATTTGCACTGGAATCAGATTTCATGTACCTTATTTGACCTAACAAGCCTACAGTCCGCTTGAAAACAAATTGGGCCGTGGAAAATGTCAAGGAATCTGTTCTCATAAGTGTACACCAAATTTTTTTTCCTCTAGACAATAAGGTAACTGTTTAAAACCAGAGTGGTGTCTTAGTGACTAGTGTAGAACAACTGAAAAGTGGTGCCAACTGTTAAACACAAGGATGGCGACACTTTTCAGTTGTTCCACACTGGTCAAATTACAATAATTATGGAACCTGTTGATTAAAAAAGGGAATGTACACAAATTAGGGCATGTACACTTAATAGGTTGGATACGATACAGGCTTTTTCAACAAATCAAATAATAACTTAAACAAATTCAGTCCAAATAATGCTTTATTTATTTTTATTAAATCATCTCGTTCATCTACGATGTAGACTATATACTATGTAAGGTGCTCCAATCTCCCATGCACGCCTCCTGTGCTGGCCCGGGCTAGCGATTTAATTGCTTTATTTTGACCAATCACAAGTGAACACCTCCTTGTAGCCCATAACCAAAGATGGCTGCACCCATGTCGGATCCGAAAACAGTGTAGTGCGCCATGCTCACGAGTATTTTTGAACTAACAGAAGTGAGTATGACCACTTGTTACAGACTGAAGCCAATTCAAGATGGCAGCATACACGCACATTGATGGTTCATTGAAATCGGCCATAACACTGGATTTATTGTCTTTTAAAACTAGGAAGTCACAAGGACATACAAGGAATCCGTAGGTGAAACAATGAGTATCGGACTCACAGGCTCCCGTGAAAATTTAAGCCTGAAGTATTATTACTTGAAGCTGTATAAACTTGGCATGTTACCGTATGACAATGGGAAAATTCTCACAGACTTATTTGTAACATGTAAAAAAATGTTTTGTAAATAAATCATGTGAACAAATCATGCGGAAATAAACCAGATATAAATAAACCATATGCAAACAAATAATGTGTATACAAATGATGTGTAAATAAACCACATGTATACATACCACATGTGAGCAAACCACAGGTGGACAAACCACAGGTGGACAAGCCACATGTGAACAAACCACATGTGAACAAACCACATGTGAACAAGCCACACGTGAACTAACCACACGTGAACAAATCACACGTGAACAAACCTCACGTGAGCAAACTACACGTGAGCAAACCACACGTGAGCAAACCACACGTGAACAAACCACATGTGAACAAACCACGTGAACAAATCACACGTGAACAAACCTCACGTGAGCAAACTACACGTGAACATGCCACACGTGAACATGCCACACGTGAACTAACCACACGAGCAAACCACACGTGAGCAAACCACACGCGAGCAAGCCACGTGCGAGCAAGCCACGTGCGAACAAGCCACGTGCGAACAAACCACGTGCGAACAAGCCACGTGCGAACAAGCCACGTGCGGACAAACCACGTGTGGACAAGCCACGTGCGGACAAGCCACGTGCGGACAAGCCACATGTGAACAAACCACATTTATATGCTTCTCTTATTTTAAACTTTCTTATTGTGTCACATTTATTACCACATTGCAATCTTTATGGATATAAAGACACATGCCTTTAAAAGTGTATTATCAGATATATACTTCAAGCATAATTACTTTGAGGTTTCAGATTATGGGGATGTTTGCTGAGTCAACTGATGTCATTAAAAAATTCAATATCTAATTGCTCCTTTCTTTCATTTCATTTGATGCCAATGACAGCTATTTTTAATTGTTTTCCTTGTAACTCAGTCAATCACCACCAGGAAACAGAGTGGATTGAACAAGCTTAATTGAGTTGGTAGAACATGTAATGTTATTTTAAATATGTAGTGTCTTCACATTTAACACAACATTTAGCTTAGAGCCGATGTGAAATCCTATGCTATTCTGGTGACCCTATACTAATGGGACAATGCATGTATAAGTGTTATTAAAACATAACCATTTGTAACTACTAACTACAATTAATATCACGCCAGCAGTTTACTAAAAAAAAATATAAAAGATTCTGGTAAAATCTCCGTTATCCTGGGGGCTGACATGTTGACCAGGTGACCAATAAACACCTCACAGTTCTTGGAAAAATGAGCAGCTAGACTTCTGCAATGTTTATGCTATGTATTAAGTGCTTTGACCTAGATTGAAGGGCCCACGGATATACACACAAGTAACAAAAACTCAATCAAGTGCCCTGCTAAGTCAGAATGGGACTAGTTTAGTCAACAAATCCCAAAAATAAAAAAAATAAGTTGAGTTTTGACACAAACAGCATGGCCATATCCTATTAGCAAGTAGAATATTAGGTGTTTACAAGTTGATTTTCATTTGGTGAGCGAATATTGCCAGACTACAGGCACTAGTGACGTAGGGTTATCTAACAGTATATATATTCTTAATTGTAGTTGCAAAGTGGAATAAAATATTATAAATTTATGTATTAAATAACAATAAATAAAATAAAATGAGTTAGGGTAGATGGCACAGCATCCAGTTTGCATTCAATTGTTTGTCTATAATTATAGTCTGTTTTCATAGTTTTGACTGTTATCTGTCCACATATATACAGGTAAAAAGGTTTGTCATAGTTAGTGGTGGTCCCAATAGTATTAAATTGTATTTATTACTATTCGTTTATTACTATTCGTATGGTTATTACTTTAAAACCAAAAGCACAATGGTAAATGCAGCTGGCTTGGCTGGTGCTTCTGTCTAGTGAATAGGCCTTTACTTGTTATGATTAATGCTGCCACCTAGTGATTGAAAGCTGCATTGAGGATTCATGTTCTGCCATCTAGTGAACTACGTCTAAACCAGCTCACATAATTACTTTGACAAAATAACAATAGTAACACATGTAAAATAAATTTCAATCTAAAGTGACCTTAATTTTAAACTACTGTTGGTTTCTTTATTTGAAGTATATTACAACAATCTTTACACACACTTAATTTTATTTCCTTTTGGTAATTATTCTTACCAGCAGCGTATTGATGCCAAATAAATAATTCCTTTTCTGAATTTTGTGTAGATGTCCAGAGCTCATTAACTTGCCATATAATACGTAACAAAAAAGTGGAGGGAGATAATAATATAAACTACATCATCATTGGATCTTGCAAGCATTAACAGTTCCTTAATTCTTTCACGATTGAATTGGGTATCTGTAATTGGCAAGTGGCAACTGCTTCATTTGATCTAGCAAAGCCAGTGCAAATGTGTCCTTGGATCAATTGGTTATTTAGTAGTTGGCAAGACCAAGGAAATCTTTGTTTCTCATTGCTGGAGAGGGTTAGGGGATGAGGCAACGACATCAATAAAGTGGTTTTACTATGTTGGGGTCATGTGAGTAGCTGGACATGACCCGCTCCGGACAAAACCCCCTCGAACATAACTCCCTCCAACAAATCCTCCAGACAACCCCTCCAGACATCATTCGGTCATGTCACTGACATGCTTAAATTGTGAGAAAAAATTATTTTAGCAGAAAACTATGTTAGAAATTGTTATTAAATTTAAATAAATTATAGAACAAGCTTTTATATTAGCATGTTTTAGCGAAATAATCTGCCACGCTTAGATGGCTATTGATGTCTTTAAATTGTGAAAAAAATCATTTTAGCAGAAAACTATCTTTGCTAGAAATTGTTATTAAATTTACATAAATTATTGAACAAGCTTTTATGTTAGCATGTTTTAACGAAATAATTTACCAGGCTTAGATGGCTACATTGCTGTAGGAGTTGGTGATGTTAATTGTTAGAGGAGCTCAGTGAAAAGCATATTTGGGTTTAGGATATGGCACAGGATTCCCCCATCACAAACTAGAGGTTTAACAGTGATCTGGCAGAGGGACATGTAGCAAGCAACCATTCATGGCTTCATGCCTGTATTTCTGCTTGTGTGTGTGGCATGCGTGCATGTGTATAGACAAAAGAAACATATCAATAGGACACAGCACGTGTCAGTCATAAAATTTATTCTTCCATAGACACACATTAATACACATGAACCTATTAACTTAGATTCTCATTGAGAATACTGTTGTGCACGATGATGTTTGTGACTTTATGACTATGTTTATGACAACCTTTAAACCGTATTTAGCATGAAGTTCACACAATTGGACCTAAAGTGGCATACTACAAATGAACCTTGCTTTAAGTGACGATGTACTGTATGCATCTATCACTCTTAAATTCGTATCATATGCAGTTACATTGATTATGCCTGCATGTGGATTTCACGTGTTTCTGGGATGCAGAAACATCACTTGTCGTTGCTGTTTTACTCCTAAAAAGGTAACTAAGCAAGAAATATTTGTTTGGAACAACCTTTCTGTGGAATTATGTCACCAATTTTGCTTGTATAATTATAAAAGCTTTGTGTTTAAATAACTAAAATTATTTAATATTCATAATGTAAAGCACTTTATAACAGTTACATATTTATAACGTTTTGTTCACATTAATACCATTTAATATGTTAGCATACTGGTAAAATGACATCTTAAGTAGGATTGTTTGTCTAGATTAACTTTGATGGTGGAACTTTGATAGATATGTTTTCTTTTATAGAAGAAAATAACCATGGCCAATTACTTGCGTTCGTAACGCTGTCATACTTACTGAATGTGAACAATTGAAGAAATAACTATGAATGACAGCTTATGTCTCCTTTTCATCATATGCATGTGCATAATGTGTCGCTTTATAGAGGCACAACATTGCTCCATGTCACTGCACACAATTTTGTGGACAAGTAGGATTCAAGATTGATTTGTCTGGTGGACAAGTGAAATATTTTGTTTATTTCTGTCACTGATCATAGTTTCTAGTTTCCTGTTTTTACCAGGTACAACTATTCCCTTTCTCCAAGGCTTACAGACTCGGTGTGTGCTGTAAGAGAAAAGTAATAAAATATTTGGAAGAAAGAGAACAGATGATAGTGTGCATGTAGTAATGCAATTTAAAGAGAGGAAAAGTTGATGGTGTGACATGTATTAAGGTAGCTGGGGCGGCTAATGTGTCAATTTTTTTTTATTTTTGCCCTCATAGTATACTTACTTACTTAGGCCCTTAACTCCTCCTGGAGCATAGGCCATCCACAACATTTCTCCAGCACCTCCTGTCTTGGGCAATCCTCTCCAGTTGTTGCCAGCCATTCCCTGCTCGCTTGATATCTGCCTCGAGGTCACGCCGCCAGGTGTTTTTTGGTCTCCCCCTCTTTCTCTTGCCTTGGGGGTTCCACGTCAGGACCTGTCTGGTTATGTTTGTGCTTGGCTTTCTCAAGGTGTGGCCAAGCCATCCCCATCTCCTCTTAAGGATCTCTATCTCTATTTGGGCTTGGTGTGTTCTATCCCAGAGGTCTTTGTTGCTCATCCTGTCCATCCAGTGTATTCGCAGAATCCTTTGCAGGCAAAAGTTGACAAATGTCTGGATCCTTATCAGCGTGGTCTTGTTTATTCGCCACGTTTCCGCTCCATACAGCAACACAGACTTTACATTAATTTTGTGTTAAACAAGTGTATTTTGGTGGTTTCTCCAATTATCTTTGACTTCCACACATTTCTCAACAGGTGGAAAGCTACGCTTGCTTTGCTGATCATTTTCTTTACGTCAGCCTCTGTCCCTCCATGTGTATCCACTATGCTGCCTAGATATCTGAAATCTTTAACCTCTTCCAGTGTCTCTTCCTCAATTATTCTGTTTAGAATCTTCCCAGGTATGGACAACAACGTGGTTCCTCTGTAGTTATCGCAGCGGCTCAGGTCTTCTTTCTTGGGGATCTTGATAAGGTAACCTTCTTTCCATTCTGCTGGAATTTCTTCTTTTTCCCAGATCTCAAAAAGACTACAGCATTTTTACTGCAGTATTTACATCTGCCTTTATTTCTGCAGGGATACCACCAGGGCCTGCTACTTTCCCATTTTTCATAAGTGCGATTGCCTTTTTTATCTCTTCTCTAGTGAGTTTATTACAGTGTATTGGGAGATCTGTCTCAGCTGGTCGGATGTCTGGTTGATTCTGTGGTGCTGGTCTATTGAGCAACTGTTCAAAATGCTCTGTTAAGCTGTTTGTCTGCCCCATCAGGATGCACCCATTTTTTGTCTGATTGGCCACTCCGATTTCTTGAACTTTCCAGCTAACTTCCTTGTTGTATCGTAAAGTTGCTTCATGTTCCTGCCAGCTGCTGCCTTTTCTGCCTCTTGTGCCCTCATAGCATGCTAGGAAATATTGAACTGAACGGTGACACCACAAATAATCACCTGGCACTAACGTTGTATTTTGCCAGTCCATCCTTAAAAAAACAGTACTTGAAATCCGTTGACGATGTTTCTATAGTAATGACCATGTGTATTTCGATTTTTGAACCAGCTTTATTCGTTTGCTGTGAATGCAGAACATATCGTCTGGCTACTGTAATTGCAGTACACACAAGTACTATATCTGCCTAACTAAATCATGTCCTTAGACCAGCAAATATCAGCGCTATTAAATGTAGTTTATTGTGCCTTTGAAACTGTAATGGAAATGGCAAAGTTGATGTGACCTTGTGACCCCACCAGATAACAGGCCAATCAAAATGATCGTAAACACACTCTGCCACTTGTTTGTCTGATGCCTCGAATAACCTGATATCGTAGATGTTACAAACACATTACAAATACAGATTCAAGGGCCATTGTGGCAGCAAATTAAGGGGACATGTCAATATTAGAAATTACTGTAATGTTTTGTCAACAGTATGTAGAACGCCAGTGAAAATCATCACATTTCAAACATGATACATGTATCTATCAACATTTCTGTTCTAACAACCAGGAAATGTTACCTAATTAAGTTTTTTTAATAAATTTACAACACTTATGATGCTGCAGTTTGGTGTATAAATGCATGTTTCGTGTAGGCAACATTACACAAATTTGAAAAGGTTTGTAGCAGATGTAATTCGTTATGTTAAAAAAAAAATTTAAAAAAAATATAATTGGCATTTTGTAGCTATTTTTTCACATTTACAAAAAAAATGTTTTATCTTGTAACATGATCAAATAAATAATAAAAAAAAAATTATTAATCTGGAATATTATATAGTATTTCAACTACAATCTGTTAAGAAGTGGTTAATTTATCTTAAATCTTCTACTGAAACTATTCAATTCAAGACAAGCATATAATAGCCATCCCAGCTACCTTAATGTTGCAAGCTGGAGATCCTCTGTCTGAAGATCTCCAAACTTGGTCTTGTAGCTGCGTCGGCTTCATGGTTGTAGTTATTGTAAAAATACCATGCTGCCTGTATTTGCTGCCTGTATTTGCTGCCTGTATTTGCACCATCTCTAGTTTTGATTTGCATGTTTGGGTTGCGTGTTCACAGTCGCGACAGCCAGCATGCACGAACAGCTGGTTCTTATGCCCGCTTACAGTGCTTCCCTTCAATTTTTCTGTGTAGTGTTCTCCACTCAGTCCAGGTCTTGGCGATCTGACACAGCTGCTCCAGCTTGGCCCTTGTCTTCAGCCACATGCCGATGTGCTGCAGATCCCCAGCAAGAGGGCCAGGAGGCAAGTTCTGGGTCGACCACGATATCCCTTGAGTGTATCAGTTTGGAAAAATACGGACATTGCTTGGTACAATAAATATGGTTACTGCAGAAGAAAGAATGTTCTTACTGTTTTGGTAGAGTTGTATTAAAACACCATCTTTGACAGAGTTTGTTGATCAGTTGAAGAGTACTCACTTCAAAAACAAAAGTTGCACTTTGGAGTTCACAGAAGTATTTAAAAATCACAATGAATTTACACTGATACAACACAACTAACAGGCTGTGAATGATTTTACTTTGTGGTGTGTTATTCTTTAATTAAATATAGAAATAGTGAATTTAGCTGAAATATCGAGAATGAAAATCGCACGGACAGTGCCCTTTTTGCAGCAAAATTTACAGCATTCAATCAAGAGATTTGTGGCTATATGTGACTGCATCTGTCCTCCAGAGGGTAGGCCACAGTGCGTTATTGCATTGGTGGCCATGTTAATGTTTTGTCTGATTATAAGAAAACTGGACCATCAAAAATTCAGGAAAAAAATTCACAGCCACTGCCATCATGTCATTGATATTCTGAACACGTTTTGTCAAAATCACCTAACTCCAGCTCTTTTAATCATGTCGCAAATGGGTCTACCCTCAAAATTGGCAGTTTTTATCAAACATTAAAATGCCTTCCAGTTTTTGGGGAATGTCACCACCAAAATATCTCCGCTTCATACTGCAACATCTCACTGCCAAAGGTCCGACATTTCGGACTGTCCAACCTTGCTGGCTGAATGCAGTTGCTTCTTGGCAAATAAAAACACTGAAATCAGCTAATTGTGTATTTTTAGGCACAGCATTCTTGTGAAACATTTCTGGAAGTCTAACTGTGGTCTGAACCCTTGAGATAATGTCAGAGTCTGCCATGGTGTATTGGCTGGTGTCTGGAGAGAGACTCAGGCTACCTGCAGCAGCTGCTGAAAGTGGTCAACAGCAAAGATGAAGAAGGCAATTAGGCAGACAATCAGACAATCAGTTATTAGAGGCTACTGGGAAAGGAGGAACTGTTAATGGAATAAGGCAGGCTGAGTGGGGATGTGGGGAAGATGGAGCTAATGAGAACCTGGTAATGGGAATGATAATGGTGAAGGGGAAGATTATCTGGTAAATGGATGTGGTTGAAATGGTGATAAATTCACTGTTGAAATGGTGGTTAATTTACTTAACAAGATTTAACAAGATTTGCCATCCAAGCCAAAGGCCCAGATGGCAAGTGGACAAGGAAGCCATTGGCTTATCGAGAGTCCAACAATGTTCATCTACTTATTTATAACCCGCCCTCCTGAGATATGTGTCAACCTTGTTTTTAAACATATTCACGCTGCTAGCAGTTACACAATCTGTAGACAATTTGTTCCATTCATTTATTGTCCTCTGTGAGAACGAGTGCTTCCTGATGTCCAATCTACATTGATCCTTTACTAATTTTACCTCATGTCCTCTAGTTCTGCTATCCTTCTTGAGTGAGAAAAACATATTTCTATCAATATTTTCATACCCATTCAATATCTTAAAAACTTCAATCTGATCTCCTCTTAACCTCCTTGTCTCTAGAGTTGTTAAACCACATTCTTTCAGGCGTTCTTCATAACGAAGTATTCTAAATGAGGTCTAACTATTGCTTTATAAAGAGGTATAATTAACCTTTTTCCCTTGTATGTTATGTTTCTTCTAATCAATCCAAGAATTTGATTACCCTTTGAAGCTGCAACACCACACTGCTCTGAAACTTTCATATCAACGCTTATTGTAACTCCTAAGTCCTTTTCTTTTACAGTAGTACCCAGAACAGTATCTCCCATTTTATAGTTTACATTCAAGTTCCCATGTCCTGTATGTAGGCATTTACATTTCCAAAAATTGAACAGAATCTGCTATTTCTCAGACCATTTCACTAATCTGTCTGATCGTTTTGTAAATGTTGTTTATCACCATCAGTATTAACCTTTCTAAACAGTTTTGTGTCATCTGCAAATTTCAGTACGTTACTTGTTATACTGTCGTCCAAGTCATTGATATAAATTAAGAATAATATAGGTCCTAATACTGATCCTTGAGGTACCCCACTCAAAACCGATTTCCAATCTGAAAATTCTCCATCTACTACAACTCGTTGTCTTCTGTCAGTCAGCCATTGTTCTATCCAGTCAGTTATGCTATCTCCGATACCATGGGCTTTTAATTTAAGTAGTAATCTTTGATGTGGCACTTTGTCAAAAGCTTTCTGAAAATCTAAGTAGATAATATCTACTGGCGATCCCACGTCTATCCACTTAGTGATTTCTTCCAAAAAACATAACATATTTGTTAAGCATGACCTCGCTTTAAGGAATCCATGTTGAGATGAATTTAATAATTTATGCTTAACGAGGAAGTCCACCATATGGTCTTTAATTAACCTTTCTAATAATTTACAAATCACTGACGTTAAACTCACTGGTCTAATTCTCTGACTTATTTCTCGAACCCTTTTTAAATAATGGTATGATGTTTGCTTCTTTCCATTCAAACGGAACAACTCCCTCTTTTAATGACAAGTTGAATACTCTTGCAAGTGGTATACTGATTTGTTCTACTGTTTCCATTAGTAATTTTGGAGGAATCCCATCCACTCCCGGTGATTTGTTATCCTTCATTGCCTTTATTTTCTTAGCTACCAATTCTGGAGTTACAACTAACGGACCTAAATAGTAAGATTTAGCCCCCTGAAATTTAGCATCAGCAACTGGTAATGAACTAATATCTTCTTAGGTAAACACTGAACTGAAGTAACCATTTAGGTCTTCCGCCATTAAAAACCCCTGTGATATTATATTTCCAGCACTGTCTTCTAGAGGTCCAACTTTGTCTTGTACGTTTTGTTTACTCCTGACATATGCATAAAAACTCTTGCTGTCATTTTTTATGTTACATGCTAGTTTTTGCTCATAGCTTCTTTTAGATTGTCTGATTTCAGTTGTAGCTGCATTAAGTGCCTCTTTGTATTTTGCATAGTCTTCTTCCTTTCTGGTACGCCTATAAACCCTCCACATAGTTTGTTTTACCATTATTTTTCTAATAGCCTCTTTTGACAAGTGTTTCTTTCTACACCGTTTTCCTTGTTTTTGGAAGGGAACACATTTATCGATAATACTCTCAATTTCATATTTTAGAATATTCCAACATTCAATTGCGGTCTTATTCATCAGCATGTTATTCCAATCTAGCTTTGCTAAGTATTTTCTCATATCTTTGTAGTTACCTTTGTGGAAGTTTCTCTTGTACGTTTTAATTTTTTTTACTTTCTGATTTTACATTGATTTGATTATGGTCACTATTACCCAATGGTTCAACTATTTTTACATTGTCCACTAATTCTTTCTGTGATGACAAAACTATATCTAATACATTTTCTCCCCTGGTTGGTTCTAGTACGTGCTGAGTAAGAAAGCTATCCTGGATTAAAAATAGAAATTGTTGGTCCTCAATCCCTGTGCTCTAGAGAATTCCATTGTATGTGTCCATGGTTAAAATCTCCCATTATGATACATTCCCCTTTACTAACTTCCTTTATAGCGGTTTTTATTTTTGTGTTGTCCTCTTCGTTTATGTTTGGACTTCGGTAAACTAATCCAATAGTTAATTTTGAATTTCCTGAAACAATTTTGCACCAAACAGCTTCATCACAATCTGCTTCCCTTTCTAGTTTTATTTCATAAGCCTGAATAGATTCTTTAACATATAAAATAACTCCCCCGCCCCTTCTTCCTATTCGATCTTTCCTAAACATTACATATCCTGTCAGTCCTAATTCAGCATCTGTTATATCTATGTTGGCCCATGATTCAGTTATATTGGTAATAATCATTTTGATTCGCTGTGATTTGTTTGAAACCAACTATGATTGTAATTTATTGTGATTTATTACAAAATCAGCTGTAATTGTACTTGTAGACAAACATTACAATTTGATGTAGGCCCTACAGTGTAACTTGACTAAAATAAAGTCAATGGTCGTTGTTTCCTAGAGAGGAATAATACATAATTTTAGTGAAGATGACGTAGAATCATTACACCAAGTTAAATGGTGAGGTTAGTTTTTAAGATATAATTTTTATCAATAATAATAAGGCAGTATTAACAAAGTAAGTTTGATAGCAACAATGATGATACTGGCAGTAAAATAGACAACAAAGTCATTCTGAAAAAACAGTTGGTGACAAGTTTGGACATGCGCTGAAAAAATAATGACCAAATGGTGACGATGTTCAACATTTCCTGTCCGTGACCATCAAGCAGCTGTATCTGTAGTGTGAGTAATTCTGAGAAAGACGACAGAAACTCATTTTATTGTTGATTAGCATTTGCATGTTATCTAGGTGGCTTGAGTAGGTGCTGCATTTCGTTGTGCGTGACAATCCTGAAACTCAAGTTCCCATCTGCATGTGAGAAATTACGTCTGAAGCTAAAGCAGTTTTACTGCTGCATATCGTATCTCATCATTTTTATGTGCAATGTCGCAGTCCTTAATGGGGTTAGGTGAATTGAAGGAGATATTAGGCGTACATGCCCTAAATAGCATAGATGAAAGCAGTGTTAGTTGAGCCATTTTTTATTCTTTTTGACGTCTAGGGCGCAATCATATTCATAAGTCAAAATTGTTTTATCCACATAAACTACGGTTATTAGCAAATCATTTTATACCAAGATAATATATCTAGCATGCATAGATAATTTATATAGATGATTCAAATAAGGTTGGTAAGCTGGTCAACTAACACTTGGTGTAAGTTGAGCCACAGTGTAGCGTAAGTTGCGTAAATTCTTTATTTGCATAATTTGCGTAGGCAATATACTAAAAATTTCATAATGACTCCGCCAGTACATCTACCCAGTGAGTACAACACATCTCTGACAAGTCTACGTGCTTAATTAATAAGTTGACACAATTAATGTAGAGTTATAGGCCAATCGCAACCAATATAACTAACTGCTATTATGTTACCATGTAGCTAGCTATCCGATGTCCCAATTTGCTCGGAAAAACAAATTTCGTTATGTATTTTGGGGTAAAGAACACATGTCTTCATTCTATAGCTGCTGCTCAAATAACCCTCCCTTGGTTCTTGGGTGGCTCAACTAGCCCTGTTTAGACAATTAAGCTTATTTAATTAACTTCTCATTAATATCGGATGTAAATAATCTTCTCCTATGGCAATTGTTAAACCATTTGTAAGTACACAAACAATAAAGTTTGGGCAGGTGTGTTGATAGCTTACACACCAGCAGACATTAACCACAATTACCAAAAGTTATGAAACATCAAAAAACATACTTGTAGCTGACATGTTGACAAATGTAACCTATTATACATCAGTCGTGTTCTAATAGCATGTTCAATCACTGGGTGGTACCACGTAACTGTCGCTGCTGCAGTTTCCTGGGTAATATGGGTGGCTCAACTAACCCAGTGGCTCAACTAACACTGCCCTCCCCCACACACCCTTTTTATCAGCAGGATCAATAATTATTGTAATTTAACTAGTGTGGAACAACTGAAAAATTTCTCCATCTGGTGTTAGGTGTTTGTTTTCAATTCTATGCTAGTCACCAAATAACACCACTAGTGTTAAACAGTTACCTTAATGTCTAGAGAAAAAATTTTGGTGTACGCTTATAAGACCAGATTCCTGGATATTTTTTCATGGCCCAATTTTTTTTAAGCATACTGTACGCTTATTAGGTCGAATTCGGTACATAAACAAAACTCAGATTTAAGTAGTAGTAGTAGTAAAAGCTTTATTTCGAGATGAACCCTCTTACATCAACAGTTATATAACATACAATAAACAAAATAAAATAAATGCATACAACATTTAATTACAGTGCTAAGACATTAATGTGCAATTATAAAACATATTTAAAATTCTTAAACATCAACATCAATGTTAAATAATTAATCAAACAGTAAAAAACATAAGCTACAATTCTAAATCACAATTTAGACATTCTAAAACATCATTAAAATATCTTTAACATCTTAAACATTTGTGTGGACCAATCTGAATGGCCTATAAAATGTAAAATTTTCAGCTGCCATTAAATCTCCATTCCACCTTTGGCATTTCTGACTTCAGCTTTGTTATCTTAACTGATGTGTTTCAGTTCTTAAATTGTGCAGACATTTTTTTTTAGTTGGTCTGACAATTTTGCATAATGGCCACAGCTGCTTGGTTTCACTATGACACTAGAGAGACAGTAGACATTTCCATCAAGACGAGTCAGTCTCCAGTGAATATCCACTTGCCGTTACCACTTATATTCCCTTCCTGTTTTATCTTTATTTCCGCAAGAGAATGGAAATACTTTTGCATAAGGCTAGCAGTCACAAAATCTACTTGAAATAAAAACTTACACACAAAACTAAATACCTGCTGCAACTGTGTTTAACAACTTGTGAATTCTGACAGGATAAATGAAGGTTTAAATAAAATCAGAAAGGCTTAAATATTTTTAAATGAACTTGATATGGTTAAATTAATAGGTTTCACTGTGCGATTATGAATTGACATTAACAGATTACATCTTTGACTTTATTGTTTTATTTTGTTGTGAGAGAAAAAATTGCTGGTTTACACTATATATCCATATTGTGACGTCACTCTGAATTATGACCAATGAGCGTGCACCATTGTCTTGGTTGTTATAGCCCGTGATTCCAACTTCCATCAAGCTTTGCCTTAGCAACCAAGTATACATATTGAAAGATGCAGTGGCAGTTAGAAAATAGTGAAGATACGTGCATGGAGTACTTGCGAGTCAGACACCAAAATAGTCTGAGACTAATAAATGGAATTAGCCCTCTGCCATTCCCGAAACCTTTCATCAATTTACAGAATTGTTTGAAATGGTACAGTTATTCTTGATATTTTGCACCAAGACATGTTATGTCAATTTATGTACTGGGGTGGCATATATTTGCTAGTAGTTTCCACTTACACATGCATAAAAAATTCAACGAAAAACATGGCAGAATATCTGGCAGCTTTACATTTGCAGCCATGTTTGTTGAAAGCTTAACAGAGCTTGCTGAGGTTGTTAGGCAAAACGTTGTGATGGATGCATTAAAAATAAAAAATCATACCCATCAAAATAATGACTAGCAAAGTGATTAACCATGAAACAATTAAATGTCACAGGCTACCTGGGTATGACCCTGAAATACTTATTTAAACTTGAAACTATTGGCAATATTTTAGAATAATATTTTTTAATTAACTTAATTTTTTTTACAAATAATTTATATAAAAAATCCAGATGAATGCAACTTTTATATTTATAAATGTATATATTTGTCCTAGGCAGAATACTGTCTTCATGTTCATATGATTTTGATCCTTGGTATAAAAACACTAAATTAAAACAACGAAAAATAATAAGACATCTTGAATACAGTAATTGGGTTGGTTAATTGTGTGACATGTGATTGAAAAGAGCCGAATATCCTTAAATGAGCTTCCCAGAATTGAACTGGGTGGGTGTATCATTATCGGAGATCACTGTGACAGTGTTTGCTAATTTTTCTGCTACATTTGGAGACACAAGAATCAATAGATCATTAGTAATACTTGAAGGCCTTCTCTTCTGGTATATCAGAAAACTGTTATCTGCTAGTCCAGTTTATTATATTTCTAAAATACTTTTGAAATGTTATTTGTGACATATTGCTATTTATAGATCTTTGTGAAGGTTTGTAAAGCAGAGCAATGAACGTTTGGAAAAGAAATCTGCATGTATAGTGTGGTACATTTTGGCAGCTCACTGCAATATTGCAGTTACTGGACTATCTAAAGCTCAATGTTCAAACTACAAAGTTAAACTGATCTAGTTCCATTTAATTCAAGATGGCATACAAAAGGTAGTTAAATAATTGTTCTACATTATCTAAAAGTAATTTTTTTTTGTTTTTATTGTAAAAGTAGTAGTACGAGCTAGAACATACAGTGAAACATTTTACTGCCCAAATGTGTTTTAATAAACCACAAATTGCTTGATACAATAAAAAAAATTCTATTTATGAATATCGACTTAAAATTGCTGTTCAATGCATTCGTGAACAGATGTCAAAAATGTCCAATACCTGTGGTGAACGTTTATCAGGGTCAGGGGTTCACGGGGTCACATGATGGGTAATTGGGCATATCATTAACAGTAAAGTCACAAAGTGCATGCAATGTAAACATATTTTACCTGAAACAGTCAAATAAAAATATCGCTGTTGAAGATCAGTACATGTACCATGGAAGTCCATTTTGATCTGCACTAGGTGGTTGGATATGTGTCTATTACGCTAACTTCTAAGACACAAAAATGGACTTTTGTTGTTTTAATTCCTATACATGTTGTTAAATAACATTTTAAAGATGTGGGTCACTATGACACATTTGGGCAGTAAGTATATTAGAATAGATATTGTTTGTACAACATAACATGATATTACAATGTAAACTATCAGATTGTGTACCTTTAGCCTACAGAAACCAGACAATGTGCAACATACTCCGTCACAAACTATAATCAACCAAAGCAATGCATGCTTCCTCTGAGTGAGAATAATGATTGTCACATACTCCAAACAGCTGCTGCCACACTTGTCCATAAAGCTTATAGTAATTGATTTGCGTGATTCATTAACACCTGCACACACATTTGAATAGAACCTATGAAAATAATTGGCATCTAATAGACGATATTCGCACCGCTTGCACATTAGCACTAGATTATTTTTACGACCCGCAACCGTGATTACATTCTTAGTCAACATATGTCCTACGTGTTATAAATAATGTCTATTGTATGACAACACATAATAAAACTGGGTACATATGCATTTACCTAAGTAAAACAACCCCTTTCGGAAATTATAATTTTAAAATATAAAATATTTTTTTTACTAATTTCGAAATCTACCAGTTTCAGGTGTTACAGTGACATCACAAACATATTGCAATGACGTCACAAACATACTGTAATGATGTCATAAAACATCACAATGACATCACAAAATGTTTTATTGTGTTGCGGACCAGCGTACATTGCAGGACTGATCAGTTTTAAGTCAAATAAACATACAACTCGCAACAAAAGTACATGTGTACAAATGTACACTGGGCATTAAAGTACAAAGTCATAATTTTATCGTAAAATCATGTTTTCTTTTCTGACATCTGTGTTTTATTGAACCCCAATTTTTTAAACATAGTTTGATAGTTTTCTGTTTAAATGAATGTCGACCTTGCCACTCAGCATGCAATGTAAACATGATATTCATATTAAACAGATAACGTTTAAATTTTATGAAAAAATTTAGGTTCACTAAAACACATTTGATCAATCAAGATGTTACAAATATAACATTGATATAGCGTATTCTATATAACTTGATAAATAGGCTTTGTACCTTTATTATAGCAGTTTCTTGGAGTTGACTAAAATCAACGAAAACTTAATCTTAACCTGTTGTTTTAATGTATACAATGTCTACTGCATTGCTGGTTTGGTGGTCTGGATCAATATAATTTATGGACTCACAGCTAGAGTGTTCCAGTGATTCATTGTTCTTGCAACAAATTTATGATCAGAATACTATTATAACTATTTTGTTGCAGTTGAGACAAATCAGTGAAAACTCGATCTTTTGTTTGATAACCAGTCAGTGTTGCAATGCAATTTGATGTGCACAGTGCGTCTCTGGTTGGAATCAATATATTTTATGGAATCACTCACCAGGGATGTGCTAGTGATTGCATGATTTTGACCTCAGTATCGATTGCGTTGTAATTTATGCCAGATATCTGTTTCTGTCTGCTATCCAGCTCTCTTAGGCTGTAGATCATATCTAGTGGCCACCGCTGACAGCTGATATGGCAGATTTGTCATAGCTGTGTGCTAATGCAGCAGTGTGTTTTGCAGATATTGACTGGTGAATGATATCCATTCTGACGACAAGAATAATACTGGCACCAAGGCTAAGTGAACTTAGCATTGTGATTCCACCAAAAGGCTATGTAAAGTCTATCTACAAGAATGTGTTTGGGAAGAAGTTGGTAATCGATACATGCGATATATTAAACCCACAAACTCTGATCCTTTTTTAATTGTAAAATCAAGTTTTATAGTTTAAACTACTGCATTCAACCTATTAAGCACACAGTGCATTTGAAAAAAATTGGGCCATGGAAAAATGTCAAGGAATCTGTTCTTATAAGCGTACACGAAAATGTTTTTCTCTATACAATAAGGTAACTGTTTAACACTAGTGGTGTCATTTGGTGACTATTATAGAACAACTGAAAAGTGGTGCCAACTGCTTAACACCAGGTGGCAACATTTTTCATTTGTTCCACACTAGTTAAATTGCAATAACTAGCAAAACTGCCCATCCCAGGACGGGATAACTTGGTAGTTCATATGTGACAGTCATGATAGCAATGTTTACCAAATGCCTCAGGCCAATATGCCATCAGTATGCTCGATATTGTTTAAGGGAACATCAAACATATTACCAGAAACATCCGTGTCATGCATGTGATGCAATACTTGTTGCTTGTTCAAAATGTTGAAGGTCGTGTGAATTTAGACCCATGGATACTTGTGTTGGTTGTAGAATAGTAGAATATCTTATTATTGTGTATTGGCCCGAGGTCTGCGACCAATACGTGGGTGCGTGCTGTCTACTATAATTAATACAAACCACCCAGATGGCGCTATGTACTCTCAAACGGTTTATGTACTGAAGCATTCGCTGCGTGCACGTGGTTTCTGTGAATGTTGGAAGTTAACGTTTTACGTAGCGAACATTTGATTTACCATAAAAACCACTAAGAACCCTTGATATACGGGGTATTTTGAAATGATGACATTACATTTAGTTCGTGGGGTTTTAGATTAATCCCTGAAAATTTGGCGCCCGAGGTGCAAGCCGTCTAGGAGGAAAACTTTTAACATAACCACATACAAACATACACTAGCTCGATTATAGTTAGATTATGGATCCTGCTGATTAAAAAGGGGGTGTACACTAATTAGAGCATGTATGCTTAATAGGTCGAATTTGATATATCTGTTCTAACATGTTGACTGCCCAAATGTGTTTAATGAACCACATTTGACCGTTATCTGTTTAATTTGAATGTTTTGCCATGAATATCATGTTTACATTGTATGCTTGTATGGTAAAGTCGATTGATATTCATAAACAGATAATGACCAAATTATATTACAAAAACTGTGGTTCATTTAAGCAACCTGGGCGGTCAGAGTGTTTGAATGACATAGTTTATACTATGATTTTGTGATAAAAAAATATGACTTTGTACCTTTAAGTTTGCTCCAGGGAGATGGTGTCATTCACTGTCTTTCAATACTTGCTGCTCAGTCTAAATAAGCAATGCTGACTAGGAAGGTTTCTGATAGTGTGAAGCATTCCAATGTCTTTTCATGCAGCCACAGTCTTCAAAATGCAAGTTGTAATTATCATGTTTTTCTTTTCTCTATTTGTAAGTGGTGAGGTCGATTAATCCTTTAAGGATGAACTGCTTTGGTTGTTGTCTTTGTCCATTTTCCTTTATCCCCAGCTTTGTTTGGCTGTTGTCCTTGTCCATGGTCCTTTATCCCCAGCTTTGTTGTCCTTGTCCAAGGTCCTCCATCACCAGCTGTGTTTGTTGTCCTTGCCCACGGTCCTCCATCACCAGCTTTGGTTGTTGTTCTTGTCAATGGTCCTCTATCACCAGAGCTGTGGTTGTTGTCCTTGTCCATGGTCCTCCATCGCCAGCTTTGGTTGTTGTCCTTGTCCACGGTCCTCCATCGCCAGCTTTGGTTTTTGTCCTTGTCCATGGTCCTCCATTGCTAGCTTTGGTTGTTGTTTTTGTCCACGGTCCTCCATCGCCAGCTTTGGTTGATGTCCTTGTCCACGGTCCTCCATCACCAGCTTTGGTTGATGCCCTTGTCCACTGTCCTCCATCACCAACTTTGGTTGTTGCCCTTGTCCACGGTCCTCCATCGCCAGCTTTGGTTGTTGTCCTTGTCCACGGTCCTCCATCGCCAGCTTTGGTTGTTGTCCTTGTCCACGGTCCTCCATCGCCAGCTTTGGTTGTTGTCCTTGTCCACGGTCCTCCATCGCCAGTTTTGGTTGTCCTTGTCCATGGTCCTCCATCACCAGCTTTGGTTGGTGTCCTTGTCCATGGTCCTCCCAGCTTTGTTTGTTGTCTTTGTCCACAGTCCTCCATCACCAGCTTTGGTTGGTGTCCTTGTCAACGGTCCTCAATCACTAACTTTATTTCTCCACCTTCCGTCATCCTCAACCTCACCGACATACTTCTTCCCATCTCAGACATGGTCCGCCCCTTCTCCTCTGTCCTCCCTGGCTCTTTCACTGCCTCTGCTCTCTTTGGTTGACCATCTTCCTCCTACACCAAGCGCCCAATCCATTTCATCTGGCTCCTAAGTAATCATGCCATCCGGCCCAATTTTTATACTGAATTAAGGAAATTAGTTGTCATGTTAAATCTAAACCGAAGCAAATGCAAAGTGTTTAACAAAGTAGGATTATATTTGGGGGTAGCAACCCTACTTACCCTGTGGACAATAAAATGAAGTATCACATTTTCTCAAGTAGTTGCAATTCCACATTCCCAACTGTTTCTCAAGTGGTTGCAATTGCACATTCCCAACTGTTTGATAAAAAATTTTAAAATCCTAGTCTTTGACGATAAATCTGTCAAACATTTGGTTCTGATTTTCCAGTTATCACTTTTACCTTTGTTGGTACAAAATCTCCACTCAATCTGCCGTATTCCTCAAACCCTGTAGCACCTTGCAAAAACACTCCCATGATGGTAACAAATTGATGTTTCACTGATGTCTGAAGTCTAATGAGGTGTCTGTCTGTTGGCACCATCTGTCTCCTGTCTCATTGCCATGTCCTTGACTTGGGCTGTTCCATTTACACTGTAGGGGTGGATGGGTAGGGGCAATAACTGCATCGAGGCTGTGTAAGATAATTGGGAGGAAATTAATATCTTAAATTTGTAAAAATGTGAAATTTTATAGTGAAGTATGCCAATCTGCTGGGATATTTAAAAAGCAATGGAACCTAATTTTGTTCTACCCCACCGTTTTATGATCTGATCAAATAAAACACCCTGATGCATTGTGCTGTGGCTCAGCAACTCTTTTTTAGAAGCCAAGACTTGTAGGCTCCCATTTGGCTTTGACTGTCAGCTGACATTAGTCAGACAATTAATCATCCATTTTCTTATGAAATCACAGCAAAGTACACTTTTTCAGCAAACATAATGGCAGCAAAAACAGGTTTCTGTTTGCCACTGATACTTTTCTAGGAATCTGAATGCAAGCTGTCAGGAGTGGAGGCAATATACATTTTACACAAAGTGTGGCAGAAGGTAGAAGGAAAATGAAGTATGACATATCAATGATGACTGACAAGGCATGGTTTAGCACAGTTTGTATATCTGTCTTGGATAAATTGGCACTTATTGGGTCACATTTGTAACATTTATGCATGTATGCAAGCACGCGAGCACCATGCTGTTTTTAACCTTTGTGAATTTACAGTTAGAGGCCATTGACAGTTTGTTGACATTTACCTGTTCTTACAAAGCGTACTTAGAGGGGGGATCAAGGCCCACATACTAAGAAGGGCTTAACATTTGCATGAACATTTAGGGACCAGCTGGCCCCTGAACTTTAAAAATTAGGGGCCAATAATTTAACTTAGGGACCAAATAGCCAGGATAGCAGATTTGATCTATTAATTACCAAATACAAAGGTGTACAGTTCGCGTGTAACACCAGCTTATCTATATGGCCTTAGAGACCATGGTGATGAGGAAAAAAGTTTGCAGAATTAACTGGGTGAGAAAAATTGCGGAGCAAAAATAGTAGACAAGTGAAGAATGGAGGAGCTGAGGGAGGAGTTGGGGAGGAGCTGAGGGAGGAGCTGGGGAGGAGTTGGGGAGGAGCTGAGGGAGGAGCTGAGGGAGGAGTTGGGGAGGAGCTGAGAGAGGAGTTGGGGAGGAGCTGAGGGAGGAGCTTGGTGTGAAAGAGCTTCAAGAGGAAGCTGGTGAGGAGTTAGTTAAAGCGGGCTGGACATGTGGACTGAATGGAATGGAGAAGAGCAAGACCAAGACTGAGATGGGAGGACTGCGTGAAGTGAGGGTTGGGGGGGGGGGTGAAGACAGGCGGTGGATACAGCAGTGAAATGGGAACAGTGATAGAAGGGAAATAATCCATGACCAGTATCAATGCCAGCATCACCCCGGACTTCATGGTAAAGAGGAGAACAACAACATAATATGTACGTACGTACGTATGTACGTACGTAATGTATAATAAATATTATGTGTGTGTTAACGTGTGTGCATGCATGCGTGCACGCATGTGAACATGTAGGTGTGTGTATGTGTATAATGTACTGACCTCCTTTATCTCTTAAATTTTTTTATAATTAATTCATATCCTTAGAATTTGAAATGTGGAAAACAATTATCAATATGACACCATGGAGTTGTTAGAAAAACATGAAGCTTTATCATAATTATGGGAGATAAATGTGTTTAGACATATTATTTTGATGGATATCATTTGTCCTATAGCATGCACTGTGTCATAACATTGTTACATTGAAATGTTTTTCAATCTGGAAAATTATCAATGTTTTGAAGTAGCAATTTGGGAAGGGGGTATGAGAATTAGTATACTTAGAATAATATAGGTAAATGTTGGCCCGTGTGAATGACCCCTTACAACAAGAAGTCAAAACGTTTTCATGGAGTTACAAATAGCTGCACATGCACAACTAAATCTCTACAGTGTAATAAAAAATTATCTAATGCAATCTCCTGGATGGTGCTTTGGTGTTTTATGACTCAGTGAGAACCAGAGGAAAAGTCTTTGGAAATTGGCTGGCCAATTTTGTTGATTTGAATAAAATATTTAAATTCCATTTAAGTGTCAATTTTATGATAATTTATATCTGAACTATATATAAATATCAGTTGACAGAATGAAAAAAATCAGGGAAACTTGATGATTCCTATGCTATTGTTAAGTTCATATTAGGTAGATTTGCATGAGAAATGAGAGGGCAGGAAATGTTGTCTTGTGTACTATTGATGAATATGTGGACAATGAACTGGCAACCATTAATTTACTTAACAATTGTGAGTGTTTCTAAAACTAATTTGGCTGAGTTGCAACACTACAACCATCCAGTGCCGTATAATCAATGGAACAAAGTATATACTAATTGCATAAATGCTACCAGTGTATATTTAAAATATGCTTAAAAACAAAATTGACAAATATCTCAGAAGGGCTGGTTTCACATAAATGAATAAACATTGGACTCTCAATAAGCCAGCGGCTTCCTTGTCCACTTGTTATCTGTTTTTCTGCTTTGGATGGCAATCTGTTTAAATCTTGTTAAATGTAAATATGTTCAGACCTATAGATAGTGGCCAGTGGTTGGAACTGTCACTACAGACACTTAGGGATTCCAGTCTGATGTCCAGGCTGAGCTGCATAAGAGAGACTTTAAATTGGAACATGCCTGGTATATGGAGAGTCACGCCACATGTAAGTTAAAGATCCTGTTTAAAAAAGCAAAAAAGAAAAATGCATGGAAGCTACATATCTCAGGAGCTATTCCTGCCATCATATTCATGTAGTGTGTATAATTATATATATATATATATATATATATATATATATATATATATATATATATATATATATATATATATATATGTGATGCCACATGCCAAAACCAGGCTTTTCTCGACAATTTTACAAAACCATTTTATTACAGATTCAAATAGAGGAGATACACAGCTTTAAAATGACACCAACATGAAGAGTGTACCTTACTCATGGGCCAAGATATTACACTTTTAGTGTATACGTTCTTGGAATAATAGTTTTGAGAAAATCAGCTTTAAAAACTGCATTGAAAAATTGCTTCTCCCATAGCAACCATGCACTTATAATTTTGTATGTTCCTCCAGTAGGTGTGTATAAATTAGATGCAGAAGTATAAAGTGGAAAAACCTATTATTTATTGAATGCCACCTCATTTACTACTAGGTTTGGTATTCCCGGAGACTACCATGAGCACTGGGTGCCGAACCCCTAAAGTAAATCCCTGAAATATCTTAAAATGAAACATTATTTGCACATTACATATATAATAACACTACACAATGTCAGTTTCCCCAATTTGGAAAGTCCGCTCCCGCTGGCGCTGAGCCAACCAGTGCAGGCTCAATGTTGTCTTCCCCTGCCCCTGCCTAGGCGACTTTCACGGGCTCGACGCGGCCTTCGAAGTAATCTTCAATCACTGCAGCTAAATTGCTGTCCTCGAGATTGCACCCCCTCGCACGATCCAACTCGGTAGCTAAATAAGCTTCTTTCGATGCCATAGTGCAATTCATTAACGAATCGAAGACGAAAACAGCAGGCGAAACTGGCGAACAAAGACGAAAGGAATGTGTAAACAAGCCGACTGCGCATGTGCGCTTACGTTTTCGACCAATCAGCGAGCGTTTCGCAACTTCCATAGCAACAACACCACTTTGTTGCTGGATAAAGTATGTATAATAGGAGCTGTTCTATTGGTCTAGAGTAAGAGATTCCCAATCACACGTGTAGTTGACGTCATAAGCTTTCCAGCCATGTATAACATGTGGGGTTTCCCACTTGTAAGCGAGCGAAGACAGTCGATCAAAAGCGCGTAAACATGGCTTTGTTTCAGACTTCTCAACCGCGACGTTAATCAGGGGCCTCAATAAAGTGCTAAATACTACTAGTTTGAACAATCTTTCAGCTTATATAAATGGATTTATGGAAAGCTGGATAATTTCGTTGTTCGATTCCGTCGTTAACCGATTTTCGACAATTCGAACGGGCACCATGCATTTTAGGCTCCTGCGCCGAACAAAATTTAGCGAGAAGCGCCTGGTTTTGGTGTGGCGCATCACATATATATATATATATATATATAGTTATTATATACCATATATATGGCAACAACAAGACATCCTTGAATTTCCTAGAAAAGGCAGTTCGGGGTATACTATGGAGAATTGATCATTTATATAATGTACTATCTTTAGACTAAGTTTTTTTAATAGCTGAACAGTTTCACAGAAAACAAACTCTGTGACTTGAAAGGACACTGTGCAATGCAGGTTGCAGTAGGCCAGAGATTTGATGGATTTGGCAGTAGTGTGATTGAATTGACAGCCATGATGATTGATTACAAGCTCTAGCAGAAGATTTGAGGGGATCGGAAGCCACACAGTCAGCCTGATACTCTTGGTGGCAGGCTCCGAACACACATCAGGTCATACGTTATAAAATCACCTTCCTGTGAACCGAATATGATCTGCTGGTGGGCCAGTCATTTAGTGTGCACCTGATGAGATATAAATCTATCCCTCTGCAGATGTCCGGCCGCTGTTGTTTAGTGGTAATGGTGCAAGTGCTATGATACTGAACAGGCTTCCATCTTCAGAAAAATTATTTCCTCTTGAATTGTTTGTTTTTCTTTAATGATGGCTCTTTGACATTTTGCTTTTGCCTGCATTGTGATGCGCTTCAGAATAAAACATTTCCTTTGGGATTGTTTGTTTGTCTTTATTAAATGCCGCTTGACATTATGCTTCTGTTAGCAGTGTTTGCAAGCAATTGAAAAAAAACCAGCGTATTCCCTTTGGAATGGTTTGTTTGTATCAAAGGCTATTTGACATTTGCATCGCCATTGTGATACAAGCACTTAAAAAGATATTTCCTTTGGAATTGTTCATTTTGTTTTTTTTCTTTATCAAAGGCTGTTTGACATTTTCCTCAGAACTGTCAGCATTGCGATGCAAACACTTCAGAAAAAATGTAGTTCCTTTTAACAAGATTGCCATCCAAGGCAAATATAATTCCATTTATATGTAACCCGCCCTCATGAGATATTTTTCAATTTTGTTTTAAACATATTCATGCTGCTAGCATTTACACAATCTATAGATAATTTGTTCCATTCATTTATTGTGCTGTGTGACAATGAGTACTTTCTCTGATATCCAATCTACAATGATATTTTTTTCTTTAATCGGCATTGTGATGCAAGCACTTCAGAAAATATAATTTGTTTGGAATTATTTGTGCCTTTATCAAAGGCCATAAAAAATTTAGCAAAAAATTTTGGCATTATGACACAAGCATTTAAGAACAAAAGCGTATTTCCTTTTGAATTATTTTTTTTGTCTTTATCAAAGGCTGTTTGACATTTTGCTCCTGTCAGAATTGTGATGCTAGCAGAAGTCCTAATTTTCACGCACAGATAGGCAGCTGGTTATGTCGTCTTGCACATCTACAGACACATGTTTCCTCGGCTTGTCGTTCTGTCAAAGGACATTAAAAATTAAGCTGTTGTTCTTGAAGGGAAACGGCTTCCAGAGCAATTTCCAGTCCCGCATACAGACTATCTTCAGGGACCACAATATCATGTTCTGTGAGCTGCCAATAGCAGTATATTTCCTTTTAGGTGAACAGTCATTGTCTACCTTTTAAGGTACTTTCCCCAATTAATTAATTAATCAATTAAAGTACTTTCCTTGATTAATTTTCTTGCTGGTCTCATTTTAGAATAATTTTATGAAAAATCAAACCTATCTAGTATTCAGTTTGTGCAAATATGTTATAATGAAGTGGAAGTAAGCACACCTAAATAGGCAGGTTTTAAGTAAGTTCTTAAATATGTTTTGATGAAGTGGAAGTAAGCACACCTAAATAGGCAGGTTTTAAGTAAGTTCTTAAATATGTTATAATGAAGTGGAGGTAGGCACACCTAAAAAGGCAGGTTTTAAGTAAGTTCTTAAATATGTTTTGATGAAGTGGAAGTAAGCACACCTAAAAAGGCAGGTTTTAAGTAAGTTCTTAAATATGTTTTGATGAAGTGGAAGTAAGCACACTTAAATAGGCAGGTTTTAAGCAAGTTCTTAAATATGTTTTGATGAAGTGGAAGTAAGCACAACTAAATAGGCAGGTTTTAAGCAAGTTCTTAAATATGTTTTGATGAAGTGGAAGTAAGCACACCTAAATAGGCAGGTTTTAAGTAAGTTCTTAAATATGTTTTGATGAAGTGGAAGTAAGCACAACTAAATAGGCAGGTTTTAAGCAAGTTCTTAAATATGTTTTGATGAAGTGGAAGTAAGCACAACTAAATAGGCAGGTTTTAAGTAAGTTCTTAAATATGTTTTGATGAAGTGGAAGTAAGCACACCTAAATAGGCAGGTTTTAAGTAAGTTCTTAAATATGTTATAATGAAGTGGAGGTAAGCACACCTAAAAGGCAGGTTTTAAGTAAGTTCTTAAATATGTTTTGATGAAGTGGAAGTAAGCACACCTAAATAGGAAGGTTTTAAGCAAGTTCTTAAATATGTTTTGATGAAGTGGAAGTAAGCACACCTAAATAGGCAGGTTTTAAGCAAATTCTTAAATACATTTTGATGAAGTGGAAGTAAGCACACCTTAATAGGCAGGTTTTAAGTAAGTTCTCATATGGGTGTCAGATGGTATTGTGACCTGGGGGTAAAACGACCATCGGGTCAAAATACCATATGGTATATCGACCCGGATAGGAAACCATTAATTTTTTTATATCAGAACTTGCATTAGCCGATGCTCCACAAATATTACTTGTTTGATC
This sequence comes from Lamellibrachia columna, assembly GCA_963662155.1. NCBI lineage: Eukaryota > Metazoa > Annelida > Polychaeta > Sabellida > Siboglinidae > Lamellibrachia > Lamellibrachia columna. Next base: position 13,659,798 of record OY759271.1, on the reverse strand, counting down.
AAAGTCTGAAATAAAATCTAGCACCGAATCCAGATGAATAAAATAATTAACTATCCACGACAGCCAGCGTACATGATCTTGGAAAAAGATGATATTATTAAAGATTACTACTTAAATTAAAAGCCCATGGTATCGGGGATAGCATAACTGACTGGATAGAACAATGGCTGACTGACAGAAGACAACGAGTTGTAGTAGATGGAGAAGTTTCAAATTGGAAATCAGTTTTGAGTAGGGTACCTCAAGGATCAGTATTAGGACCTATATTATTCTTAATATATATCAATGACTTGGACGACAGTATAACAAGTAATGTACTGAAATTTGCGGATGACACAAAAAACTGTTTAGAAAGGTTAATACTGATGGTGATAAACAACATTTACAAAATGACCTAGACAGATTAGTAAAATGGTCTGAGAAATGGCAGATGATGTTCAATTTTTGGAAATGTAAATGCCTACATACAGGACATGGGAACTTGAATGTAAACTATAAAATGGGAGATACTGTTCTGGGTACTACTGTAAAAGAAAAGGACTTAGGAGTTACAATAAGCGCTGATATGAAAGTTTCAGAGCAGTGTGGTATTGCAGCTTCAAAGGGTAATCAAATTCTTGGGTTGATTAGAAGAAACATAACATACAAGGGAAAAGAGTTAATTATACCTCTTTATAAAGCAATAGTTAGACCTCATTTAGAATACTGTATACAAGCATGGAGACCATATCTTAAGAAGGATATAGATACGCTTGAACGCATACAAAAGAGAGCAACTAAAATGATTCCAGAACTGAGAGACCTTAGTTATGAAGAACGCCTGAAAGAATGTGGTTTAACAACTCTAGAGACAAGGAGGTTAAGAGGAGATCAGATTGAAGTTTTTAAGATATTGAATGGGTATGAAAATATTGATAGAAATATGTTTTTCTCACTCAAGAAGGATAGCAGAACTAGAGGACATGAGGAAAAATTAGTAAAGGATCAATGCAGATTGGACATCAGGAAGCACTCGTTCTCACAGAGGACAATAAATGAATGGAACAAATTGTCTACAGATTGTGTAACTGCTAGCAGCGTGAATATGTTTAAAAACAAGGTTGACACATATCTCAGGAGGGCGGGTTATAAGTAGATGAACATTGTTGGACTCTCGATAAGACAATGACTTCCTTGTCCACTTGCCATCTGGGCCTTTGGCTTGGATGGCAAATCTTGTTAAATATCTTGTTAATTTGTGGATTTAGGTTGACTAATCAATAACTGCCAGTTTAGTGTTTTGTCGCGTGAAGGCTTGCATCGTGTCCGCAGTGACCACAATTATGGAGATGCATTGTTGAGAACTACTCAGAAGGGATTGAACCAATTTCCATAGAAATCACCATGTTGTGGCCTGTAGGACAGGCGCAGAATGGAACAAGTAAAGCACAAATGTCATCCCATCTACGCAGTGAATAGCAAACGATTAACCGAACGGAAAAAACAACAATAATTCTTTCTTGTGAAAGCTGTGAGATTTAGTTCCATGGAAGTGTTCATGACTATGCATGACTATGCATGAGTATGCATGAGTATGCATGACTATGCTAAGACTTTCCTTGTATTAACATTTACTTTACTGTTCGTGCATGAAGATGCTGGCAGATGATAATTTTATTATCATTATAGGTATACTAGACCAATTGATAATTTGATGCATTCATTGTAAGAAACTTTACCTTAAGTTTCCATTTGATTTACAATTTTCAAGCCTATTTAATTAATTATACTACCAAAAATGCCCGTCCCCAGGACAGAATATACATACCAAGCAAGCTAGTTGATGTTATGTACAATTGCTATGCGTGTTTTCTACTGCAATTAATATAAACCGCCCTGATAGCGCTACATACTCTCAAACAGTTTACGTACCAAAGTATTCAACGCACGTGCACATGCTTGGTTTCTGCGATTGTTGGAAGTTAACGTTTTACATAATATAAACTGCCCAGATGGTGCTACGTACTCTTAAAGTAGTTGGTTTCTGCAAATCGTGGTTTCTGCAATTGTGGAAGTTAATGTTTTACATAGTGAACATTTGATTTACCATAAAAACCACTAAGATCCCTTGATATATGGGGTATTTCTAAAAAAAAGTAAGGCGTTACGTTTCATTGATGGGGTGGTAAATTAATCCCTGAAAGTTTGGTGCCTGAGATGCATGCCAAGCCGTCTAGGAGGAAAACGTTAACATAACCACATACAAACATACGCTAGCTCGATTATAGTTAAATTTATATATCAAACTGCATAGAGGATGGAAATAAATTTATTTGTAGTTGAAAAATGCTATGAGATGTGTTCGCTTGAAAGTTATCTAAATCATTCGGAAAGGCATTCCGCACACTACATAAAATTATCAGAAGCACATTCGTGTGGATATAACAGTGGCGCTACACTGTGGACAGGACAACAGGCCATTGATTTGTTTTGGCCGTTGGTTTTGGAAGATTCGAGTGTTGTCATTTGAAGATGTAACGTACCGCATAAAATGCCGGTTCGACTGAGTAAAAATACTGGATTCAAAACCACATCAAAATATCAGTACACCGGTATATTGCTACATGCTACACAGCACTAGTATGCATTTTGCAACTGATTGCAGAATACATTCAAATCAAAATAACACAACGTTGAGGCATGCGGTTTTGTGATGAGTTTTCATACCTAGAGTTTAGCCAGTATTTTGTTGGACTCTCACTTTGACATCAGTTTTATTCACAATCTTGTTATCTCCACTCAAATGCATTTATGTAACTAGGCATAACAATATGACTGTTTTATGATTTTGCCTTTCATTTGTTGGGTTAGGCAATATATCATAATAATGTGCAAAATAGTTATTACAACTTTCTTGTGCATGACAGTCAAATAAATATGAAATGTCATATGATGTTAAATAGCAAGTTTCAGTAAGTAGAGCCAACACTATTTTTTATTAAAATTTTTCTTTGGTGGGCTAAGCAGTAAATATCATAATGTGCAAAAATATTTATTAAAAGCATCTGGTGCATGACTCAAATAATTTTTGTTTAACTAGGTTCAATTCCACATATAATAGCTAGCAGGGCTTGCAATAAAAGGAACTTTCCCGGCAAGCCACGGAAAATGTGTCCAATGGCGTAAATTGTTAATTGCAAGTATTTTCTTAAAAAAAGAATTTTTCTGAAATATTTCTTCATTAATTCAAAGAGTTGTCATTACTTTTTCATATATTCACATATTACTCTTATATATTGATAATTTGTTAGTGTAGCAAAAACCCACCGAACCAGTACACATTAAATAAAAAATTGTAAGCAACAATCTGTGCAGCATGTAGGCATGAGAGTATATTATATAAGAAATTATATAACAAATACTGGTGAAGAAACTGGTGACAGTAAGTGTTGTAAATACTGGAGGCATGCATTTATTGATCTAATGATAGAACGGAAGATGAAAAGACCCGGTCTGTCGCATAAATGCACACAGCAGTCATGTATGCATTCATGCGTGCATTCTTGGCAAAGCTGTTCGGCCTCGTCATGCTCCATGCTGTTGTATATTATGTAAAAGTCAAGCAGTACAAATGTTGACTTAGCCTCTGGCAGGCATGTCATGTTTATTGCTACCATGAAGGATTTATATTTTGATAAATTGGAGGGGTTGGAAAACCTGGCTACTAATACTATGAAACAACAACAACAAATATGCTCATTGGAAGAACATTATCTTTCAGTCATAACACAGATACAGATAGAACAACACAATAATCAGATGAGACTGGTTTATAGGGACAAAGTCTGATCGTTTATTATAAAATTGTGTTATATTAAATATAGTATTAAATGTACCTTTTTTAACATCCTGATGGCCCTAATGTGTTTTAATTACCCACAATTTATTTTTATATTACCATTATTAGTTTAATTTGAATGTATCAATCCAAGTATCATATTTCATGCTGAATGACAAGATCACTATTTATAAAGTCAAACAGTCAAATTAAAAAAAATTTATTGTGGGTCAAGCAAACACATTTGCGCAGTCAAAATGTTAGAATATATATAGTTTATACTCTATAACATGATTCTACAAATAATGATCAGACTGTACCTTTAACATATTGCTAAAAAAGAATTTGCAGATGGCAGAGATCATGCATATTCATGTGTGAGATGTATAAATCATGCAGATCTGCAAATGTGTATTTATTTGTATCCATGATAATAATTTGTGTTGGCTGCCTATCTATTCCTTTTGCAATTTGTCAACATATATGTGTTTACCAGTAGCTCTATAACTTACAGTTATCAAATAATAACACTATATAATTAATATAAAGAGCAATATCCTTAAAAACCTCAAAGCACTTAACATAATTAAATAATACTAAAATCTGGAGAGGCTTACTATAATAATAAAGTGTGTCCTTAAATTGTCAGTGAAGGTGTCTTGTTTAGCAGGTTCAGTTCAGTGTTCTAGCAACATGTTAGTGTGAGTTTAGCTGTGTTCTACAGAAGTGTCACCTAAGGACACCTATGAACACTCTGCAGACACAGATGACAGATGATTACTATGGCAACAAGTGACAACCTGTCAAAATCACAGGCATTTTAATGAGAAAAAATGCAGTACACCTATGTGCATGTGGTGCGCATGCTGACACTAATGCAGGTGCTTTGACAAATTGATGAACATCTATTATATAATGCCAGCTGCTGTGCCAGAAGTAAAGTCATTCAGTCAATAAATAACCTGGCAGTAGGATGAGATATGATTGCAGGAACTGATGATGCTACATAGTGCACTGGTCCACCGCGTAGACATCTCGTGTGGCAGCACCCTGAGAAACAAACGTGTGCGTAGTTGAGGTTTAATGGAATGCTCCATGGTTTGATCTGATTGAGCCACCTTGGTGGTGGTTGTTGCTTCATAGGCAAGTCATTGAAGTGTCGCTGTGACCACTGCCTGTTGAGTTGTGTGGTGTGACTGCTAATGTTGCGGCTAGACAGCATTGGTGCAGTGGTCAGTATTCTGTGGACGATGTGACCGGCATGAATCAGATTGACACTAGTAGGCCTTGACAGTTGGAAAGGGTTGGTGGAGAGGTGTGTTGTGGGTGTGCTCTGTTAATATAATGTGGGATTGGAAAGAGTTAATAGAATGAACAGTCAATATCAGGAGGACAGGTGCTCCCCGAACGAGCACCGGAATGAAGAACATATTTGGTCATCTTGTCAACCAAGTGTGTACTGTTGATGTAGTTAACATAAAATCAACTTAGGAGAAACTCTGAGCAAGCAGTGTGGATATTGTGATTAGGAGCATAGCTGAGAAGGCACTGTGGATATCCCGATTAGGAGCAGAACTTAGCATATGCTGTGGATATGCTAAGGAGCAGACGGCAGCCACTTCAGATATCCTGATTAGGAGCTGAATTGAGCAGGCACTGTGGATATTCTGATTAGGAGCAGAACTTAGCAGGTGCTGTGGATATTCTGATTAGGAGCAGAACCAACAGGCACTGATATCCTGGATAGGAGGAAAACTGTGCAAGAATTGTGGATATCCTGTTAGGGGCAGAACTGAGCAGGCACTGAGAACATTGCTATATGAGCAATGGATTGCCCCCTTAATTATGAGTAGTGTACTGTAGAGCTGTAGTGGAGAAGTGAGGTTGCTGACACACTGAGCAAGCATCCTGTGATTATGGCAGCTGGCCCAATGCAGTAGTGTGAGCACCGGCTTCCAGTCAGACTTCACTGGCAGTCACCAACACAAGGACTCAAGATGGAAACCAAGCTCCCAGATGATGTAAATATCCACTTTACATATTTGTCATGTTTAATGTTTTTGTTGGTTAGTACTTCAGTGAATAATCTGGTAAACTTATGATTGAATGAGCATTGATATGTTTGCCACAAGACTACTGCGAAAGTAAGTGGTGATTTTTAACTTCAGTCTGATTTCTTATGCTTATATTTTGTTAGGTTATGCAGATGACCCATTGGTTTATCTACAGGAACATAGATAAAGGATTTAGCACCCATCCTTTTATCATTGAGTCTGTTGGTTGTCCAATGAGCAGTGCTTTTGTTCTGCTACATATGTGAATAGGCCTTTGAAGCTGTTTTCATAAAATGTTTTATTTTCAGTGTAATGTGTGCACAAAATGGAGCATTACATTTCCATCATGAAAAGAACCACCCATAATCTTTATGGCATCTGTGGCAGATGTTCACAAGATATTTTAGAGATACCGTAGTAACAAACTACCAAATTATTCAGGAACATTTTGCAAAGCAGACATGACAGATGTCACAATGTGATTTGTGGCATAGTTGATTAGTTTTTAGTCTAATTGATTGTTTTCTCCATTTTAATGAATGTCGAAATGAGAAAGTAATTTTATTATTAATTAATTACAACAGCCACATTAAAAATAGAAATCAGACGTATGGAAAATACTAAATGTAAGCAGTTTTATTCCTCAAGGAATGTGTTAGCTTTAGTAGTTGCATGAAATGTACTGTAATCATAATAAGCACCCATTATAAATTAGGAATTATCAATAAGATGTAAATGTATAAATAAATGATAACCTCCTGGTAGCCTGGAACCACACGCTGATGACAATGTGGTTGACAAGTGACTGTGTGGTAGGGCTCATTATAATATAATTCTCAACACATCTGTTTTATTATATAATTATGATGTCATCAGTTTGATACAAGTTGTTCTCAGTTTTATATCCTGGGAGTGTCAGAGCTGGGCTGTCAGTTCTGGGATGTTAGATAAGGGCCAAGGTCCAGTGTCACCAGATTGATTAGTATTAAGTGCTAATTCATTACCTAGGGACTAGCCTCATGGGACACATGTGGCATTAATTAGTCTGTTCATACTAGAAGGCAGGAAAGTGAGATATAATAATGATTGGCTAGTGAGTGTTGTAGACAGTGAGAAAGACAATGAAGTTGCAGTCAGGCAGTGGTGTAGACTGAGGAGGGTTTCCCTCTCAGCCAAGGGCTGGGTAAGCTGGTGAGCTGCTTGATGGGTGTTATAAGCTTGGCTGGAACTGGTCCACTGTCAGGGTTTTTTGCTTTGCTAGTCTATATTGCAATGCATTAATGTACTTTGAGAAGAACAAATGCAAACAAATGCAAAACTGGTTGGTGCTGAAAATGTCAATGTTCATGACTATGGTGCACTCATTAATTATAGGCTGTTGCTATTTGTCTAGTCATGGACCTAGTATTGAGCAACTATTCTTCTGGCACTATTAAAATGTACGGCAAAATATAAAGAAAAATAATGGGAAATGGGGGAAATAGCTGGGCAGTGGTGTTCACATGCCTGGACGAATATACATTTAATTAATTATAATGTGCGTGTGTGTGCGTGTGCGTGTGTGTATATATATATTTCTGAAGACACAGGGAATGGTGTCTTTTTGTTGATGCTTGAATATATTGGCTGTATAACATTTCACAATAGTAAAAACAAAAGGATATGGGTTGTGGATGACAAGACACCAAGAGTACAAAAACAAGGACAATGCATTGCAAGATGGACTAGCAAAGCAAAGGTTCTTTTATGATGCAAGGTTTTTACTAAAAATGACTTGGCAGAAATATGTGGTAAATACGTGCTGTATGGAAGTCAAATAAATGCCAACAAACATGTTAATGTGCGGACTCTGATATGAATGCATCACTGTGCAAATGATGAGAACGAGTTTATCCCTAATTAACAATAATTATAAAAATAGCAGATGCTATTCACAAAACTTCAAAAGCACTTGTTGCACTTCACAAATGCGACACTTAGTGGCAGTGGTGTTCATTTCTATCTATATGACAATTGTTCTCGCCCAGATGATGAGAGGGGCTATTTTTAAAATGGTTGTAAAAAAATTGCTCAATTATGCCAACTAATATGGCATCATGCTAATCACCTAAAATACCAGAAACGACAAAAAAACTTTGTATGTACTCTACTTCCAGGTTGACCTATATTTTGTATAGCTGGCAACTGGACAATTGTGCCATTGATATGGAATATTGATTTTAAAATATATGTGTTACTAAATTAATCAGTTGTTAATTAATTAACAAATAATGAAAAATTTATAAAATATTAATTAAAAAACTGGAGTGCCCAAGACTGGATTCAATTGAGTGCTACTAAACTAGCATCCTGTTTTTGTAAGTGTGTTGATTTAACCAGTCTTAGGCACACTAGTTTAATTTTAATTAATATTTTATAAATTTTTCATTATTTGTTAATTAACAAAAACTGATTAATCACTTAACACACAATATTTTTGTATACAATATTCCATATCTATGGCACAGATACAACATACATACGTTGACAAATTTAATTGTTTCTGACGCTCAGTTTGTGGATATGCCTGGTATGTTAGATGGTACAGTGATTGCATTGGTACTGTATATAGCTTGTTCTTCCCCTTGGTCAGCCATGGCTGCTAACATTGGGGGAATTAATCACATACTTGCTTTTATTTGCAATGATACTACCTGCTCAAGAGTTAACTTGATTCCTGAAGATATAGAAGCGAATGTATGTTTGTATATAAGAGCTCTGCACATCGGTGATCAATGCATCATGTGTGCATTATATATGAACAGATGTGGCATATAATATATAATTAGGACACACAAAATAGCAGAAATATTTTTAAAGACACGTAAGTGGAGGAACCAATGACAATTATTAAACAAATCAGTGGAAACTGAACAGAGACGGGTTTGTTATGTAGCAGAGGCAGCAACATTCAGTGCATTATGGCTAAACCCCAAACCCCAAAATTAAATGTACGGTGTATATGTGTTGTGTTTCTTTCTCAGAATGCAGCATATATAATACCTCATGACCCCCCACAGATATTCAATGAGAAATTTTATGGAAGCAGTCATGATAATCCAAGTAGATGGAGTTAGATATATGTTTTGTAATATGACTATGTACACATTATTCTTCTGCGCCATCGCATAGTAAAGTTTGTGTGTGATAACATTGAGCAGAATCTGTATTAATGTAAAATTGTGCAGAAAGGTGATTAGTGGCTTCTCAAGTGCATGGGGCAGAATGCTGGTTGGGCATTGTCTGCATAGTGGTTGCCATCAAACATGCCTGGACGTAATCAAAACATCTTGCTTTTTTCAACCACATAATTTATTTAGCTATGCACTGAAATGTAATGCAAAATGGCAGTGTTTCTTTGTGTTACTGCTCTGTGGTTCATTCTCCTTGCTCTTAGCCAAGAGGGGATGACAGGTGGTGGGACGCACTAGGAAACCATGAACTTCTCACATTGGTTCTCTTTAGTAGGGCCTATTTCTGTGATCTTCAATGGTGATGAATCTTCACATGTCGTGATGGACTTCAGCAGCTCTAGTTACCTGTATATTGTTTACCGTAACTGTCCATGTATAATGCATGTTTTTTCTATTAATTTTTTACTGAAAAGTCCTGGTGTGTATCATGCATGGTAACAAGTCCAAACAGAATTTTTATCGGACTGAATACATGGTAATCAGGAACTTTAGACTGGCCTAAATTATTTATGTGCTGCTAAACAACAATTGTTATCTCATTTTGTGTGTTTTTGCGCACTTTTGTGGTCCAAATATCGCAGTGGAATGAACGATAATATGTGCCACTGACATTCATGGCAGAAGACACTTATGCAACAAGGCACTACTTGGACCGAAAAAGTTCACCAGGCCAAGGGACACTCTAAACCCTGGTTTAACCAAACTATCAGAAGTGGGCAAATCAGGGTTTGATGCTAAAAAGTTGGGGTATATCTCATACATGGTAATATAGAAATTCTGTCAGATTTAAGCAAAAAGTCGGGATGCGCATTATTCTTGGGAGTGTATTATGCATGGAAAATTATGGTAGCTTCTTTGCCTTTTAGATGTCATCTAACCACGATGTTCTCAGTCTCCCTCTCAACCTTGCCATCCAGTATCTGCTTACACACCTCATGGTGCATCCTCTGCATCTTTATAGGGGTAAAGCCTCAGTTAGACTTCCTGGTGTGTTACAGATGAATGTATGGCATAGTAAGTTTGGATATAGGACGTTTTAAAAATTCATACAATCTGACATAAGTGCATTTGAGCAGGGACATTGCCATGTTTGTTGGTGGAAGCTATTGTGAGTGAAATGGTGGATTTTTAGATGATTTTAATAGGCGGAAGGATATTTGTGATTTTTTGGCCACTAGACACATGTGCGCCGTAATTCGTGCCAATATTGGTAAACAAGAACAAGAACAAGAAGTTTATTTCTGACCCCAAAAAATAACAAATAATGAAACAATAGAGATATGCATTTACACAAATAAAATATATACACATATATAACAATACTAGTGTACATACATCTTAATTTGAAACCAGTATAGATAACCATAATTAATTAAAACAAAAACCTTTTAATGTTAAAACAAGTAGGGGTCAGTGGCTCCCATTAAGACATACTGTCACTATCATAGGAGCTACTCCAGTTATGACAAATAATTTTGTTTATATTTTTTTGGCCTTTTTAATTACATGTCTATCTCAATTATATAAGCATGTGGATTTTATCTGGCAGTAAGTGTTTTTTATACCTGCTAATATAATCAAGTGTGTGTATGTACTTGAATATTAGAGTTTCCATCCATTTATGAACAATTAGCATTGCTGATTTTGGTGACATGAATAACAGTTTGGAAGTGTACATGTGTCTTTATGTTTGCAGAAGCAAATTTTTTTTGCATAAATTGTAAAGCCTCGCAGACTACGAGTATATATCTTTTCTTTCACTATATCAGGAGTGTTATTTATAATGAATGGCTAAGTATATTTAAGAATTTTTTTGGCAAATTCATGTTTTACTCTGGCAGTATGTATATTTTTAGATTTCCGAGTGTCATGAAGGTGTATATTAACATTTGGAGTAATCTGCCAGTTTAATAAATAAACAGGTAAATTTCTATGGATGTATTTAAAGTAAAATTTTAATTCTTGTAACTTTAATTGATCTTCTGTCTCTAACAAATTAAAATTGCTTAAAAAGTGGCTAAGTATGTGAATTATATCTGCTTTAAGTTATATGAACAGCTTTTTTATTTTCATTGATCTGTTTCCAATTGTGTTATCTTGTGTATTATCCCTAAAAGATTTTAAAGTACTAAATAATGTTGTGTCATCTGCATACATTATACATTTAAACATGCTACTAGCTTGTGAGAAGTCATTTATATATATAATAAATAGCAATGGCCCAAGGATTGAACCTTGTGGGACACCAACTGCTATTGGAAGAATTTCAGACTATTTCTTCAATTTCAACATACTGTTTCTGATTATTTCAATAATTGTTTAACAGATGTAGACCTGCATCATCAATGCCATAATATCTCAGTTGGTTTAATAAAATTGTGTGGTCAATTCTATCAAAAGCTTTAGAGAGATCGAGAAATATGTTAATTGGAACGTAATTTTTATCCATTTGCGTTATGATTCTATCTACTAGTTCTAGTGCAGCATATTCAGTTGAATGGTTTGATCTAAAACTGTACTGATTATCAAAAAGTTAAATTTAAATACCGTATTTATGCGTTTATTTAAATAATAACTAATTTTTATTGCCATCATATTTAATATCATTTGCAATAGTCTGAGCTATGTTTGTAAAAAAATATAAAATTTATTATCTGTTATTTTTTTCATCATTTTCTTTTTTAAATGTTGGAAATTTGTTTTGTGTTTTTGTCTTAGAGAGAAAATCATTTATAGTTTTCCAAGTATTTCTTATATAATTTTTTAACCGATTAAAACATGATTCAAAATATATTTGTTTTGCTGAATGAATGTTTGTCTTTAATATTTCATTATACGCTTGAAGGTTAATGCTAATTGTTTCATAGTTAGGCGAATTTGGGTTAGTTAATTTTAATTGTTTATAAAGTTTATCTCTGTACCGGATCGACTTGAGCAAACCCTGAGTAATCCATGTAGATTTTTTATGTTTATGTTTATAACATTTTACTAATTTACCTGGCATGTGCTTATTTTTAGACAGTAAAATTTCTTTACATATTATATCATAATTTATATTTGGATTAGCATTTGGGATTTTATTAAGTTTATTGTAAATGTCATCTGATTTAATTTCATGTCTAACATTCTGCATTGCCTCTATGCTTAATATATTTATTTTTACATATTTAGGAGGAGGTACTGTATTTTGGGTGATGCCTAAAATCATGAAGTATGGCTGATGATCATAAACATTGACGGGTATCGCACATACAGGCATATTACAAGAGTTAGAAATGTCCAATTTTGACAAAACTCGACCAAGTGTCAGTGTAGTGATAACAGTGTCTGGTAAAAACTTTTAGAATTTTTGATGGTCACGTTTTCGTATAATCATGCAAAACATTAACATTGCCACCAATGGAAAATATAACTGTAGGCTGAACCCTATAGACATCTCATGTGATTGTGGTGTCTCACTTTTCATTCTTATTTAGCTACATATAAGTTGCATGAAACACTCCAACCTTCCCGATGATCTGTTCTCTCCCAGTGGTGTGTTTACCCTTATCATGCCATCATTGTTGGGTTAGTTTAGAATAATAATATTAATAAAACATAACACTAATAAAAAAGTTTATGGTACCTCAGGAACTCAAGCTCAGGGCTCAACAAACCAGAATCACTCTGGACGATATAATGAACAGGCACTCGCAGAAGTCATTATCAGACTGAGTGACCGCCGAGGTTTTAAGATGGAAATGCACCTTTGAAAAATTGTGTCTTGAGGTTTCGGTAAAGGCAGCTCATAGTTTCAGATGATTTTTAACTGATTGTGAGTTCATTCCAGATTTTGGGCACATCTACAGAGAAAGCACACACAAGCTTAGTTTTAGGGGGCTTTCCACCATAATGAAATGTTCCTTCTTGGCCACTGCCTGTATTCATAATCCCTGTAGCCAGGTTCACACACAGGTTGATGTATCAGACATGTGCATGTGTTTACACCTTCCACAGTTGATCCTGAGTGACAGCAGCATTGACTTCTGGAGATCAAACTAATTAGCACCATCCAGGGCACTGGTTAGGTCAACACAATTAAACTGCAATAATTGCAGAAGCATATCCCAGATACTCTAGTGAAAGTTGAGATTGATTCAGTTGTACTGGCATACAATGAGAATCGATGAAGTATTTTGGAAAACCTGTTAGCTGAAATGGTGGCTAAACAGGAGCCTTGTGGTGAGGAAGTATTGGGTTTAAAGCCCTAGCTAACGGCCTATCCAGCTGTTTCATAAAAATTTTATACAACTTGCAGTCTCGCCTAGCACCTGGCGTAAGGGAAGAAAGTTGGAAATATATATATATATCTCAGATAAGATGCTTAAAAAGCTAGCTACCAGGGGAAGTAAAAGATCCCACTCAAAGTGTAATGCACTCGGTTTTCAATGGACTCGGTTTTCAAGGCAAAATGAGAAAAATAAAATTTTTTGTTTTGAGAAAAACTCACTTGTGTTCCATACCCAGAATATAGATGGAAATGTGTACATGATTCAGGTCTTCATTGAAGGGATGGAGCAAATGGTAGCAAGGATTGAAGTCTTTATTGCAGATTTAAAATATGAAATTTCACCCATTCAGATATGTCGCCCAAATTGGCGTCTACTGCGATATGTCCCAAAACCCTTCAATTCTGTAATCCACCAAATGGGGTGACAATGCTTTAGTCACATTACATGTGTAACTATTACACAGGCATGTGCTGTAACGGAATAATCCTATTTCAAAACCTCATCTGTTAATTTATTCTCTGACATTATTTCCAACCTAAAATGTAACTTTTGTCTGTAACTTAATTTCCACACTTAAACCTAATAACATTTTCTTCTCTTACATTAAGATTTTAATTAAGATTGTATAAATCATTAAATCTTACAGAATTAACTAGTTTCCACAATGTAATCTAATTTGGCTTACCAAATTACCTCTTATAAATTACAATTGCCAAATCACCTGTTGCCAAATTACCTTTTACCAAATTACCTCTTATTAAATTACCTGTATCCATTTTGTGGTTATTCATATCTTATGAGATCTCATCCAATTAGTAAACTTTCAGAACATCACACCAAGCTGAATAAAACAAATACAATTAAATGACAGTATGGAACTTTGGTCTGCACAGCTGCGAGTGCATTGTGCAGTGTAGTTGTGATGGAGGATGAGTTTATTGCTCAAGCGTGAACATTCACATGAAGATTCAAAGATTTGGCCTACAACGGTTTTGTGACACAGGCAGGGTTGTTTGATTTAAATCATTGATTTAAATCATGATTTAAATCACTCCAAAAAAAAAAAAAATCACTGTTATGATTTGTTTTACTTCCGGTTTTTTTAATCGCTGATTTATATGAATTTAACACAAATAATTGTTTACAAGCATCGAGATCAACAAAGTTTTGTATGTTTTTTAATACAAAACACAAAGTGCACACATGTGTATAACTGTATTGACACCAGATTGCCTGACAGTCAAATATTTTATGACATTGTGTATGTTTGAGCTATTCCCTTTCTGAATGCAGTAAAGCCACACAAATTTGTCTTCCAGAGGAAGTATCTTTTCAAGTCAGAAGCCCTGAGTTACAGTCCACTTAGAGCTTGTGCTAGTTGTTACCAATTCAGTATGTTGACTCAGTTGTTTAATACTGTACCAGTTTGTATTCCGGTTAGAGACCCTTAAACTACACAGCCACCCTCTCAGCAAACAATAATTAGCACTGCTACAGCCACAGACACACAGCATGCTTTCCTTTCCAAGACAGAATATCCAACTACAGGGGGTGAGGCCTTGTGGACATTGTCTAATATCTTTATATAAGCAAAAATCATGTAACTTCTGTTAAGACAAGAACCCAAATCGATTTGAATAGAACACGTTTGAAAAAGTTTACAAATTTAAACATCTATATAAATGTCTATATAACAGGTTTAAAAAAAAAAAAGTAATCCGATTTAAATTTAAAAAAAATTTTTTAATCATGTTTTTTTAACCCTGGACACAGGTCCCTGGTCTTTCCAACAGGGGAAATTATATACAAATTTGTTATGTATTTTTTTAATGGTCAATGTTTGCATTTATTTATAACCTTTTAAGAATGGAATTCCTTAAGAAATTACTAATAAAATATTGATTACGTGCAAATACATGTGTTGGATATGTTAATAATTAATGTATTAATTGGACAACAATATGACCCAGCCAACTTTGTGCTACGCACACCCTTGTGCGTTTTTACAGTGATCCCCTTACCTTCTTAATCAAGTGGATGTTTTATTCATGAACGTGGTCATTTGTCCCATGATGCTGCGATGTTATCTAACTAGAAATAATGGTTGGACAAGTGGAAGACATGCAATATGCTGTGCCGCCAAAACATACTGAGTGCACGCTGACAACATCAATACCGTCTTCTATACCTCACGATATACTTTGCGTGTCTGGAGCCAGCAGCATGCATATTAGTGCACTAATCCTTGTGATAGGTACAGTTTGATGCTGTTGATGAAGAGGCATGTTGCTGTTACACACGGAAGATTTGTTGTTGTTACAACTTCGTGACGATGCTGACATTTTCTTCTAATAAAATATCAATGCTGCCCTCTGGAAGAAACGTGCAAGTATGCATCAACTTCAAATAATAATAATAATCATGTCATCTTTATATAGTGCCGTGTAGTAGATCATTGGTTATGTGAGACCAAAACAGGCTTTTTCTACTTCTTTATATATATATATATATATATATATATATATATATATATATATAATTGGTCACCAATAATTTAATCCAATCAACTTAATTAAAACAACAAAACAGTCAATAGTCTACACATCATGTTGCAGTTGATATCCACCTAAATGTAACAAAAAACAAAACAAACTGTATATATGCAAATTACACTGACTGCTTTCATATGTTTCATTAGACATTATTGCAACGCGATGGGAATTTGTTTCTCATAGTGGACAACATGTCATTGATGTATAAAAGTGCCATCTGTCGGAATTGCATGCCATCATTCACACCCATGCTAGGGGGTCTTGCCAGTAGCACTAAATCTGCATATAATTATAAGTGTTTGCGACTGAAAAATCGCGCGGGCCAACCGGGCCTGTAACATGTGACATTTGCGGCCCAACAGAAGATTCAAGGGCCCCGGGCCCGCCGACCCATATTTATGTCAAATGCTAATGCCAAGTAGGTTGAATGAAATTGCTTAAGCTTCCAGTCAACAACATGGTGGACTTGCACCCATTCCTGTTCCTTGACTGCCTCACCCTCTACCTAGCTACAATGTCCCATGACAGGGCTATTTAAGTCCTTCCAATTATGGATTGGACTCTTGCACCATCTTTCACCCCTTCATTGTACCCTGAAATCCATAGCACAATCACTTCATCCCTTGCACAAAAAATTACCTCTTGCAGAAATGACTCGTCATAGTTAACATATGAACTGGATAAAAGGCAGGGCCACCCTCAAAGGGGTAGTCTCAAGTCTCAAGTGGTTTACTCCAAACAGCCCAAACTTGTGCTAACGCAGGAGTTTGTGGTAGACTGTGCGCATGCGCTGTGGGTGGTACGTTCGATTAAAAGACTAGTATCATTAATGTTGCTGAAATGGTTTTTATCTGATAGTTTTATTTATTTTATGTATAGGATGTTTACCGAAAAAATTTAATAGGTTGGTTGTGTGTATGGATACTGTCGCTGCCTTGCCACATGCACACATAGACAGTCTCCATACCCACACCATGGATAAGTTTACGCTGAGCACTGTGTTTTAAAGGCAGTTTAGGTGAGGAGGTGTGGTGAAAGGGAGTTCCATAATAGCTTCTTGAAATGATTTTGGGTTTTTTATGTTGGAAATTTTTGATGGAATCATATTCCATATGCGAATGGCTCTGGGATAAAATGAAAAGACCATTGCATTTATACGACACTTGGGGGCTATGTATTGTCCACGGGTTCGAGAGCGATTTAGTAGGCCCGGAGGGGGGGTGATCTCAATAATGTTATTTAGAATTTTGTAGAAGGTAGTGGCTTGTTTGATAATGCGCCTTCGTTCGAGGGTTGGCCATCCAAGGGATATTAAGTTGATATTAAGTAGTAGAAACTACTTAATATTAAGTTGATATTAAGTAGTAGAAACTATATTTTAGGCTGTTCTTATTGAGACACTGTTTAGGATTCTGTCATCAACCATTTTGATGTTATCATGTGTTTGTCTCAACTGGGCTATGCTAACAGTGAATGCCAAACACTCCAGAAGGTGGAACACATATAAACCTGCCATGTGTTCCTGGGAAGAAGTTTGGGTAACTGGAACTGCTCAAGAAATTTGATGTGCCACGGATGAAGAACAGATGAGTTGAAATAACAGTGTTGAAAAAAAAACGACAGCCAAATATTTATCCACCTTTGTCACTGGCCAGTCCTCCAACTTTATGCACTTGAGCGCAGTCTGATAAAGGCACTGCTTGTAATAGGCAGTGCTCAAAGTCATTATCCAACGTGGCATTTGCAGCTGTGCAAATGCACTGGTAATATAATGTCTTGACATTTGCCATCAGAAGGTTCCAGGTATTGTTAATAATGCAGATATCACTTTGGATACATCAGTCTTAGTGGTGACAGATGAATTGTGGTGCCGAAAGATAATGCATATAATACATGCTAATGAATCAGCAACTATTCAATTTAGTTATGTTTAGACATCAGTTGGGTCGACAAGAAGACATGTCTCGATTCGACAACAAGTTAACTGGTAGCACAGCTGAAGTGGTGGAAAGTATCAAAATCACTGGAAAAGGCAAACAATTTTAATATCAGTCGAAAGCAAAGTCGAGGGAAAGAACAAACCAGGACGAAGGCGAACCGCCTGGATCGACAACGATGATGAGAGGCATGCATATTGCATGGAAGATGGCGAGGGCGTGCAGTGGCAAGATAATGTCAACGGCCCCCACGTATGATATGATGATGAGACATCTTATAAAAACTTGGTTGAATCATCCAAATATTTCAAGCCACTTCATACAGCCGTCACTATGGGGGTGAGGACCAACAATTTCTATTTTTAATTCAGGATAGCTTCCTTACTCAGCACGTGCTAGAACCAACCAGGGGAGAAAATGTTTTAAATATAGTTTTATCATCACAAAAAGAATTAGTGGACAATATAAAAATACATGAACCATTGGGTAACAATGACTACAATCAAATACATTTTTACATCAATGTAAAATCAAAAAGTAAATATAAAAAAACGTATAGGAGAAACTTCCACAAAGGTAAAGATATGAGAAAATACTTAGCAAAGCTAGATTGGAATAACATGCTGATCAATAAGACTGCACTTGAATGTTGGAATATTCTAAAATATGAAATTCAGAGTATCATCAATAAAATTGTTCCCTTGGAAAAACAAGGAAAACGGTCTAGAAAGAAACACTTGTTAAAAGAAGCTATTAGAAAAATAGTGTTTAAGCAAACTATGTGGAGGGTTTATAGGCGTACCAGAAAGGATGAAGACTGCAAATTACAAAGAGGCACTTAACCTAGCTACAACTGAAATGAAAAAATCCAAAAGAATCTTTGAAAAAAAATTGGCAGGTAATATAAAAAATGACAGCAAGAGTTTCTGTGTTTATGTAAGGAGTAAACAGAAAGTTTGAGATAAGGTCGGACTACTGGAAAACAACAGGGAAAACATAATTTCAGACGGGTTTAAATAGCAGAATGAGTATTTCAGCTCACTTCCAGTTCCATTTACTAAATTTGAGGGCAATAAATCAGAACATTTAGGGCAATTATTTGTAACACCTGAAATGATAGCACAGAAGATTAAGAAAATGAAAGATAATAAATCACCTGGAGTTGATGGGATACCACCAAAACTGCATAAAGAAATTGTTGAGCAAATTAGTACACCACTTGCAAAATTGTTTAACTTGTCACTAGAAGAAGGAATAGTTCCTTCAGAATGGAAAGAAGCATATATTACGCCGCTATTTCAGAAGGGATCGAGGAACAAGCCAGAGAAATACAGACCAGTGAGTTTAACATGTTAAGTATGTAAATTACTCGAAACATTAATTAGAGACCACATGGTGGAATTCCTTGTAAAACATAAAATTAATAAACACATCTCAACAACTAAAAGCAAGGTCATGTCTAACCAATCTCTTATGTTTTTTTGGAAGAAATTACAAAGTGGGTAGATGACGGGTCACCAGTGGATGTTGTCTATTTAGATTTTCAAAAAGCTTTCGATAAAGTGCCACATCAAAGATTGTTATTTAAACTAAAAGTTCATGATGTAATCAACTGGATAGAAAAGTGGCTTACACACAGAAGACAGAGAGTAATAGTAGATGGTGAGATTTCAAACTGGAAATCGGTTTTGTGTGGGGTACCATAGGGATCAGTATTAGGCCCTATACTGTTTTTAATATATATAAATGATTTGGAGGATGACATATCTAGCAAAGTACTCAAATTTGCAGATGACATAAAAGTATTCAGAAAGGTTACTAATGATACAGATAAACAAAGTTTACAGGATGATCTGGAAAAATTAGTTAAATGGTCAGAAAAATGGCAAATGTTATTCAATTTTGGGAAGTGTAAATGTATACACATAGGACATGGAAATATGGACGCGGAATATAAAATGGGGGATGCTGTACTAGGTAGAACCACACAAGAAAAGGATTTAGGAGTAACATTTAATGCTGACATGAAAGTTTCAGAGCAATGTGGGATTGCTGCTTCGAAAGGAAATCAAATTCTAGGGCTAATTAGGAGAACTATCACGTATAAGGAGAAACATCTAATTGTACCCCTGTACAAAGCAATAGTTAGACCACATTTGGAATATTATATTCAAGCATGGAGGCCATATCGTAAAAAGGACATAGACAAGCTAGAAAGAAAACAACGAAGTGCAACTAAAATGATTCCAGAATTGTGAGACCTTAGTTACGAAAGTCGCTTATTGCAATGTGGTTTGACAACACTAGAGACCAGGCGACTAAGAGTAGACCAAATGGAAGTGTTTAAAATAGTGAACGGTTTTGAGGATGTTGATAGGAATATGTTCTTCAAACTTAAAGAAGGCAGTAGAACCAGAGGACACAAAGCAGCATTAGTTAAGGAGCTGTGTAGGTTGGATATGAGAAAGTACTCTTTCTCACAGAGGGTGATAAATGAATGGAACAAACTGTCAAATGATTGTGTTAATGCTAGTAGTGTGAATATGTTTAAAAATAGAATTGACAGATATTTGATAAGGGCGGGCTACACACAGATGAGAAAATTGTTGGACTCTCGATAAGCCAATGGCTTCCTTGTCCACTTGCCATCTGAAACTTGTTGTTTGGGATGGCAATCTTGTTAAATCTATGGGCATGTTCTGTATTTCACCTATTGCCCTTTAAATGCACCCAAAATTACAATTACTGTACAATGCACCCAAAACTGTTCGGTCAATTGTATGCCGATTTGTTTACTCTCATTGACTTTATCCATAATTATATTACACAGTTACCAGTCACTATGATGGTGACCACAGCAACACACTAGTAACTGATCAAGGTAGTTGATTAATGTCATTCTGGTGTCTGGAAGTTTGTGTCATCTGTTGTCAGCTACCTAAATGACACCTGGACACATGTACATGTAATCGTTTGTCACATAATTGACCAGTAATGACACCTAAATCAGTGCAGTAAATCACCCCACAGACATCCAGACGGAGAGTACAGATGAAATAGTATTAGAGTTATTGCATATTAATGAAAAACAAATGAAATTTTTTGTTTACTGCTTAACATGTATGTAGACATACATTTGGCTCTATAGGTGCTTAAGTACTGATATTGGTCTTAAAATGAAGTTACGGCATTGTCCTATCACCGCATGGCAGTAGTGAACTTTGGCATAGGTAAATTATTTCAGTACAGGTCCAACATATGCCAAATTTCGTTAAAATTGGAGGGGTAAAGAAATTTTTTTCCTTTTTTTGGTTGATTTCATATAGACTCACCCTGCTAGTAGTTTGATTCATGGAAGGGAAACAAACAGTGTGACATGTACAGACACCTGACCCATGTGTCATCTTAATTGTCATAAGATATGGCACCTACATGTCCTCTGTGTACTCTGTCTTGTGGCTAGGCCAACATTCTGTGGCTCTGTCACACATAGCGGAAGCTACAGTTCAGCCAAAATCCACCAGTAATAGACATATTAAATACACAGCCTCGCTGCTATATTAGAGCGGCTGACTGAGTCGCTTTGAATGGCAGTGGCCAGTCGATAATTGGTCGAGGAATGTCAGACTGAATGCAGGAAGCTAATATGCTGCACCTTTGCAAGGTTAGACAGGTGCTGCTGAATACTGGCTGGCAACGACACGTAAATGCTATTTGGAAATAATCACTTCCTTTATTGGCTGCCGTTTCCTTTATTGGCTGCCGTTTCCTTTATTATCAGTTAACTCCCCTCCCCCCCCACCCCTCTTCTCCATATCTGTGTGAAACATAACAACCCATGTAACATGGGCCATGTTGTATTCAGTATCGTTGTAGTTTTTGTGGTTGCTACATTTATTGCACTTATCTAGTTAGCCGTGGAAATCCACTTTAACAACATTTCAATATAATGTAGGCATTTATATGCCTTTGCTGTCTGGTTTCTGGAAGTATGCATGGACATGCAACACATATATGTCAATTATCAGGGCAGTGCCATTTATCAACCATTGTTCCATTGCTGTATAACTTGAGCAGTATGATGTGACTATAGCACTACACATAAGCTGCTACTGCTCTAGGCTAGATTGATACTCTGAATCGATTCAGCAGATAAGCTCTGAATAAAGTGAGTAAAATAACTATTTTCACCACATGCAAATTCCTATTTTCTAGGCCACAGAAATGTACTAAAAAAATTACATAACATAATCATTATCAAGTTTGAAGTGTTGGTAGATTTTACATCTAATACCAAGCATTGAGTTTCATGAAAAATTGATGGGAGTCAAGCGGATTTCCACTCTCCTCCACTCATTTTATCGTCTCCTAAAGTAGGGAGTCACATGGACTCCCACGAAGGACTGTAAAAGGAGTCACGGAAAAATCAAAGCCTGAATACTAGAAGAGAGTTCCTATTTTTAAAATATTTTAGCAGTGTAATATTGTTTTTAACCATAGAGTTTTTCTAACAAATATCTACATTGATGAAGAAACAACTGAAAACATAGGTAGATGGGAGCAGACTGCAATGAGAATAACATATTTAGAGAATGAGAGAGGATAGATTGGCAAAGAAGAGGTAAACAGAAGAGGCTGGTAGAAGGAGAAGAGGAAGACCAACATTAAGATGGAGTGACAGTGTTAAGATGGAGTGACAGTGTTAAGATGGAGGGACAGTGTTAAGATGGAGTGACAGTGTTAAGAGATCAGGGCAGGAGGTTATAAACCGTACTCAACTCAATTGAGCACGGTTTCATGCTCAAGCCTCGCTTTCACACTATGCTCAAACTCAGGCGAGGTTATAAAACATCTTGAGCATGAAATCGTGCTCAGCGTTGAGCACAAAATGCTGAAATCCTGAGTATGCTTAAGACCATGCTCAACGCCGTGCTCAAGCATAAATAAAAATGGCAGCTCACGCATAAATTTATTGAAGTCATTGAAAGTTCGTCCGTTTTGAGAAGATAAGCTGTCCGATTTTAGGGTCCAGGCCGCCTACTTCCGAGTTTTATCTGTATGAAGATCTGATGGAATACGACATTTGTGAAAGATTTTGTTTGATGGCTCAAACTGCACTATTTAACGAACATTTGCCAAATGTAACTGCAGCAGCGACAGACACCGCAAAACAAGTGATAGTTTACTTTTAGTTGCGGCTTTTTTGGCGACGGGGACCATTCATTTACAGCTGCTGCAGGACGACAACATTATATTTCAACTGCCGAGTCAGAGTCATGATTCACACGAAATGTGTCTACAGAAATTAAAACTATGTGGTTTAGTTGAACGATTTATAACATGCCATACTGGACATTAAGGCATACCAATATGATATATGTGAAGTGTATGTGTGCTGCAAAATAAAATTATTCCGTGAACTGCCAATGCCATTGTCATGGCCATGGCAATACAGCCACTTCGTTTTGTCACTGTAAAGAATTAGGCAGTGATTTAAAACATTTCGCCAGTTTTGAGTTGGGAATATAGCAAATAATTATAATTATGTGTTTATAACATAATATAGCTAATCTAAATATTATATCAACTGGATTAAGCTTACATACCATGCTATATTTATATTATTCATGCAGCCCGACCCCAGGCCAGGGCGAAGGATGTATGTATATGAAATATAAAAAAATTGCTATCCCAGGCCAAGGCAGCTATAGCCTAGGGGTAGGACTTCACATAGTGGGTGCCCTTTGGAAGTAGAATATACATGCAAAATATGCAACACACACACATTCAGGATAAAGTAACACTTGTGTTGTTGAGTTTTTTTAAGAGATTGTTCAAATTGAACAATATGTAAGAAAAACCTTCCATATGTCTATATTTAGGCTACCGCAAAAAGTAAAATTGTAGGTTATTGATGTTAAACATAATGCTGTTCTAGCCTTACTACTCCAATGCCGCAGGAAATCTAAGAACGAACTAGTGCAGGTGACAAACTACAGCTCTAATATAGTGTTTACACCTTTCCTATAATTTATAGTAAATGCAAATTTTCCAAATAATAGATACAAAGATATCACGACTTTTCTAAGACAAAGAAGAACATCAAACTTTGGGAACAGTATGTGATTGGAATATAAAGTACTGGCAAATATAGCTATACAATGATTAAGAGGCATGCCACACTAAACTAAGCAAGGTGTTAGTGAAAACAGCGACATGTGTAGTGCATATACCCAGGGCGTATGTAATATAATACTAATAGTAACATATGCTGCATATATTGTCTTGTGCAGTAACATATTTCAAATATAACTTAATTTATGATAAATCAAATAATATATGTTATGGAAATAATGATTCCATATAGTAGATAGTGTGCACATTAAAAGTGCAAATAATATATTCGCTTGGGCACTCATCATAATTATTATTATTAAGAATTACCACTACAAATCAATGATAACATAGCTTACTCTTTCAGTTTACACTTTACTGTTTGATATTGTATTAGTACTATATTTGTTTTATTATCTATAAAAATATTAATCATTAAGGAGTAATACAAACCTTTCTATGATATTCAATGAAATCCGTTTTAGCATATGATCTATTAATTTCAATCACTTTACTCTGTAATACTACACCCATATAAAAGATAGGCTGGACTAAAATTATAGACTACTAACAGTAAGTAATCCCTGCGACACAAACATGTGACACCCGACATCAAAACTAAGCCTAGGCTAAGGGGGCAAACAAAATTAGTTGTTAACACCTCTATTTCTTAGTTTTGACAAATACTTCAGTTTCTGGGTTCACTGCGCAACAATCTGAATACATCACTGTGTACCACACAGAGTCTTCTACGTGACTCTGACGTATGGTTCCACCAGACAAGTGTATAGACTATAGTTCAAGTGTATAGCCATAGGTACATCATGATCTGAACAGAGTAGTTTTTACATATTCAGTACACATAGAATGATCAAAACTATTAAACTGAACCTTTGTCTCACAAAATTTTTATTTTTGTACTCCTCTTTCCAGTACGTGTGTATTGTTACACGCATGTATAGATTATGGAAACAATGGATATTCTAATGAAATATTAAAACAAAATATTATAATGAACCACGGATTTAGGTAATGTCATTATTGTTTACCTTTGACAGCATAAATATAATATATTTTGTAACGAAATTGATGTTATATTAACACTTGCATTCATTAAAAAAATTACAACTTGTTGTGTTCCTCGGTACATTTCCAGAAGTTCTAGTTACTACGCCAAATGAACATGGCAAACAATTACTTAGGCTGCCGAATCGCTTAGTTGGGGCAGTCTTAGTCTGGCTGCGAGGTATTACTTTTTGCTATTTTTTATTTTTAGACAGTTTTATCTTGTGACTCGTCTCGTTCTGTCTGTTAAATTGTTCACTGTGTGCTCGACATTCCACACAGCATGTGATATTGGTGATGGGTTGATTTTTCTCCGGCGCTTTTTCCCGCAAAAGAGACACTTGCAGCCGAAATTCTTCGTCCACCACTGTTTATATGTGGAAGTATCTTTGTTATCTTTTTCAAAAAGAGAGTTCCACTTGGCCGCTTGTGCATTTGAAAAAACCGCGTCGTTTCGTACTCAGCTGAGTACGTACTCAAGACGTTTTATAACCTCGGTTGAGCACGAAAACTCTGGTGAGCATGAAATCTCAGACTTGAGCACAGACTTGAGCTTGAGTTTGAGTACGGTTTATAACCTCGGGCCCTGGAATAGGCTAGTGTGAAGAGCAGAGAATGGGAGAAAATTGCAGAGGATCGAGAGATATGGAGAAAAGTTGTAAAGAGGGCAGAAAGTAATGTGTGATGTGTGGAAGTAAGGGGATGAAGTAAGGGGATGAAGGAAGTAAGGGGATGAAGGAAGGGGATGAAGGAATTAAGGAGATGAAGTAAGGGGATGAAGGAAGTAAGGGGATGAAGGAATTAAGGGGATGAAGGAATTAAGGGGATGAAGTAAGGGGATGAAGAAGAAAGATTTAAATTGAATTCCAGCAATTTTCTCAAATGACAAATTGATGTTGAACCTCCTGAGTGGTAGAGTTACATATAAGTGAATGTTAATAAGATACAATATAGCAACCAGGGTTGACCTTTTCCAACGTAGCTTCCTATGTAATATGCAATAATACCTTGCGGTGATTTATATAATGGCTTCAGTGTCAGGACATATTGGTTTAGACAATACGATTTATAATATGAATGTTGCCCTCAAAAATGGTAGGACATAGATCAATTCTAATTAGGCGATAATAAAATGCTGGGCGGTTCTCTCATAGCTGCTCTGGTTCACTCGGCTGTAAAACAAGTTTGTGGAAATAGTATGAGTGATTATATTACTTGCCTGAACAGCTTTCACCCATTTATTGCAGCATGACTGAATGCTTTCCAGATGAGTTATGGTAGTTGAATGAGATGAGCAAGAAGTGTGTATTGGTAGTGTGTAGTGTGTTTTGGAAGTGTAGTATCCTGTCTTGAGTCATCATGACAGTATTTTGTAGTATAAGTAAATTGCATGTTATACAGTTGGTATTTGAAAGATGTCTAAGGCTAAGTATTATGTATATGGTATATGGACCAGTTAATTAGTATTAATTAGTGTTAGTTAGTGTTGGCTAGTTGTATAGAATAAGTAGTTTGATGTGTGAATATTACATTAACTAAAAATCAATTTTATTTTAACATTAGTGTAATTTACATACTATTATTCTAGTGTATATTTTGCTTATGTTTGATGTTTGTTAGTTAGTGTTAGTAGTTATTTAGTATTAGTTATTATTAAATAATGTTAATTAATGTTCATGAATTACTAATTAGATAATGTTTATTACAGTGATTATTTTGCTACTATAAATTTGTATTAAAATGATCTATTAACCGACAGGGTGGCTCTTATGTTAGCGGCATACATCACGCCTTATTCATAGTCTCCCTGACATACATTCATATATATAAATATACACATATATATATATATATATATATATATATATATATATATATATATATATATTTGCTGTATTTAATATGATCGTATAAATGTAAAATAAGCGATTCTGATTCTGTATTGGAAGTATGTAGTATGCTGAATTGGAAGTATGTAGTATGCTGAATTGGAAGTGTACGGTACCTGTATTGGAAGTGTGTAGTATCAAGTATTGGAAGTGTGTAGTATCAAGTATTGGAAGTGTGTTATACGCTGAATTAGAAGTGTGTAGTATGTTGTATTGGAAGTGTGTACTATGCTGTCGGTAGCATGTCAAGAAAATCACGGAACTGAAAATCCGTTACCATTGTCACATTGTTGCCACGTACGAATATATTCAACATTTCCGATCAACATTCAGTTAATTTTAGTTTTTGTCTGCTCCAATCCACTAAAAACAGGAAAGTTGTTTCATTGTGATGTTGGTTTATTGATCTGGTTTAGTTATGTCTTATTGCTGTCATAACCACTAGTGGCACCAACACAGATATAACCTGATAGGCATTCAGTACTTGACACATGTGTTTCACAAAGGCAAGATAAGCCACAGGCAGACCAGAAATCTATATGCCACATGAACCCATACTGTTCCAGACAAATGAGAAAAAGATAAAGTAGCAATGTTTTATGTCCAATAAACAGCAACAAAATGACTTTTAGTAATCATATCAGTTGTGCTGTCGCATCCAGCTGTTGTAGTTTCGACATCGTGGTCATGGTGTAGCCAAATAAAAATAAATTCACATCAGTTCCGTTTCACTGGAAGATACATGATAAACACGCACATATATTATTGCCTGGTTATAAAATATAGATAGACTACAGTCTGGCTACTGTACTATGACTGAGGGGGTGTGGCAACCTCAACCTCCCATCTTCCTAATGTTATTGGGGTCAACCTGCCACCTTCCTTAGGGCCAACCTCCCATTTACGAGGGGTGTGTGGCAGCAGTATCAGTGGTATCTCCCACCTGTTTTTGGGGTAAACTTCCAATTTTTGCCACACCTCCCTCACGACTGACCAGACAATATTGAGTCTAATGACTGTACTATGTCTGACCAGACAACTGTACTATGTCCGACCACATAACTGTACTAAGTCTAACCAGACAACTGTACTATGTCCGACCAGACGGCTGTACTATGTCTGACCAGACAACTGTACAATGTCTGACCAGACATTATTGTGTCTGGCCAGATACTGTACTATGTCTGACTAGACAGTATTGTGTCTGGCCAGATACTGTACTATGTCTGACTAGACAGTATTGTGTCTGGCCAGATACTGTACTATGTCTGACTAGACAGTATTGTGTCTGGCCAGATACTGTACTATGTCTGACCAGACAACTGTACTATGTCTGACCAGACAACTGTACTATGTCTGACCAGATACTGTACTATGTATGACCAGACACTGTACTATGTCTGACCAGACAACTGTACTATGTCTGACCAGACAATATTTTGTCTGAGCATTGTGTATGATAAGTGTCAGAATGGATAATAATAAGTGTCTGTACTACTATACTAAGTCTGCCCAAACAGTACTACTGTGCTGTGCCTGAGTCCAGTTAGTACCAGTTACACCAGTGTGTCCGACCAGGCTGTGTAGAGACTGGTCTTGAGCTCTAGAGTGGTAGCAATGCCACTACAATTCATTTAACCTTGTGACATTGTGAATCAAGTTAGGTACACACGCACGCCCGCATGCCCGCCCACCTGCCCACCCGCCCGCCCGCACGCATGCACGCACACACATACTATATATATATATATATATATATATATATATATATATATATATATATGTATATATATATGTATATATATATATATATATATATTTGCTGAATTTTAGTAATTAATTTAATAGTTCATCAATGGGTTTCATCAAATCGAAATAACACTTGCCTAAATGAGCTAGCCTGTCAAAGTTGATACTAGATACCTAGGTTCAATGAGCTAGCCTGTCATAGTTGATACTAGATACCTAGGTTCAGTGAGCTAGCCTGTCATAGTTGATACTACATACCTAGGTTCAGTGAGCTACCCTGTCATAGTTGATACTAGATACATAGGTTCAATGAGCTAGCCTGTCATAGTTGATACTAGATACCTAGGTTCAATGAGCTAACCTGTCATAGTTGATACTAGATACCTAGGTTCAATGAGCTAGCCTGTCATAGTTGATACTAGATGCATAGGTTCAATGAGCTAGCCTGTCATAGTTGATACTAGATACATAGGTTCAATGAGCTAGCCTGTCATAGTTGATACTAGATACCTAGGTTCAATGAGCTAGCCTGTCATAGTTGATACTACATACCTAGGTTCAGTGAGCTAGCCTGTCATAGTTGATACTAGATACAGTCGCGCCTCGTTATAACGCGCCCCGTTATTACGCGGATTCGGATATAACGCGGTCGGTCGTTGACCCCGAATTTCTGCCGCTAGGGGAAAATGTCAAATGGGCCCACTTAAACCTACTTAGAATTGCTTTGACAATTCTCAAGAAACATTAGGTGAACAATGTCAATGAACGAGTATCAACGTGTTGTTTGTTTTGAGCCGCCGCCGACATCAAATGATCAATCGCTGTCGCTGGCTTCGCTTCGACTGTTTGTAAATTGCAATCGAGATTCACAAATATGCCTCGCGTAAGAATCAGATCAACCGTTTTAAATGCATTTTACATGCAGTACCAATATAACACTTGGGTGAAATTACATGCTTCCGTTAAATCGTAAACTTAATCGTTTTGGAGACGCGAAACCAACATGCCAAATTCCTAACCCAAGGCGCTACCGGTGGCGAAAATACGAATTCGTCATCCGCATATGAAACAATGAATCGATGTTAAGTGGTGCGTAATAAATTTATGCTTCGGTCGAAATCGGTTGAAAGACGAAGTGAAACAATTATTAATTCTACCTATTGTCTTTTTATGTGTTTTATCAGCTTGCATACTACGTTTGTCAAATCATATACGTTTTCGGCTGCTCATGTCCAGGTTATTATTTTCGATTCGTAGGCCTGTTGGTCCAGTACATCATCATCGTAGTAGATCTATTCCATACGTACATGTGTTTTATTCAGTTCAAGAGTCAAGAGGCTGTGACATTTAAAAATAATACACGTTGATGCTAGTATACACGTTTAATAAGTTCCATAAACTGCATATTGCCGTATAAGACAATGCTGCAAGCACACGGGGCTTCGACAGGGTTGATGGACTTGGTGCAGCGGGCGGCGGTCGCTGTTGTTTAGTAGCTCCCTGGTGGCAGATATGAGAACACCTAACGCGCCTCGCTTACAACGCGGTCCGAAGTCGTGGACCCCGACTACCGCGTTATAACGAGGCGCGACTGTACATAGGTTCAATGAGCTAGCCTGTCATAGTTGATACTAGATACCTAGGTTCAATGAGCTAACCTGTCATAGTTGATACTAGATACCTAGGTTCAATGAACTAGCCTGTCATAGTTGATACTAGATACATAGGTTCAATGAGCTAGCCTGTCATAGTTGATACTAGATACATAGGTTCAATGAGCTAGCCTGTCATAGTTGATACTAGATACCTAGGTTCAATGAGCTAGCCTGTCATAGTTGATACTACATACCTAGGTTCAGTGAGCTAGCCTGTCATAGCTGATACTAGATACATAGGTTCAATGAGCTAGCCTGTCATAGTTGATACTAGATACATAGGTTCAATGAGCTAGCCTGTCATAGTTGATACTAGATACCTAGGTTCAATGAGCTAGCCTGTGATAGTTGATACTAGATACCTAGGTTCAATGAGCTAGCCTGTCATAGTTGATACTAGATACCTAGGTTCAATGAGCTAGCCTGTCAAAGTTGATACTAGATACATAGGTTCAATGAGCTAGCCTGTCATAGTTGATACTAGATACCTAGGTTCAATGAGCTAGCCTGTCATAGTTGATACTAGACACCTAGGTTCAATGAGCTAGCCTGTCATAGTTGATACTAGACACCTAGGTTCAGTGAGCTAGCCTGTTATAGTTGATACTAGATACATAGGTTCAATGAGCTAGCCTGTCATAGTTGATACTAGATACATAGGTTCAATGAGCTAGCCTGTCATAGTTCATACTAGATACCTAGGTTCAATGAGCTAGCCTGTCATAGTTGATACTAGATACCTAGGTTCAATGAGCTAGCCTGTCATAGTTGATACTAGATACCTAGGTTCAATGAGCTAGCCTGTCAAAGTTGATACTAGATACATAGGTTCAATGAGCTAGCCTGTCATAGTTGATACTAGATACCTAGGTTTAATGAGCTAGCCTGTCATAGTTGATACTAGATACCTAGGTTCAATGAGCTAGCCTGTCATAGTTGATACTAGATACCTAGGTTCAGTGAGCTAGCCTGTCATAGTTGATACTAGATACCTAGGTTCAATGAGCTAGCCTGTCATAGTTGATTCTAGATACATAGGTTCAATGAGCTAGCCTGTCATAGTTGATACTAGATACCTAGGTTCAGTGAGCTAGCCTGTCAAAGTTGACACTAGATACCTAGGTTCAGTGAGCTAACCTGTCATAGTTGACACTATATGCATAGGTTCAATGAACTAGCCATTCATAGTTGATACCAAATACCTAGGTTAAATTTTTGGCAAAATGACTTTGAAACGAGACAAACGAAAAATAAAATTGGGTTGGCATCTTTCAGATCTTAAATTGTTGGATCATCAATTCCTCCATCCCTGTGCTAGTCTATCTATCTATCTATCTGTTGTGTCATGCTCTATCTAAGTCACAGACAGTGTCCTGGCTTCATGTCTCTCGTCTGGCAACTGCTTGCACTGTGGCTTGCTTTATTGGTGCACTTAATCAGTTGACAAAAGGGTGACAGTGTCCATTAGCTAGGAGACTGACTGGAATGTAGAAAAAGTTGATTACTCAAGAGTATGTTTTATTCATGCAGACAATTATCCTATGATGCACTCTGATCTAATGATGTGATCAAATTAAAAAGAATGATCATGCTACCAGAAGGCGCATTGTCGAGCAAATTACATAGCGGCATAGTACAGGCTGACAACATCAATAGTTTGTCTTCACTGTGTTGAAATTTTCCTGCGGGTATAATCAGTCTAGGTTAGAAACACTTAAATGCTCCTAGGTAGCACCACTATCTAAAAAACGTGTTTCTGTAGTCTGGGTATAGGGAAATGTAATAAGCCACGTCACAATATACCAGGACTGTTTTTTTTCTGGGTTGTCAAGGACAACAAGTTCAAGTGCCGAACTTAAGGATGTAGGAATTGTTATAATAGCCTTTTTTACAACCAGTACAGTTAACATTTTATTTGATCTTATCAGTGAAATTCCAATTTTCTATTGTGAGGAACTTTCAGGAGTATTCTGTGCCAACATATATGTATTATGATTTATGAAGCTGGCATTACAGCTCAGGAGAATATTCTAATATGCTGTAAGAGCATCGATTGTAGCAGGCCTATGTAAATTACATAACTCTGTGCTACTTGTATCTTCATCGTCCTCCTCATCGTCATCGCTGACTGGCCTGTAGCAGATCATCGACAGCGATTTCCTTAAAGGTTGGTTGTTTATTAGGGATTTAACAAGATTTAACAAGATTTGCCATCCAAGCCAAAGGCCCAGATGGCAAGTGGACAAGGAAGCCATTGGCTTATCGAGAGTCCAACAATGTTCACCTACTTATAACCCGCCCTCCTGATATATGTGTCAACCTTGTTTTTAAACATATTCACGCTGCTAGCAGTTACACAATCTGTAGACAGTTTGTTCCATTCATTTATTGTCCTCTGTGAGAACGAGTGCTTCCTGATGTCCAATCTACATTGATCCTTTACTAATTTTACCTCATGTCCTCTAGTTCTGCTATCCTTCTTGAGTGAGAAAAACATATTTCTATCAATATTTTCCTTTACTAATTTTACCTCATGTCCTCTAGTTCTGCTATCCTTCTTGAGTGAGAAAAACATATTTCTATCAATATTTTCATACCCATTCAATATCTTAAAAACTTCAATCTGATCTCCTCTTAACCTCCTTGTCTCTAGAGTTGTTAAACCACATTCTTTCAGGCGTTCTTCATAACTAAGGTCTCTAAGTTCTGGAATCATTTTAGTTGCTCTCCTTTGTATGCGTTCAAGCGTATCTATATCCTTCTTACGATATGGTCTCCATGCTTGTATACAGTATTCTAAATGAGGTCTAACTATTGCTTTATAAAGAGGTATAATTAACTGTTTTCCCTTATATGTTATGTTTCTTCTAATCAATCCAAGAATTTGATTACCCTTTGAAGCTGCAATACCACACTGCTCTGAAACTTTCATATCAGCGCTTATTGTAACTCCTAAGTCCTTTTCTTTTACAGTAGTACCAAGAACAGTAGCTCCCATTTTATAGTTTACATTCAAGTTCCCATGTCCTGTATGTAGGCATTTACATTTCCCAAAATTGAACAGCATCTGCCATTTCTCAGACCATTTCACTAATCTGTCTAGATCGTTTTGTAAATGTTGTTTATCACCATCAGTATTAACCTTTCTAAACAGTTTTGTGTCGTCCGCAAATTTCAGTACGTTACTTGTTATACTCTTGTCCAAGTCATTGATATAAATTAAGAATAATATAGGTCCTAATACTGATCCTTGAGGTACCCCACTCAAAACCGATTTCCAATTTGAAACTTCGCCATCTACTACAACTCGTTGTCTTCTGTCAGTCAGCCATTGTTCTATCCAGTCAGTTATGCTATCCCCGATACCATGGGCTTTTAATTTAAGTAGCAATCTTTGATGTGGCACTTTGTCAAAAGCTTTCTGAAAATCTAAGTAGATAATATCTACTGGCGATCCCATGTCTATCCACTTAGTGATTTCTTCCAAAAAACATAACATATTTGTTAAGCATGACCTCGCTTTAAGGAATCCATGTTGAGATGAATTTAATAATTTATGCTTAACGAGGAAGTCCACCATATGGTCTTTAATTAACCTTTCTAATAATTTACAAATCACTGACGTTAAACTCACTGGTCTGTAATTCTCTGACTTATTTCTCGAACCCTTTTTAAATAATGGTATGATGTTTGCTTCTTTCCATTCAAACGGAACAACTCCCTCTTTTAATGACAAGTTGAATACTCTTGCAAGTGGTATACTGATTTGATCTACTGTTTCCATTAGTAATTTTGGAGGAATCCCATCCACTCCCGGTGATTTGTTATCCTTCATTGCCTTTATTTTCCTAGCTACCAATTCTGGAGTTACAACTAACGGTCCTAAATAGTAAGATTTAGCCCCCTGAAATTTAGCATCAGCAACTGGTAATGAACTAATATCTTCTTTTGTAAACACTGAACTGAAGTAACCATTTAGGTCTTCCGCCATTAAAAACCCCTGTGATATTATATTTCCAGCACTGGATGGAAGGTCTACCACTTCAACATCAAAGTTTTTGTATATTAGATCGGTGTGTGTTTCTGGTGTTTGTTTCGCTCTGTTTTTCCTGCCATGAGTGGGTGTCAACTAGATGAATATTAACACTGGTTCTTCTTTGTGTAAATATCGATGACTAGCTAGATGGAAGTGCCTCATTTGAATCTTGTTTGAGAGCTTGTCTACTTTTCCATAGCCACTTGTATAATATATCCTGTTTAATTTAATTACTTAGTAAAACAGTCCTGCTATTGCTGCTGGTAATTATTGGATCTGTTGAGCAAGACCAGGTCATTATTCAGGAGGATGTTTTATTCATGCATTCATTTGCCCTGTGGTACACTTTAGCGCAACACTATTATTGACCAGGGAAGACTGCTCATACATCTGGAAGACCTGCGACATATCGTGCACGCAAGACTTCAACTGATTAGCAGCTGACAGCACATCTATGTAGCTTGTCCTTGCTACATCTCAGTCCATTTCTGTAAATGGAGTGTTGTACCAGTCCAAGGGCATGTGGAAATTCACCCTTGTGATGGGCAACAAAATTATGTTTGAATGAATAAGGCCTAAAATCATCATCTGTTGCAGGCATAACTGATCATGAGCCTACATTTCCCACGATCACAGGACTCTTAACAGCTATGTTGCACTCTCCTAGCCAGGCTGGTTTGACTGAATTTTTTTAATTTTTTGCTGACCCCTGCCTCTTTTTCCCTGTCATTCCCATTGTTACGAGAGGTTCTAGTTTTATCTTTTTCATCTTGTAGCCTAGAAACTCTGCATGTCTTTTTCTGATTTAAATTAAGGTTTCATAATATAAAACACCTAAAGTACATGCATATTAATTGCAACATGGTCAGATAAAGTAACTTAAAAATAAAAGCTAACTTTTTCTTCTAGACTTTTTTATTGGAGGTTGTAAAAATTTCACTGACGTCGGAAAGACATCATTTCAATCATTTGCCCATTCCGCCTACTGGGATTGCAGATTACTGCAATGGTCTGTTAATCGACTCTCTCAATGGCTTTACTAGGTTGTAAATGGCTCACAACAGTGATAAATAATTGATGTTACTTCCTCTAAAGCTCAAAGACAAATACTTTTACATTTGATATGGGATTATTCCATCTGTATCAGGTGGTCAAGATGACTAGTGTTGTTTTTTTTGTGGTTTTAGTGGTCTGTCACATTAGTAGCTAGTGCTGGCTTTGTGCCATTAAAAGTTGGATTTATCATCTTTGTCCACATTAGTTTTGTATACCGTATGGCTCTATGTATACGGCATGTACTGTATATTTAATATGGTGTATACAGTTTTTTCTGGTGTGTCTAAAAATACATACTATTGAAAGACTACGCTAAGACTTTCCCTGTATTAGTGGGCGTAGTACCAAATTATAGCTAGTGTTAAACCTTAATAACTACTTAATTTAAACTCATTCTTAATTTATTTTCCCCTAAACCTGACACGAGAACACACTTTCTGCACACTACATGCAGGAAACGCATTCATGTGGATATAACAGTGATGCCATTCTGTGGCCATTGATCAACTCTTCCAGAGAAACAGTTCAAATATTGTGACTCTTACATAGCTTTGGAAGCTTCAAGTATTGCCGATTGAAGACATAACATACTGTGTGGTATACTAGTTTGACTGAATAAAAATACACCGGTTTCAAAACTGCATAAATATACCGGTATACCACTGTACAGTACACAGCACTAGCCCACACAATTGCCCACCGTGAACTTTCAACATTTCTTTGGACTGCACCTCAAGCCTTCACCAATGTCTTACCATTTTATTGCTCATAACCTAAAAAAATTAATGCATATATATATACACCGTACCATACCTTACTGGTTTTATAAAAATTCATATAAAAAAAATCTCTCCCCCTCCCTGGCTTTACGAAAAAACACAGTACAATAAATTGCAGTAAAATTATGACCCTGTGTACATGTGTATGTCTTGGCAACAAATAAGTTTCGAGCAGAATAATTTCACACTTAACAGTGACGTCACACCAAGAGTCAGGGCTGGAGAATAGGACAGTTGCATGACTCAAACTCAATCACTTAATTAATTTGCATGCCACATTAATATGCAGGGTGCATTCAGTCCCAATTAAGCCCTGTAACTAAATAATAGATACAGCATAATATTTGGTGAGGCAATATGCCAGTAACTCAATTTGAAGACATCTGATATTTCTTGGAATTGAAAGTCAAAATGGTTGTCTTTCATACTAATAATTTAACCTAGGTATTTGAACTTCGGCACCAATCCAATGTCAGTCTCGTCCATCCATACTTAGCCTATTCCATTAAGGGCCAGTACATTTGTTTTCACTTCATTTATTTTACTGACTGTAACTCTCACTGTGTCTCTTCTCTGCACTTGCTAGTTTTTCAAATTCCTCCATTGATGTTGCTGTCAGGATGATGTCATCTGCATACAGAAGGTTCCATACATTTATCCTCTTTTCAGGCAACTTTTCTATCTAGATGATCGTAGACATCCTTGTCTACCACCTTTTTCAGCTGGAAACGCATCTGACTGTTTATGAACTATTTACATTAAATTCCAGCAGGGAATCCCACATGGCACAATGTCGGACAGTGTCAAATGCCTAGGACATGCATACACACATGCATGCGTGCATACATACGTACGTATGTACGTACATACACATATATGCATACATACATAGTAATGGGTCCTTACTATTATTTGTGTGCAACCATTTTATTCTATATATTCAACAAATAAATAGAAAGTCAATTATTTAGAATGTTTAGAAACCATATTGTGAAAATAAAACAGATTGCTGGATCATAGTTTATCGAGTGTCTATGAATTAGGTAGACTTGTATTCGCCATCAAAGCAAAATAAATGTGGAACAAGAGACACGAATGCTTAGAGTATTGTGGACAGGAAAAAAGCAAAGAAGACATTTTAATTAAAGAAGATGATGTACAAAATCAGGAATAGACAAGCAGAACCTCCAGGCCATGTGGTGAGGAAGAGAACACTAGATCATATAGAGACAACAGGAAAGATTGAGGTGAAAAGTAGCAGAGGTCTGCAAAGAACTAATATCCTGCAATGTGATGATGATGAATCTTCTATATAAAAGAGCCTTGATATTGAAATCCTCCGGATTAGTTTTAATAAAATAGATGAGTTTTCTGCAAGATAAGCAGAAGTATTACCAATCTATGTGAAGAATGTCAAACTCTTTTTTCATGCTCCACATCCAGAGTAGCTTATGCTGGGGTGTTTACCAGAATTGACTTATGATATACATTCCTGTATACGTCCAATGTCAATAGTGTTTAATGGGGTGTCGCTGGGGTCATAACCTCCCATCTCCCACCATTTTAAAGAGTCCACCTCCTTTTAATCACAACTCCCACCTCCCATCTATTTTTGAGGCCAACCTCCCACCAATTTTTAGAACCAACCTTCCAGTTCCTGCCACATCTCCTGCTTTAGTAGTACCACCATCCTAAGATAATATGCTACACCACATTCATAAATCTATAGACATGATGCTGATTGCTACATGCGAATGATGAATTTTGCAAATGTATTTAGTATGATATGATATATTATTATATAAAAACCCAATTGACAAATGACAAGAACAAGAAGACAGTTGCAGTTTCAAGGACATAAAAAAGAAACAGAATGAATTAAGGAAACATTGCAGGAAACAATGAATAACACAAAGCTAGAGTCATTCAAATAGAAAAACACATTAATAATCTAAAAATATGGCTTGCGACCACCTAATGACATTCGTGCAGATACAGAATTTATTAGACATGGCACCTAAAAAAGAAAGAATTTGATATTTACACCGTGGTTTCCTCAGCTTTGCCTAGGTAAAATGTTGATGATTTTTGTAGTCATTAGATAATGGAATTTACCAATTGTTTTACAATTCCAGTGTAACACTTGCCTGGAAAAAATTTAATAAGATTTCAAGAGATTGATGTTGACGGGACATTGGGGTGCTTGTAATTCCCAGGATGTGTTTCAACTTCATTTCAACATTAGTCTTCGATAAAAAATATTAAATCAATCAAACAATCAATCAATAAAATATTTCTATTTTGAACATAGCTTGTCATCATCATTGTGCATGCAAAATTGTGCTGGTTGTATACCAGCTTTCTTCGATATTAATTGATACCAGAATTATGCTCAATACTTGTAGTGTACATTTAAATAATTGTTTATACAGTTGTACTAACTCTATGAAAACTAGATGAAGTTACTGTTGTTCTCCAAAATATTAATGCATGCATTAAACACTTTATAAAATCTCCTAACAGCACCACGTGTATCACATAGCCATTTTTTATGTCATCTTGTGTAATGCTACATCTTCGTTTGTAGAACACTAGAATCTATATTATAATTTACAACATATCGTCAATATCGAATGGTTCGATACTTGGTATATTGAAGTATTGTGATAACATGATGTATCGGTATCAAACTTGTATAAGTAGCGTGATATATTTTGATATATCGAGTATTGAACCAGCACTAGTGCAGTAATGTTTAACTGAAAGTTGTGCATAGATATATAGTGTTACGCTGAAATATAGGACTCGTAACAAAAGCATAAATTTAATCGTGACAGATGCGACACATTCACATCCATCCCGGGCACAAGTTAGATGATATATTAGTTATGATGGAAAATGCCATGATTTTTAAGTTTTCTACAGCATGAAACAGAAGTAGTGTGGGATAATATGGTATAATGTGTAACAATAAAACCTCTCACGCGTGCTTTGCACTCGGCTCAACCATGTCCGCATCTGTGCTGCTGTGTTCTTGCGAGGTCTCAACCCTAACCAGCAAGATCATGAGCAATCTGCGAGGTTTCCACTCATGATGTACGACACGCATGTACAGCTGTGTCTAGGTTATGGCAAGGTTACGGAGGAGACATTGTGCGGGAGGCAAACAGACGTCACTGGTTGTGGATGGGCTATATACTGTGCATGGAGCCCCATTGCTTGGTGCAGCAGATGTTCGATGCACGAACATTGCCAGACTCACCATATCTTGAGGGGACACTATTGGTGATGTGTCCCACATGGAGTGTGGACGAAGCCACGACAAGAACCACCAATAGAAGAGCATAGCAAAGAATATCAGACAACATGCACAAGTCATTCCTGACTCCCATTGTTCACTCCCAACGGGGTCTGTAGCAGTTTATAGATAGATAACAATAAAACAAATTGAATAATTTCTTAGCAGTTTAATTCTTAGTGTGCAACTTTCCAAATAATCTTCAGGCTTTAGAAAGACATCCTGATGACATTTTACAAGGAACAACTAAAACTGTTGCCTGGATAACCCGTTTAACACAACAAAACAACAACTGAATTGTTGCCAGGCAATGGTCTCCAGCTTCTCAGTAATGGCATTTCCATGATCTGCTGCCAGCCCTAACGCTAAAACCCAAGCGCATTTAGTCTAGGTACGCGGCTGCACTCAAGTGACAGGTGTCATGTGGTTGTCAGCTTCAATTGTCACATTGCATGATCTGTTTTCACAGCCATGCAGTGTGGCGTCCGTAACAGCCACAAGGCACCTGGCCACGGCCGCAAACGACAGTTGTCTTTTCTGTACTAACACTGTCTCTCAAGTAGAGCAATGTTAACAGCTCATCACTGAGCCGTATTCTCGAAAGATGTATGAATTTGTAATTCAAGTTTTCCATAAAAACGGCAGCAAAGCCATGGCAGTCATGGAATATTTAATACCAAAACAACTTAGCAAATTTAGGATTATAATGCAAGTATTCTACATGGATTATGTAATACTTCAGTTGGCCTGTTCAGTATTTAGCAGATCGGATAATATTTACGCAGATATTCCATGAGTGTACCCCTCGGGGACACTATTACTGCCATATTAATGGAAAACTTGACTTACAAATTTGTAAGTCTTTCGAGAATACGGGCCCAGATGCATAACAAAACTTTTGACGGAGACTAGATTTGAGCAAATGTCAAACTTTAAAGATCTAAAAACAACTGGATTCTAGCTCATTTCTGAAAATGGTAAGAAGAAAATGGTGTGATCGGCAAGAGGATTGAAGTCACGCCCACAATCTGCTTTGACCCGGCACAGTTTTTACTATTTTGGATATCCACTATTTTGAGTCTTACCAGATCTAACAACAAAAGTCAGTTATTTCCATGATTTGAACAAAGTTATGTATTTTTGTATTAAATCGACTGCATATGTTACTTAGACTATTCACATGCTACATATTTGGACATAACTGAACCAGATTTGCAATAGGCCAAATCAATTGAGGATGGAGTTTTAATATTAATCTATGAATAAAATAGTGAATTACTCTATTTCACATATAAAACTATGCATAGCTTACCCATTAAAGGTTGTGTAATTAGTATTACTCTATCAACTTGAAAAAGGTATACTTTTGTGAAACTTGTGGAATGTGACCCCTGTCCAAGGAAAAGGGTGTATATCTAAATTCGCTCAACATGAAAAGGGTATCTTTTTGAAAAGGCTATCTAAGTCTAAAACATGTTTGGGGGGCTCAGTTAAATACATTTTTGTATGTATGGTATACTGCCAGTCGCCATCTGGTGAAAACCCAGCCCTGGACAACTTGACTCTAAACAATTCAACATTCGCACATTTCACAATACCACAACACCAAACAACTCAACACCAGAAAAAATTCAACATGTGAGCAATTCAACACCAATGGCCAGATTATTATTGACACCTGAAGATGTTAAATTGTCTGCGTATCCTGTTCTACGCAAATAACTACCTATAAAGCATCATTCTTTCTGTGGAAACTATAAAATAAATTTGTCACACTGTGGACAACAAGAGCTGTTGCTTTCCAGCAAGGGAATCCACAAACAAACATTAAATACGGGATGCGGCTAAATACTGTTTACAATATGGTCAAGGCTACAGATTAGAAAGTAAAAGTGGAATACATATATATTCCACTTTTTCACTGGAATCGCGTGCTTATAAGACATCTAACGGCAGTGGCGCCTCTAAGCGGGTTCGATAGCGTTTTTACTTTGTGCGTAAAACGTCGAGGACGCGCACGCGGCGATGACATCAGTGAACAGTTGTTGCTTCGACGCCTTTGTGGTTGTTTCTGTACCCAAGGATTTTATTTCTCAAGAAACCCCTGTGATAAAAACAGAATAAACGTTATAAAAAGCGTAGTTTTATTGATGTCACCACCAAGAGACCATGCAATGCAATGTCGACCAATGAAACACGCACGCGTCGAACGGGGATTGAACGAGCGCCACTGTCTGTTATCAACGGTGGTCGTCGACGCCAATGACCCTCTCACGTTGCTCGCAAACGATAGTTTCATCTCTGTTGTCAGTGACAGTGTTGAGATTGCGGATCAATCATCGGAACCGAGACGACAATCCGGTGCAAAAAATGGGCCTGTAATATTACAATCCACGCAACGCATAGACTTTGCTTGTGCTGAGGCAAGCAACGAGGACGGTAAAAGCATCGCTCTGGATAGCAGTCGCGTCGTCGTAAAATCAGAAGAGCACACAATCGTAGATGACGTAAACATAACGCAGGTACGTCAACGCTAGTGTCGCCACCTACGCAACTTGTAGTTAAATACGTTAGCTTGTTTCGAAAGTGATCAGCAGGTGGCGATACTGTCCGGCGTGTTTAACTTGGCCTGTTTAGCGCCGAAATAATAATAAAAGTTATGCCCTAAGCAACGAGTAGAACACATTTGTCCGTGATTGTACTGGATATATGTAAACAACGCCATGTAGAATATTAGATTTGTATATGGCCAGTTAATAAATGATTGTTAAATAAATAAAGCAACTGATGCTGGCTATAAATAGAATATTGACTGACGCTGCGAAACCCGCTAGATGGCGGTACTGTTTTGAGTCGGCCTTTGCTAGATGGCGACGATAGAGCCTAGATAAAATGTCAGACTCTGGATAAAAATCGGAGGCTCTGATAATGCCTAGTTGAGATCAGTTATCAGTACCAGCATTTGACAGTACTTCATCGTATTGTGATTAAACAGATGTTGCATGTGAAATATATTATGTGGGTTGTCAAGGACATATACCACCAGTTGGTTGATTGGACCGTGTGCAGTATTGTCATGGGCAAGCCCAACTTACTGATGATATATGAGCCACCTGAAATAAAGTATAACAGATCACAGAACAGCAAATTTGCCTGAGGCTTTGGCAAAGAGAAACTGGACGTATGTGCACAAACTCAGCTCATTCAAGCAACAGTACATATACTCTGAAATTATGAAAACACCAAAAACTGGCAATATTTTGCTATTCCGCTGCTATAGAAACAAGGCTGATCATTCTTGCAATGTGTTGGGAAAGAAATTGCACAATGATCAAATTACAAACTCTCCCATAATGAATAGAGAAAAGAGATTAAGCAGGAACAGGAACTAGATTTTTTTTCCCTAAGACAAAATATATTTAATACAGAAATCTTACAATATGTTAAATTTTATTTGACAAAAAAATAAGTGATAAAAATAATAATATTGTACAGTATTAAAATAAAGGTTAATATCACACATGGGATAGGAGATGCCAACTGAGACTAAATTTAACCACTGTCATAGGAGCCACCATGTTCTTAATTTCTATAATTATTTAACTGTTATGGGGTATGAATTGTGGTTTACAGTGTCGTGCTCTACAACCTCTTTGATGGCAACATGCAACGACTATCTGATTTTGTTCACTGTCTGTAAATGACTGTCATATTCTACATCAACTACAACAGGCTGAAATGTGACAAAAAGTGATGTGATGTTTGTGTGTCTAAACATCTACAGTGAACTGCAAATCCTTAAATGTTAGTCCATTCTATCAGTTGACATTTTCTTGTCAGTGTTGTCATATGGGTGTATGTCTCATGGCGATGTCTACTGTAATTGTATGCTGTGATGTGCACATAATGTTATCACTGTCGCATTATTTATCTTTAACAATGTGTCATCTTTATAATTATTTTTTAATTAGTTCCTCTAGACCAAAGTATAATTCCACACCATATGTGACAATGTCACTTGTGGACCATGTGCATTGTCTGTGTTGACAGCTGCCGATGAGTCATAGTGGCTTGTTTTACCTGTTGGACTGTTAACTTAAATGGTTTACTTGAGATGACTATGAAAATGCTGAAGATTTGGAAATATAAGGAGTTGGTTTGAAGCATGTATGAGAACTATGGATGGCTTT
The DNA here is from genome assembly GCA_963662155.1 of Lamellibrachia columna. NCBI lineage: Eukaryota > Metazoa > Annelida > Polychaeta > Sabellida > Siboglinidae > Lamellibrachia > Lamellibrachia columna. Next base: position 13,616,103 of record OY759271.1, on the reverse strand, counting down.
CTGAGATAAGACAATGGAACAATGACCAATACACATACATTCTAGGAGACTCTGAATAATTCTCTTCAGTTCCATGTGGTTTGTGTTTCTGGGCAATAATGCTGATATTGTCTACACAGAATATGCAAAGAAAAATCACTTTGGAGACTAGACGATGTCTCCAGGGATGTGTCTGATTAGTTTATGTCCTCTTCAAGCCATGTTAGATGGGCTTCTGATGCAGTTGCAAGAGACATATACTAATGACTACAGATGAAGCAGTTAGGCATGAAACAGATTGTGCAGATGATTAATGGCAACAACCAGCATGAAAAACATCCCTGTTGAGAGGCAAAGGTGATGTTCATTTTGGTGATGACTTTTGGGTTAAGTGTACTTGGTGAATATAATCCTCGAGGGAAATGCAGCACGTTTGAAATATTCATGCCAAGACAAGACTGTGACACTAACTTTGACACTTACACCTGGTCCTGGTGTGAGGACAACACTTGGAATAATGGCTGTAGTTAGAAGTAGATGAGATTGTTAGAAGAAGAAGCTACTATTTGTTGGATACTATTGGAGAAGATGGAGTTCTGTAGATGGTGTTGTCCATGGGTCATTACTGCTAAGGTAATGTTACTGATGCATCTGTTAATGAGTTTTAGATGTGAAGTCATTGTCTGGCTATCTCAAACTGTCACTAATCGTTCAATATTTAAGAACATTGAAAACACCATATAGAAGAGTTATTCACCAGTGATACTCTTGATTTCTGGGTGTCTCTCCTGTATCTCGATCGCCTCTCTGATATTTCTGCGCCAAATGTTGTCTTCTCTGGCTAGCAATGTCATGTTTGGCCATGATGTTGTAACGTTCATTGGCTGCCTGGCCCCTGTTGACCTGCTGGTTTCACCCGCAAAGGTTGGTTGTTTGTTGTATTGTTGTCAGAATTGGTCTTGTGAAACTAAGCTATTATTTTTGACTGCTGATTCAATCATTGCGTCCACGTTGCAGGAGCTGACCGGTTCGAGCCCACCGGAGAAGAACTGGCGGGGAATTGTGATAGCCATATTGGTCATCATCATGGTGCTGTCCATGATTGTTGTTGCCATCATAGTGATCACTCCAAGTGAGTACCAAGTGGTGGACGTAGCTCTCACATAGTTTGGGAGGGGCACAAACACTAATTTGTAAATATAGGTGCCAACTGTTAGGCTTATGATTCACCCATGACTTACAGAATTTATGAAGGTTGATGGCCTTGTGGACATAGGAGGCATTGTCATGCATTTTAAACAAGATTATTTGTATTACATATAAGGGTTGTGTTCTTAAAATGGCATGCAAGTAATGTTCAGCTCATCAGTTCAAAACATGTCAAAGGGAAACTCAGCTGCGCCAATACCCAGGCATGGGTTCTATTACAGACAATTTATTACTATCAGTATTACTTCTTACTGATCCTATTACTATTACATTCATTCTAATCTATTACTATTACCAGGATATATATTACAATTACTGGGGCATTATTACTATCACTGAATGTCAATTAACAATGTTTTGATGGGTCTGTGAACCCTAGACTTGCCTATGAAATCAGTCTTTGTAGTACTGGCTAAACATACATCTGCACACAATTTGAAGATCTGAGGTGAGAACGTTTGTCCAAATTTGAACAAAGGGTCTGTGTGTCAATGTTACCATGTGGCATTTGGCAATTTGAAAAAAGAACTCAGAAGTTTGGCTCAAATCATTGCTTATTTTGAATTCAATACAGATTGCAGATAACATTTGTTGCCTGCCTGCATGTATCTGAAACCATGCCCTTAGTGTGTGCTAGGAACGTGTGAAGCCATAGCCACCTCAATGGGGCATCTCAATAATTAGTAATTGCTTTGCTACGCCTGCATTGTTTCATTGAGCAGGTATTTCTGAATGCATCAAATTATCAGCCTTCTTGTCTTTTCATGTTGTTTGAATAATAACGTCTCAGCCATTGTCTATGCATTGTTTACAATTATTAGCAGTTGGAATAACACGCAAACAAACCTGATATTTTGTAAGTTTGCACTAGATGATGTAATAGAAATGTAATAGACTATTGTCTATTGCTTTAGGATCTATTACTATTACTATTTTGACAAAATCTCATCTATTACTATTACAGAAAAAAATGTCTGTTGCCTATTACAATTACTATTACATATTTTATTACCCCATGCCTGCCAGTGTCTTGCAAAATCCAATTGATATATCCCAGTTTGCACAGCAAGCTCCTTTTAAGCATGGCAAAACAACTGAAGTATATAATCATGTGGGTTTACTTATGATCTTATGGATTTGTTTTACCAATTTTTATGGATTATATGGTGTACCTCTCAGTGTTGGCACCTTTTCTTTTTACTGTCCAAACAGAAAAGGATAAGATACATGTATTAACTGAGAAAATACATTGAGCAAAAATACTGAGCTGTCAACAGGTTAACAGTAAATAATAATAAAATGGTATCCAGCTGACCTACTTTCTTTTTAACTATCCATATACATAAAATAAATGTTTCTCCTTCTGTAGTCTAACTACTGTTGGTTATTGTTGCGTAATCCTGTTGCATGTCTATAACACATTGTTAGGCAGGAGACTAAGCTCTAGTCATATTTATTTTAATCTATCAGTAGTCATATTTATTTTAATCTATCAGGCTACAGAATACAATCGAATATAGGTTTCACCAGGAATCTGCCTAGCATCAAAAGTATTTGTGCATCGACCACTTAAAGTTTGCCATTCGATTTTGTACTTATGCGATCAACACAACAAAATGTGTTGTTTATCACAACTTTTTTCATTTATAACAAATCCATATAAAAACAGGATACAGCAGTATACCTCCCAAATCGAAATTGCATATAATCTGATTTGCATGCAGGAAATCTGTATAATGTGGCACGTATTGATTACAATTTGTCTTCCTCTAGAATCTGGTGATATCAACACTGGAGAACCCTTCACATTTGAAGATGTCACAAGTGGAAATTACCGGCCCCAATCATTTGGAGTCAAGTGGATTGGAGGTGAATTCAGATTGTCATGACTATTTACTTTCGATTAGGGCCATATGGGTTCAAGATAAGTTTGTTTATCGTCACCATTTTTTCTTATCCCGATCATCTGTGATCCTGTGAATTGGAGACTAAACTCTAGTCATATTTATTTTAATCTAATTTACAATAACCTGTTTGGTTTCAAATGATATAACGTATATTTATTTTAATCTAATTTACAAAAACCTGTTTGGTTTCAAATGATATAACAGGTGTTGCCAGCACCACTAATTCCAACCATTTTGGTTGCTCAGAAACCATGATAACTTACATAATTTGGAACAAAAACTTGGCTTTTATGACACAGATTGTAAACATATCTGCTGTAGAATGCAGCACATGCGTGCCTCTTTCTTATAACGTTGGGGCAAATGATACAACTTACTTTAGTTACATAATATTAATAAAACAACAATTGTGATATTATTACAAATTCATAGAAGTTTATCAGTCACGATAAGCTGCTATTATTTTGTACAAAGGCAGTCCAGGAACATATCATTTGTTTTTATTTCCATTTAAGTTAGTTCAAACAGCAGAGTCTCATTCAGAGAAACAAATTATTGACTTATTTCAACATATATTGTCAGTGAATTGAAAATATTATTTTGTACCAATTAAAGGTTTTTCAAATCAAGATGTTATTAGTGGTTATAAGACAAGCAGTACTGCTAATTATTTATACAAAATACGTTTTTTATAGTTTATTATTTTATGAAATCAACATGTTATGCATCAAATTTGTAATGGAGTTTGTCACGGAGGCACTCGGATAGTCTGTCTTTAACACATTGTCACCGAGGGAAATCAATTACCCACAATATGTGAGCTAGCTTCTAGATAACACACAGCAGCATGATGTACTTTACACCATTTACTGCGAAATCATATTAGTTGTCAATAATGTAATTGCTCTTCATCTTGACATGAAAGTGGCGGCCATTGTTCTTTTCAGAAAAGGACATGTATGTTTATCAGTCGAAGCACAATGAGCTGATGGAGTATGACTGTGCACGGAACACTACGACCCTTGTCATGGGCAATGTTACTTTTGTAAGTATAAGACAGCCAATGAAATCACACAATACCTGACACCCTGAGACATGCCAGTGAATAGGAATTGTTATCTTTCAACTGTTAATCAGTGCTGAATATAACATATACATATAACAGTAACATACATGTCAAGTTTCAGAAATGCAAATGCAGGAGATTTATGCGCTCGGGATATTGGAGAATTGTGCATAAATCGGAGGGGCTCGGGATATCGGAGAGTTGTACATAAATTGGAGGGGCTCAGGATATCAGAGAATTGAATGTAAATTGGAGGGTCTCAGGGTATCAGAGAATTGTGTGTAAATCAGAGTATTTCATATCCTTGACACTCATAAAAATTACCACCATCAGCTTTAGTTCCAACTACACTGCATATATACTATTAAATGGTACACTTGCATGTTAGTAAACATTTTGGCAGTAGACAAATTCTTTTGTGGACTAGTAAAATATATAACATGGTTACAGTACTCTGATGGTATACAAAATTTGTTTCAACACCTGATATATGTTACGGTATAAAAAATCCCTTACCTAGCAGGCAGTAGCCTACATATTTGATTACACTTAAGTAATTAACATAATATTTACTGGCAGGGCTAGAACTGAAGCACTTTCTTTTTCTTCAAAGTTTGTGATCTTGGGTGATGGAGGCTTTCGTGATCACAGGTGATGGAGGCAGTTTTGATGAAAAGTTTTTTATTTGTCTTCATTCATAATGTGCTTTGATTGTGACAATTATCAAATATATGTGAATGAAATAAAACTTGTATATAATGGAGATGTATTGATGGGCAATATTTGAATTTGATATGCACATGTGGGTGATAATGGGGGACCATTAGTCTAATGAATATGAATAACTTCAACAACAGGCAAAGCACAAGGATACTGTTTAGCTATTTTTCTCTTGTCCACTCTGCACAAAACCTGATTGAATTAACCCCTGCTGTTGTGGGCATGAGTAAAGGGAAGGATTGACAATCTTTTGTTAGGCAACATGCACAAAAATATTTTTGGTTTCATCAGAAATCTGGGCGAACAGGAGATTTGATAGATTTCCGGGAGTTTCCCGGCAAATCCGGGAAACTTAACATATACGCAGTAATAACTTTGTGAAATTTAGTTGTGCATAGTTGTATAAATCATATGGTGCAAGTGAGAATATGTGTCAGAAGTACATCACTGTGGCTCAAGACAGAGGTGGCGTATGATTGATTCCGCACTATGCGATGCCTTTGGTGCAAGACAATAGAAGATGATGCCACAATTAACTAAATCAATTATTAAAACGTTCCCCCAAATTAAATGTTATGTTAAAAAAATATATAAATGTACATCCTCAAAGATGTTTCTTTATATAACAAAAGTATTCCATAATATACATACTCTATATACATGCATACGCATGCACGCACCTACACATGCATGCACCATGCATCCTGGCTGCTGCCCAAGGCTAGAACACTTATGTTGCGGACAAATAGTGTTTGCATGTTCTGAATGTTATCTTTTTCAGAGGCAACTAAGTACAAACTCCTACTTGGTGTCAGAGGACCTCGAATATGTACTTCTCAAGCACGATGTGGAGATGGTAATTGCAATAGGCCCACTTGCCACACACGATAGAAAACCAGTTACTTTAATCTGAAACACATACCATTGGTTAGGAAAGAAAACAAACACCTTGATCTGAACTAAGTACTTCTCGCACAAGTAAATAGTAAAGTGTATTATACTATGACTGTATGCCACATAACATGACTGTTTTATCTGTTAGATTGCTTGCAAGACAACAATTACATGGGAAAGTTAGATTTTGTGATACTTTTATTATAATTCCTAATGCTATCAGAGTGTGCAAATCACATTGCTCAATAATTGTATGTGGACAATCCACATTAATTGTGTTTGGACTGTGGTCCTGTGGCTCTGCGTCATCTCAAACTATTAATACATGTATGCTTTCTTTCAGGTATACCGATATTCCTCCTATGCTAAGTACAGTATATACCACAGATATGCTAAAGACCCAGAAAGGTTTGTCCATGCATATTTAAAAATACGCTGTAATGAGATTTTATATATATATATATGTGTGTGTGTATATATATATATGTATATATATATATATGTGTGTATATATATATGTGTATATATATATATATATATATATATATATATATATATATATATATATATATATATATATATATATATATTGGTCTGTATTGCACCTTTAGTGTTACCTGCATTCACAGATATACAACATGTTATACATAAGTGATATTCCAGTTAAATTAAAGGCACAACAGTCACCTTTTTTATTAATTTTAAATAGAGTTGAAAGATTTCTGATAAGTACAGGCTACATATAACTTAGAAATGGTTCCACTCTCGATAAGCAGTGCCAACATGCAATACTCCACCCTATTGAAAATATATGTTCACTGACCTTCAATGGTAACTCTTCTTTGTAATTTAGTTGCAGCCAGCCAGCTGAGTGACAAAAAACATATTATGAATTATTATGTATACAAATTTGCCAGATTACAGTAGAAGCACTTTCACTTGTACTCAGTTTTTAATTCTTTCAATGCATCAGATCTGGTGAGAATTGGATCACATGAACATGACCCTTCAGAGCCCTAGATCAGTACTTCTAATAGGCATGTATTGACAGTATTACTGTACTGTCACGATACGATACATATTATGAGTCGCGAGGCGTATCGCGATATTTAATAAAAATTAAAATGGTATTGACTGTAGGACAGCAAACATATTAAAGGTGTACGCAAACGTGAAATGCTCCCAAGCTGTCAATTGAATGAATCCGAATTTCTCCATGGTATGCTCGCTGCTCGGCATTCACCAGCATGGCTGATTCAGCGAAGTAAATTTTGCTATGATTGTCTAAATGATATGACGTAACAGCCAATTTACTGTGAATAGCAGGAAAGATGGACACCCATGTATCATGATGTATCGATGCATCGATTAAATGTTGCATGCTTAACTTCTAATATATTGTTTATTTTGCATGTAGCAAATTGATACCATTTCCACAAGGCGTTGGGAAAGGATGGAAGGAAAAGAAGTTGCAATATGTCAGCTGGTCACCGAAAGGGCATTCTCTGGTAGGTCTCCCATAAAGCCACTATCTGAGATTTACTGCATTCTTCGATTTGCAGCTCACGTTCTTGTATAAATTTTTTATTCTTTGTTTGTTATTTGCATGATCATTGACAGATAAATCTTACAACCCATAGCTTTAAAAAAAACGTTTTGCAATCAGAATACTGTGCAATTTGATGACTTACATGAACATCATCATCATCACTCAAACCATGGGCCTGGTCCTACCAGTTGTGTGTAAACAGGACTTATCTCGAATACACTGTTTCTCCAAACCCTCCAACTTCCAAGTAAATCAAATTGTACTGAAAGTGCTGGTTGGAATATATTCTTGTTGAAACTTCCAGCGCTCCCGTGTAAATATTTTGTTTCACTCATAATCCATGGTACTTTGAGATACTCTCACTTCCACCATCCTTGCCACCAGGGTTCTGACAACATCAGTACCCCTGGCAAATCGACCTATTGAAATGAGGAAGTTTCAGTTGCTGTGTTAACCAATAATATTATGAGCACGGAGAACTTAGGCCTGGCAAGCGAGGATGTCTACTAGGGGTAGTGTAGTGCTACTACCACCCCTGGCTAGCGAGAATGTCTGCCAGGGGTAGTTGAGTGCTACTACCACTCCTGGCTAGCGAGGATGTCTACTAGGGGTAGTGTAGTGCTATTACCACCCCTGGCTAGCGAGGATGTCTACCAGGGGTAGTGTAGTTCTACTACAACCTCTGGCTAGCGAGAATGTCTACTAGGGGTAGTGTAGTGCTACTACCACCCCTGGCTAGCGAGGATGTCTACTAGGGGTAGTGTAGTGCTACTACCACCCCTGGCTAGCAAGGATGTCTGCCAGGGGTAGTGCAGTGCTACTACCACCCCAGCTAGCGAGGATGTCTACTAGGGGTAGTGTAGTGCTACTACCACCCCTGGCTAGCGAGGATATCTACCAGGGGTTGTGTAGTGCTATTACCACCTCTGGCTAGCGAGGATATCTACCAGGGGTAGTGTAGTGCTACTACCACCCCTGGCTAGCGAGGATGTCTACCAGGGGTTGTGTAGTGCTACTACCACCTCTGGCTAGCGAGGATATCTACCAGGGGTAGTGTAGTGCTACTACCACCTCTGGCTAGCGAGGATGTCTGCCAGGGGTAGTGTAGTGCTACTACCACCTCTGGCTAGCGAGGATGTCTGCCAGGGGTAGTGTAGTGCTAATACCACCTCTGGCTAGCGAGGATGTCTGCCAGGGGTAGTGTAGTGCTACTACCACCTCTGGCTAGCGAGGATGTCTGCCAGGGGTAGTGTAGTGCTACTACCACCTCTGGCTAGCGAGGATGTCTACCAGGGGTAGTGTATTGCTACTACCACCCCTGGCTAGCGAGGATGTCTGCCAGGGGTAGTGTATTGCTACTACCACCTCTGGCTAGCGAGGATGTCTGCCAGGGGTAGTGTAGTGCTACTACCACCCCTGGCTAGCGAGGATGTATGCCAGGGGTAGTGTAGTGCTACTACCACCCCTGGCTAGCGAGGATGTCTGCCAGGGGTAGTGTATTGCTACTACCACCCCTGGCTAGCGAGGATGTATGCCAGGGGTAGTGTAGTGCTACTACCTCCCCTGGCTAGCGAGGATGTATGCCAGGGGTTGTGTATTGCTACTACCACCCCTGGCTAGCGAGGATGTATGCCAGGGGTAGTGTAGTGCTACTACCACCCCTGGCTAGCGAGGATGTATGCCAGGGGTAGTGTAGTGCTACTACCACCTCTGACTAGCGAGGATGTCTGCCAGGGGTAGTGTAGTGCTACTACCACCTCTGGCTAGCAAGGATGTCTGCCAGGGGTAGTGTAGTGCTACTACCACCCCTGGTTAGTGAGGATGTCTGCCAGGGGTAGTGTAGTGCTACTACCACCTCTGGCTAGCGAGGATGTATGCCAGGGGTTGTGTATTGCTACTACCACCCCTGGCTAGCGAGGATGTATGCCAGGGGTAGTGTAGTGCTACTACCACCTCTGGCTAGCGAGGATGTATGCCAGGGGTAGTGTAGTGCTACTACCACCTCTGGCTAGCGAGGATGTATGCCAGGGGTAGTGTAGTGCTAGTACCACCTCTGGCTAGCGAGGATGTCTGCCAGGGGTAGTGTAGTGCTACTACCACCTCTGGCTAGCGAGGATGTCTACCAGGGTTAGTGTAGTGCTATTACCAACCATGGCTAGCGAGGATGTCTACCAGGGGTAGTGTAGTGCTACTACCAACCCTGGCTAGCGAGGATGTCTGCCAGGGGTAGTGTAGTGCTACTACCACCCCTGGTTAGCGAGGATGTCTGCGAGGGGTAGTGTAGTGCTACTACCACCTCTGGCTAGCGAGGATGTCTGCCAGGGGTAGTGTAGTGCTACTACCACCTCTGGCTAGCGAGGATGTCTGCCAGGGGTAGTGTAGTGCTACTACCACCTCTGGCTAGCGAGGATGTCTGCCAGGGGTAGTGTAGTGCTACTACCACCTCTGGCTAGCGAGGATGTCTACCAGGGGTAGTGTATTGCTACTACCACCCCTGGCTAGCGAGGATGTCTGCCAGGGGTAGTGTATTGCTACTACCACCTCTGGCTAGCGAGGATGTCTGCCAGGGGTAGTGTAGTGCTACTACCACCCCTGGCTAGCGAGGATGTATGCCAGGGGTAGTGTAGTGCTACTACCACCCCTGGCTAGCGAGGATGTCTGCCAGGGGTAGTGTATTGCTACTACCACCCCTGGCTAGCGAGGATGTATGCCAGGGGTAGTGTAGTGCTACTACCTCCCCTGGCTAGCGAGGATGTATGCCAGGGGTTGTGTATTGCTACTACCACCCCTGGCTAGCGAGGATGTATGCCAGGGGTAGTGTAGTGCTACTACCACCCCTGGCTAGCGAGGATGTATGCCAGGGGTAGTGTAGTGCTACTACCACCTCTGGCTAGCGAGGATGTCTGCCAGGGGTAGTGTAGTGCTACTACCACCTCTGGCTAGCGAGGATGTCTGCCAGGGGTAGTGTAGTGCTACTACCACCTCTGGCTAGCGAGGATGTCTGCCAGGGGTAGTGTAGTGCTACTACCACCCCTGGTTAGTGAGGATGTCTGCCAGGGGTAGTGTAGTGCTACTACCACCTCTGGCTAGCGAGGATGTATGCCAGGGGTTGTGTATTGCTACTACCACCCCTGGCTAGCGAGGATGTATGCCAGGGGTAGTGTAGTGCTACTACCACCTCTGGCTAGCGAGGATGTATGCCAGGGGTAGTGTAGTGCTACTACCACCTCTGGCTAGCGAGGATGTATGCCAGGGGTAGTGTAGTGCTAGTACCACCTCTGGCTAGCGAGGATGTCTGCCAGGGGTAGTGTAGTGCTACTACCACCTCTGGCTAGCGAGGATGTCTACCAGGGTTAGTGTAGTGCTATTACCAACCATGGCTAGCGAGGATGTCTACCAGGGGTAGTGTAGTGCTACTACCAACCCTGGCTAGCGAGGATGTCTGCCAGGGGTAGTGTAGTGCTACTACCACCCCTGGTTAGCGAGGATGTCTGCGAGGGGTAGTGTAGTGCTACTACCACCTCTGGCTAGCGAGGATGTCTGCCAGGGGTAGTGTAGTGCTACTACCACCTCTGGCTAGCGAGGATGTCTGCCAGGGGTAGTGTAGTGCTACTACCACCCCTGGTTAGCGAGGATGTCTGCCAGGGGTAGTGTAGTGCTACTACGACCTCTGGCTACCGAGGATGTATGCCAGGGGTAGTGTAGTGCTACTACCCCCTCTGGCTAGCGAGGATGTCTGCCAGGGGTAGTGTAGTGCTACTACCACCCCTGGTTAGCGAGGATGTCTGCCAGGAGTAGTGTAGTGCTACTACCACCTCTGGCTAGCGAGGATGTATGCCAGGGGTTGTGTATTGCTACTACCACCCCTGGCTAGCGAGGATGTATGCCAGGGGTAGTGTAGTGCTTCTACCACCTCTGGCTAGCGAGGATGTATGCCAGGGGTAGTGTAGTGCTACTACCACCTCTGGCTAGCGAGGATGTATGCCAGGGGTAGTGTAGTGCTACTACCACCTCTGGCTAGCGAGGATGTCTGCCAGGGGTAGTGTAGTGCTACTACCACCTCTGGCTAGCGAGGATGTCTACCAGGGTTAGTGTAGTGCTATTACCAACCATGGCTAGCGAGGATGTCTACCAGGGGTAGTGTAGTGCTACTACCAACCCTGGCTAGCGAGGATGTCTGCCAGGGGTAGTGTAGTGCTACTACCACCTCTGGCTAGCGAGGATGTCTACCAGGGTTAGTGTAGTGCTACTACCAACCATGGCTAGTGAGGATGTCTACCAGGGGTAGTGTAGTGCTACTACCACCCCTGGCTAGCGAGGATGTATGCCAGGGGTAGTGTTGTGCTACTACCACCTCTGGCTAGCGAGGATGTCTACCAGGGGTAGTTTAGTGCTACTACCACCTCTGGCTAGCGAGGATGTATGCCAGGGGTAGTGTAGTGCTACTACCACCTCTGGCTAGCGAGGATGTATGCCAGGGGTAGTGTAGTGCTACTACCACCCCTGGCTAGCGAGGATGTATGCCAGGGGTAGTGTAGTGCTACTACCACCCCTGGCTAGCGAGGATGTCTGCCAGGGGTAGTGTAGTGCTACTACCACCTCTGGCTAGCGAGGATGTATGCCAGGGGTAGTGTAGTGCTACTACCACCTCTGGCTATCGAGGATGTATGCCAGGGGTAGTGTAGTGCTACTACCACCCCTGGCTAGCGAGGTGTATGCCAGGGGTAGTGTAGTGCTACTACCACCCCTGGCTAGCGAGGATGTATGCCAGGGGTAGTGTAGTGCTACTACCACCCCTGGCTAGCGAGGATGTATGCCAGGGGTAGTGTAGTGCTACTACCACCCCTGGCTATCGAGGATGTATGCCAGGGGTAGTGTAGTGCTACTACCACCCCTGGTTAGCGAGGATGTATGCCAGGGGTAGTGTAGTGCTACTACCACCCCTGGCTAACTAGGATGTCTGCCAGGGGTAGTGTAGTGCTACTACCACTTCTGGCTAGCGAGGATGTCTGCCAGTGGTAATGTAGTGCTACTACCACCCTGGCTAGCGAGGATGTCTGCCAGGGGTATTGTAGTGCTACTACCATCTCTGGCTAGCGAGGATGTCTGCCAGGGTTATTGTAGTGCTACTACCACCCCTGGCTCGCGAGGATGTCTACCAGGGGTAGTGTAGTGCTACTACCATCTCTGGCTAGCGAGGATGTCTGCCAGGGGTATTGTAGTGCTACTACCACCCCTGGCTCGCGAGGATGTCTACCAGGGGTAGTGTAGTGCTACTACCACCCCTGGCTCGCGAGGATGTCTACCAGGAGTAGTGTAGTGCTACTACCACCCCTTGCTAGTGAGGATGTCTACGAGGGGTAGTGTAGTGCTACTACTACCTCTGGCTAGCGAGGATGTCTACCGGTGGTAGTATATTGCTTCTACCACCACTGGCTAGCGAGGATGTCTGCCAGGGGTAGTGTAGTGCTACTACTAGCGACAATGGTTTCCACCAAAATTTCTAAGTTGTCTTTCTTATGTTTAATCTTACAATACAATACAATACCTGTTTATTTAGACCCATTTGCACTCTACAGACATACTGGAATACATCAGCAGCATTGTCATATGACTTACATGTTAAACAATGCATTATTTATTTGATAATGCAAAATAAATAAGTATGATATTTATTGCATTAACTGGGTAAGATATATGCTGACATGTTATAATCAAATTCAAGAAAAAGTGCATTTCCAACATGGACCAAGGAGACTCCTTTTAAGACCAACATTGATCGCTGTCATAGGAGCCACCCTGATATTTTAAATGTAACCTAATTCAGTTAATGTGCTAACACGATGACATAAGGTGATATAATATAACGCAATATAATGTTTTGTCTGTGATTAGTATATCTTATTGTTTTGGTCCTTCAACAATACATCAACAACTAGTTGTGTATCTGTTCGCATTTCAGTGCTGTTGGATTGTTTGTGCACAGGAGCCAGATTGTAGCATCTCGTGTTTTGCAGGTTTTCATCTATGACAACAACCTCTACTATCAAAAGGACCCATTCACAACCGCGACCAAGATCAGTGCAAGCGGCGTTCCTGGTCGGGTCTACAACGGTATTGCTGATTGGCTCTACGAGGGTATGTCTCTGAACTGGTCAAACAGTTGGTCTCTGGACTGGTCAAACAGTTGGTCTTCTTCTTGCATATACCATCATCATGGGTCAAGCATCAAGTTCGGTCTTCTTGAGCCACTTGCAGGTAGTTGCGTCAAGCTCCGCAAGTCCTTGCATGCCCCCCGGGTAGTTGGTAGACAGGGCAGTCTCCACTGATGACGTGGTTGGCCGTTTTGACTGCCCCACAGGTCACAGTCACAGTAGTCACTGTGGGCCAAGCCCCAGCATAGCATGGAGGTGCCGAACCTCCCCACACTACACTGTGGGCCAAGCCCCAGCATAGCATGGAGGTGCCGAACCTCCCCACACTACACTGTGGGCCAAGCCCCAGCATAGCATGGAGGTGCCGAACCTCCCCACACTACACTGTGGGCCAAGCCCCAGCATAGCATGGAGGTGCCGAACCTCCCCACACTACACTGTGGGCCAAGCCCCAGCATAGCATGGAGGTGTCGAACCTCCCCACACCACATTGTGGGCCAAGCCCCAGCATAGCATGGAGGTGCCGAAAATCCCCACACTACACTGTGGGCCAAGCCACAGCATAGCATGGAGGTGCCGAACCTCCCCACACTACACTGTGGGCCAAGCCCCAGCATAGCATGGAGGTGCCGAACCTTCCCACACCACATTGTGGGCCAAGCCCCAGCATAGCATGGAGGTGCTGAACCTCCCCACACCACACTGTGGGCCAAGCCACAGCATAGCATGGAGGTGCCGAACCTCCCCACACTACACTGTGGGCCAAGCCCCAGCATAGCATGGAGGTGCCGAAACTCCCCACACCACACTGTGGGCCAAGCCCCAGCATAGCATGGAGGTGCCAAACCTCCCCACACTACACTGTGGGCCAAGCCCCAGCATAGCATGGAGGTGCCGAAACTCCCCACACCACACTGTGGGCCAGGCCCCAGCATAGCATGGAGGTGCCAAACCTCCCCACACTACACTGTGGGCCAAGCCACAGCATAGCATGGAGGTGCCGAACCTCCCCACACTACACTGTGGGCCAAGCCCCAGCATAGCATGGAGGTGCCGAACCTTCCCACACCACACTGTGGGCCAAGCCCCAGCATAGCATGGAGGTGCCGAACCTCCCCACACCACACTGTGGGCCAAGCCCCAGCATAGCATGGAGGTGCCGAACCTCCCCACACCACACTGTGGGCCAAGCCACAGCATAGCATGGAGGTGCCAAACCTCCCCACACTACACTGTGGGCCAAGCCCCAGCATAGCATGGAGGTGCCGAACCTCCCCACACCACACTGTGGGCCAGGCCCCAGCAAATTAAGGAGGTGCCGAATTTCCCCACACCACACTGTGGGCCAGGCCCCAGCATAGCATAGAGGTGCCGAACCTCCCCACACTACACTGTGGGCCAAGCCACAGCATAGCATGGAGGTGCCGAACCTCCCCACACCACACTGTGGGCCAGGCCCCAGCATATTATATAGGTGCCGAACCTCCCCACACCACACTGTGGGCCAGGCCCCAGCATAGCATGGAGGTGCCAAACCTCCCCACACCACACTGTGTGCCAAGCCACAGCATAGCATGGAGGTGCCGAACCTCCCCACACTACACTGTGGGCCAAGCCACAGCATAGCATGGAGGTGCCAAACCTCCCCACACCACACTGTGGGCCAGGCCCCAGCATAGCATGGAGGTGCCAAACCTCCCCACACCACACTGTGGGCCAAGCCACAGCATAGCATGGAGGTGCCAAACCTCCCCACACTACACTGTGGGCCAAGCCCCAACATAGCATGGAGGTGCCGAACCTCCCCACACTACACTGTGGGCCAAGCCCCAGCATAGCATGGAGGTGCCGAACCTTCCCACACCACACTGTGGGCCAAGCCCCAGCAGAGCATGGAGGTGCCGAACCTCCCCACACCACACTGTGGGCCAAGCCCCAGCATAGCATGGAGGTGCCGAACCTCCCCACACCACACTGTGGGCCAAGCCACAGCATAGCATGGAGGTGCCGAACCTCCCCACACTACACTGTGGGCCAAGCCCCAGCATAGCATGGAGGTGCCGAAACTCCCCACACCACACTGTGGGCCAGGCCCCAGCAAATTATGGAGGTGCCGAACCTCCCCACACCACACTGTGGGCCAGGCCCCAGCATAGCATGGAAGTGCCGAACCTCCCCACACTACACTGTGGGCCAAGCCACAGCATAGCATGGAGGTGCCGAACCTCCCCACACTACACTGTGGGCCAGGCCCCAGCATATTATATAGGTGCCGAACCTCCCCACACCACACTGTGGGCCAGGCCCCAGCATAGCATGGAGGTGCCAAACCCCCCCACACCACACTGTGTGCCAAGCCACAGCATAGCATGGAGGTGCCGAACCTCCCCACACTACACTGTGGGCCAAGCCACAGCATAGCATGGAGGTGCCAAACCTCCCCACACCACACTGTGGGCCAGGCCCCAGCATAGCATGGAGGTGCCAAACCTCCCCACACCACACTGTGGGCCAAGCCACAGCATAGCATGGAGGTGCCAAACCTCCCCACACTACACTGTGGGCCAAGCCACAGCATAGCATGGAGGTGCCGAACCTTCCCACACCACACTGTGGGCCAAGCCACAGCATAGCATGGAGGTGCCGAACCTCCCCACACCACACTGTAGATGGTTTAGCTTTGCCCAGGCTCGGCACGCTGCGCTGAATCATTGTAATGTTGCCCACAATTCAGCCCACCTTGTTCCAGTTGGTGATGAACATTGTGTATCAAGAAGTTGTTAAAAGCGCAATATCACTACTTTTGGTAGAATGTTCATAGAAATCACCAGTTGCGTTGAAACGTGAATTTGTTGATTATGCAACCATGGTTGTCTAATTATGAAATTGTTAATAATATGTAGAACCTTTGGTATTAAAAGAGGATGATGGATATATAGCTATGGCCATTTTAGTAATGAATACTGGATGTAATTTTGAAGTTCTCATTGGGGTGCGATAGCCTAGCGGTTAGAACATCGGTCTCTCAATCAAGAGGACCCGGGTTCAAATCCTCTTGCTGCAGTTTCGAAGCTTTGGCAGTTTCATTCACCCCATGTTGCCTCAACTGTATAGATGAGTACCTTGCTACAGACAGTGGATCATATGAATGAATAGACTTCATGCAGTAACTGCAGCCTAGCTGAATGCTTCCCTTCCTGTTATTTAGTTTTTTATAGATTGTTTTTCCTTTTTTTGATATCAATCTTGCCAGAATGATCCACACTGGTCTTAATAATGAGGTTGTGCCATGTTTCAGAGGAGATATTTTCATCGACAGCAGCTCACTGGTGGTCAGCTGATGGTGCATATCTCTGTTACGCCCACTTTGATGACTCAAATGTGCCAACGTACAAGTTCCCTATTTACGGGCCTGGCTCACAAATCTACGACAACATCAAACAAGTTCACTTTCCAAAGGTAAGTGAAAAATTTTCTTGATTTAAATTTTATGATACGTCTCTGAAAACAATGAAAGTTGCACAATGCAAACCTGCAAAGAAATCAGGTAGAAATATGTGTTGCCTATGACTTTTGAAGTAATATCTAAAATGTGCTAGCATAAACACAGTTCACTCAAAAATGTATTCGCATTCGTCACTTTCCTAGGGACACTTTATGTTGGTAATGGCAGACGATTGTAAATGTGGACTGTGACAAAAAAAGCCACATAGTGGTTCAACACCAAAATTGCCCACTGTGTCTGTCTTTATCCGACAGGTAGATAATAACTCTAAACAACTACCTTCTTGGATGTCTAATGAGTGAATTTTTTGGAGTACTTTCACAATGCATACGCTTTTTTACGACTACATTAGATCTTTCATTCGATGGCAATATGTCAACATTTCTAAATATGTCAACATTTCTAAATATGTCAACATTTCTAAATCATTCACCGGGCTGGGTCAAAATTGGGGGGTGTCTGGTTGGGGTGTATGTTTCTGAAAGTTATGTGATTTTGTCGAATTACACACAGCATGTGTGTTAATGGAGCATCAATGTGCTATGAAATGTTGAAGAAAATAAAATCGTAGGACACATTTTGCGGGAATCCTGAGAAACATTATAATTGGCAGCCTATTTGAAAATCAAATTTGGTTTCACCCTTTTTGCTACATAGACAGATGTAAGCTAGTTTATATTAATCTTTTTATAATTTTTCACAGTTATACCTTTTTTTTAATAACATTTCGAAGGTTTGCAGCTGTTCACATGAGTAACGCTATAGATGGCAGCACAGTAGTCACCATACACCAGTGTGGCATATCGAGCATTTGTCAGTCTGAAAAAAACAAAAAAACAGCAAAAATCTGTCAAAACTTTACAAAGAAAAAAGGTAAAATTCACTTGTCAAAAACAAGAACAAGATTACAATCACCAATGTAATGGTTCTCTTCACAATTGTAGAAATTATGTTTGCAGGCTGGAGACTCGGGAAAGATCCTGCCCAAAGTGCGACTATTAGTTGTTGACCTTATCAACCCCGGCAGGGTCCACAAACACTTAAATCCACCAGTGGAGCTGCGAGGAAAGTAAGTGACTCAACAGCTTTTGGTAAATTGACCAAGACGATAGTAATAACAAATAAAACTTTTATTTTCATATAACGCAGTTTCCTTGAAAGCCCAATGCACTTTACATAATATGCATTAAATAAAATTAATTATACCTAAAAAATACATACCAAAACTGTGTTAA
The DNA here is from genome assembly GCA_963662155.1 of Lamellibrachia columna. NCBI lineage: Eukaryota > Metazoa > Annelida > Polychaeta > Sabellida > Siboglinidae > Lamellibrachia > Lamellibrachia columna. Next base: position 13,597,884 of record OY759271.1, on the reverse strand, counting down.
AACTAATGAAATTAATTTGAAAGTAATTACTTCAGAACTTTTACCCATTACAGGATTTCATGGTATATATAGGATCATTGAAATGGGCCATGATTGACAAAGTAGTCCTGCATTGTAACTGTAATTTATTTTACTGACATTTACACCTATTTTCCCTAAAGTGAACAAAAGCCTAATATCCCCAAAATAGACTCGTGTTCAGATGAAATTATCTGAAGTGAGGGTGTAGACTCACCTTTAACAACAACAGTGGTGGATGCAGAGGCCACATCATCAGACATGTGTGGAACTAATTGATTGATTGTCCTCGGTTGCAGAGAGCATTATTTAACGATGGTCACCTGGCAGGACAGCACACATGTCATTGTGACTTGGTCAAACCGGCCACAAAACAAGTCCTTAATCTGCGTGTGTGACGTCACCAACGGGGCTTGTCACACGGTAAGACAGACAGACAGGTGTTTTTTTATTTGGGCCATATACATGTTACTCAACAAGTTAGTATGTTCAAGAACTAATATTAAAAATAAAATTAAAAATAAGGGGCCAGGAAACTCCCGTTTAGGCTAAGTACTAGCCACTCTCACAGGAGCCACCCCGTGTACAGTTAAGTACCCATTCTAAAATATACAGCATATGTAACGATAGAAAGACTGACACAGTTCTAGGCTATTATGAAAAACAAAATTAAATCCATAGTGATTAGGTGTTCATTATCCAAGGAGGGGCCAGGCTTCAAGCTGTACTTATTTAAGGGTGCGCAGGTTTCCTACATTTTCCCATATTTTCTATATTTGGATTGCAATTCCTATTTTTTTATTCCTATGTGCCTAATAATTGTTGAGATTTTAAGGTTTCTTGTGATTCATCAGTACAAAATAATTTTTGCAGTAGAAACCTACCTGTCGATGACCAATGGTATGTTGCAAGTCACACCGTACCATAATCAGATTGGGGAAATCGACAAACTTCATGACGTATTCCATTCCTAGCCTGTCCTCTTAAATTTCCGGTCCTGGCTCTAGGTGTTTTTTGCCATAGTCTCTTTCTCATCTTTTGGGGGTTTCATGTGAGCGATTGTCTGGTGGTACTGGATGGGAGTTTTCTAAGCATGTCACCAATTCTCCTTTTTCTTATCTTGATTTCCTTCTCTGCAGGAAGCTGTTTGGTCTTTTCCCAAAGTGTTGTTATTAACCATTTCAAATTCATTATTCTGCACAGTCATATATCCTTCTACTGTTTGCTTAGAAGCTGTGCTGATTCATTATTGTGGAATAGCTTACAGTTGATGCTAAAAAGGCTCCTCATAATTTGTTCACATAATCAAGTATACATAGTCTCTGTTGTTGCTCAACTACAACTATAACTTTGGTTTAGCTAATATTGGTTACCACGTAGACTATCATGTGAATAAATATATATTTTAAGCCACCTTAATAAATATTAGTTACTTTAAAACGTGTGTATTTTATTACAAGCATTGAATTGAAACATTTCCACATAATGATATTTTAGCCATTAATTACTGCAACATTTGGAAGTTCTACATCCTAATCTACTGTAACTACACCTTTGGCCTTAATTTTTTTTCATCTCTAGATAACGAATAAACGTTATTTGTTGGTTATCTACACTTAAATGTTTGTACGAAATATGTGTACTGGCTGGGGTTATTTAATTATATGAAATTCTCCTGTCCTGAGTTTGTGTTGCTGGCTGTTTAATTCAATGCTCACATCTGTGGTAAATGTAAATTTTTTGCACACAATCATCCTTGCTAGCCAAGAGTGGTAATAGTACTATGGTACCCCTGGCAGATCGCCCTGTTGAAATGTCGATTTATCCATTTATCACATGCCTTGTGTTGATGTACGCTGAATCATTAGTTCTTCACCCCACTTGCTGTCTGGGTCAACATGTATCTGGGAACTAGACATGGCCACGTCCAAACTTCAAAGAGCATTCCCATGTAGTGCTCATTACCAATCCGAACAGCGACGATGGGTCCACTATCAATTAAAGTTAAGTTCCCGTATGCAGGCCCTGTATTTTTTGGACAAGCAATATCATTGATTAACACAGCAACTGAAAGTTCCAGTCAACAGATCAGAAGCCCCTGGCGACGAAGACGCACACAATGTCAACTGGACTAGATGGTGAAAGAACCATTTAATCAACGTGCATTCATTGTGTCTAATGTGTGTTTTCAGGATCTGGAAGAATCAGGCAGTGAGGGTGTAGGATGGGTTGAAATAGTAAGTAATGTTATATCCCAGAAGTTATTATGTAAGCTCTTACTATGGAGACTTAAATTCTATACACTTCAGGAAGATAGTATTCTCAGAGGCTGTAAAATCACAATAATGAAAAAAAATTTGAATATCATTATTGTGTGTGCGTGCATGCGTGCGTGTGTGCATGCGTGCGTGTGTAACAATATATATGACATGAATAATATAATTAATTCATAAAGAAAACTTTTTGAAGACTCATCTAAAAAAAACTTGGTTATGATGACATGAATGTGATATAATGGCATCGCATTTTATCCTTGATCAATTAATTACATTGTATTTTCAGCCAACTCCACGAGTTATTGGTGGAGGCCAATCATATTTGATGATACTGCCTGAGAGAGACGGTAACCATGGTTACTGGAAGCACATTGCCCTAATATCAACACAGGTCAGTTGTGATGTAGTTATTCATGTGATAAAGGGTGCAGAAATGTTCGCCTTCACCAGTACTAGTTCACTGACACCCACATTTTTAGGCACCCTTCCTATGTCCTAGCCCAATGTGTTGTTCAAAATGCAAAACAAATGTAAAGGATGTGTCCCACCCCGTAATGCTCCATAAGATCATAGCATTTTTTTAAATCCATAAAAGTTTTTTCATGGGTCTGAACGGTACTTGATGACCATTTATTCGTGGTTGCGAGTAGTCTTCTCTTGAAAGAGGGGAGAGAGGAAAACTCCTAAAATGGTTAAATGCACCAACAGAGAGCTAAAGTAGGTCAATCACAAGCTACTACATAACTGAACAAGTTTTATTTCAAGACGAGAAACTACATAATTCGAGTCGGACTCTTCACACTATAGTGGAGAATGCACATTAGTTGTGTTTGTACATTTGTGTTTAGAATACCAAGAATGAGTAAATAACTAGTGTTGTTGTGGTTCTGGGTGTAGAGGGTGCAGAACCAAGACCAACTGTACCTATTGAGACCTGCTGTTCGGGTTCCAGACCCAGAACCACGACAGCACTAACAGTCATGGGTAGGCCATAGCAGTTGTCATGTATAAATAAGGCAATTCAGGTTTGATGGAAATTATTACCACTGTTTGAAGAGTGAATGGCTGGGGTTGTTTGCAGTACCGCTCCGAGGCAGCCAAGACGTTTGTGACACAGGGCACATGGGATGTCATCAAATTAGTTGGTTACGACGAACAGAAGAAGCTTGTGTATGTTAACTTTTGTTTTAATCGTTCTGAAATTTTGGATTTGTATGCAAAGGAGTTTTGTTTTAGAAAGAACATTTTGTGACTATAATAAATGTGTTACATTCGAAAACAGTTTCTTATCAGGTAGACTCTAGAAAAGACTTTTCATGTGAAGGAAACTTTAATTTGTATTGTTGAGATAATATGTACGATGGCATGGTGATGACTTAAAGCTCTGTTAAAATAGCTTGACTTATGATGAATGGTATTTCTGGAAATAATTGCACAATCACAGCTAGGCAAGTGTCCCATCTTTAATAGTGAGTAGACATGTCAGACATGTTAGTACCTACTAACATAATACTAAGTTATTTGGCATGTTATTTTTCAGATAAATTTCTTTTTTAGGGAGTTTTAATTAAATATGCCATGCTAGACCCTAACTTCAATCATAGTCATACCTAGCAATATGACCTGCAATCTGTGCAAAGATATGTTATGTTTTATTAATCGTCCATAACAAATGAAACATATGTCCCTAAGTGTCAGGCCAAAACAATTGACCACACCTGTGTATGAGAAAAAAACATCAGAAACAAGAGATTTCTTTGATATGTTGTAGTTATTACATCAGTACAGATGGAGATCCAAGGAAGAGACACCTGTTTAGGTAAGTAATTTATGTTTATACACAAATCAGTAAATTCTCATTCATCCTTCTGTCCATCTGTCCATCCATCAGGGGTTATATTTTGGGGTAGCCTTTTGGAGAAATCTTTGTATCTGATCTGTCTAATGCATGGGTAATTAATTTCTTCAGATAAAAAGATTACTGAAAATCTTTGGAATCCTTTACTTATTATTCAGGAAACTCCATGTCCCTATGTGGATGTTTGTAGTGAACAATGATTAATAATAAAAATCCTTTAAAATTAGGGACCATCTCAAAATCACTGGCACTTTATTCATGTATTATATGAACCCTGAAGTGAAATGGTTTGTCCTCAGTTTGGTGTCATCGCAATTGTAGCTTCCTCATCTATATGCTCTAGGGTGGCGTTACCCAAGTCTGACCAGCTCTCCCCCCCTGAATGCTTGACCTGTGACCTGGGGGAAGACTGCCAGTATGTGTCGGCGTCCTTCAGCCACAGCGGCAAATATTACCTGCTGTCATGTCTCGGCCCTGGAGTTCCCCAGTACATCCTCCGTGGCACGCAGAACAACTTGAGTAAGTGTGCTATGTTTGCTTCTTATGCAATACACCATTTCTAACATGATGATTTATCTTGCACTATTGTTGTGTGTTGAGAGTGTATAAATCATTTCGAACAATTGTTTGTTTGAAAATGAATCAGAGAATATACAATAAGTTTATGTTGGCAGATGTAACTGCCTTATTACTATTCTGTTTGCTGAAGCTCTTGTTAACTCTTTCCCAGTTCAACAAACTGGCAGATTTAGCTTTTTTGTGTAGTGCTTTTGTTATTTTTACTTTTGCTGTTTTATATTGTTGATCAATGAATATGAATATTTTGGTTGTGTTACTATATCAAGCTATGAATATAATTTGAATGTTATTCTCACAAGTACACCTAACAGTGATGCATAGAGTGATGGTTGTTATTTTTTCACAATAAACTTGTTAAAATGTAATTTTTAAATGTTGTTAACAGTGTCATATTTATTTATCTAGTAAATTCATTATAAAGATGTTCCATCAGTGTAAAATACTGCTCTACCTTGGAGCCAGGCAGATAGTAAAGTTTACAGTGTACAAAATATGTATGTGATATAATTCATTTCTAATGTTAACAATAACATAAATAAATAACACAATAATTGTGTGTTTGCTATTACATTCACACAGCATTCACATTCAAGTGTCTGCAGCATCTGAACAATCTTATAGGTTGCCATAGCATTTTAAGATTTTCTTGTTGAGAGAATGCAAGAGAGTATTCCAGAGTGATATTGCAAACACGTTTGATTACTTGTTTGCTTAACATAAGACAATTTGTGGTACAATCAGTCATGACATTCAAGTTGTGTTGTTGCTTTTAGACATTCTTTTGGAAGACAATGCTGCTCTAAAGGAAAGACTTGAAAAGAAAGCCGTCAGCAAGCCAGAATACCACCAGATCAACACGGATGATGGCGAAAGTTAGTAACAAACACATGTATAACATGAGTCTCTATTCCCAGTTTCTCAATGATAAGTAAACCAAACTTATTCTTGGTTTCTCTAATTTGTGTTTATAACATCTGGCACTTTTTACTGGAAATTACACTACCATTTTGTTACATTTTATTTTGTTCTTGTAATTTGTTAATTTATATATTTCTGATGAACATATTTGAATCCTCCATGTCATGGAGGTAGGAGAATCAATCGATTGCAATTTAAAAATCGTTAAAGTGAAGCCAGCGACAGCGATTGATGTCGGCGACAACGCAAAACAAACAACACGTTGATACTCGTTCTTTTGACAATGTTCGCCTAATGTTTCTTGAGTATTGTCAAAGCAATTCCAAGTAGGTTTAAGCAGGCCCGTTTGGCATTTTCTCCTGGCGGCAGAAAATCGGGGTCCACAACCGACCGCGCTATATACGAACCCGCGTAATCATGGGGCGTGTAATAACAAGGCGTGACTGCACTTACATTTTTAAGCTAATTAATATCAACTGCTGTTCACCTGTGGTTTTTATAGTATATGTTGTACAGTAACTGTGTAGAGTAGTTTTGTATTTCTGTTCTTGTTGTCTTGTAGAGATATGGGTCAAAGTTTACCTACCTCCGACCTTGAACAAGAAACACATTGTCATCTACCCACTGCTTGTGAATACGTATGTATTGACCTACTGTTGAACGTCTCATGCAATAATATTGTCAATATATTTAGGTAAAACAGTATTTCTTCATTTTAGTTACTTATGTTTGTTGTGTGTCTAAGCCATCTATTTTAGTATATACATACATTTTGTTTACATTTATGTAAACAGAACAGTACACCGACAGTAAATAATATATTGATGATGATTAGTTATGTTAAATTTGAGGCCATAACAAAGTACTTACTTCCATATAATTGTTGTATTTGCTCAAATTTAATTAGTGTAAAAGTAGGGATAACAATTGTATTTGTACCATAATTACACAGCGGTAATATATACGTGGATAATTAGTGGGGCCTGTTGGTCTTGCAGTTAGAGCACAGGTCTGTCGATCGAGAGGATGGACATTCAAGTCTACCTTTTGCCGTATTTAAACTGGGGTAATTTTGTTCACCCCTCATTGCCTTTGTCTTTTGGAAGAGACACTAAAAGCCGTTGACCCTATGCCAAGGGCAGTAAAACATCCCACATTGTGTAAATGTGCAACCATTAACACTACAAAATGTTCACCAAGTTGAAGGTAGTAGTTAACTAAGAAAAGAATTGAATGAACTCTGAATCAGTAACTTTGATTGATATTAAATATGCCAGTGTTGATCCCTTTTCTCCTTCAGGTACGGAGCCCCGGACACACAGTTGGTGACGTTCCAGTTCCGTCTGGGCTGGGAGTTGTATCTCACTAGCATGGAGAAAATCATCGTGGTCAAGGTGGACGGGCGGGGTTCAGGGGCACGGGGCCAACGCTTCCTACACCGCATCTACAGAAACCTCGGCACATTTGAAGTGCAGGATCAGATCACAGCCGTCAGGTAACATCACACGCTGACAATGATAGTGATACATTCTAGATGTGTTGTTTGTTAGTGTCCACTCACCCACTTGTATGGTCGTTTGACTGTTCTGGGAATTAAAATGTTCTTACTTGCAAGAAATCATGCAGCTGGAAATGGCTAATAGCTGTATCTAATCAGAAGAGGGCCAAAGACAGATGTGAAATCTTGCTCGGTCTTCTTGCTTGTTGTGATTGTTTGGTAATTAATTAGCATATTAAAGAGCAGCTGTTAAACCCTTGTTTAACCCCTATCACTCTATCACTCCCCTCCCTACACACAAACACACATGCATTCATGTTATAGCAAGATGTGTGTTCATATCAAGATTTAATCAAATTTGCCATCCAAGCCAAAGGCCCAGATGGCAAGTGGACAAGGAAGCCATTGGCTTATCGAGAGTCCAACAATGTTCATCTATGTGTAACCCGCCCTACTGAGATATGTGTGAACCTTGTTTTTAAACATGTTCACGCTGCTAGCAGTTACACAATCTGTAGACGATTTGTTCCATTCATTTATTGTCCTCTGTGAGACCGAGTACTTCCTGATATCCAATCTACACTGATCCTTTACTAATTTTATTTCATGTCCTCTAGCTCTGCTATCCTTCTTGCATGAGAAAAAGATATTTCTATCAATATTTTCATGTATAGGTTGGACTAAACGAAAGTAAATAGAGCTGTAACGGTACTATGGTATAATTGATGGTACTTCTCATTAAATTTGCTTTGAGTTTAACATGTGGGTTTCCCTATAACAGATTACTCCAAATTGATTGAAGAGAAAGACAAATAATGAGCAATTTCTTAGCAGAAGGATAGATAATTTAATATGGGGAAATAGAATATCAAAATGGGTAAAAAATGCATTTAATTGGTAATGTCAATATGCTGTTTCTGACTGGAGGATAATTTTCAAATTTGAGTGATTCTGCATTATGCAGTTTTAATTCGTCTTAAAGCAGGCACTCTATTGTTATCAGGGTAAGCCATTCTCAACTTTGATAGCTATTTTCAGTTGGCTTCAACGTTTATAATTTTTCAAATTTCAATTTATCTCAGCACTCAATCTTTGTTTCATTTTACTTCAGATACTTACAAGAAAAGCTATCATATGTTGACCACGAAAGATGTGCCATCTGGGGTTGGGTGAGTATTAACTGAACTCCTCAACTATAACTACAATACTTTACTCATGACATCTGAATTTGCCTAAACCCTGCCTGTCAGAGAAAATGCTGGGAAGTTTTTAACGAAATGCTGCTGTCATTTAAGTAATAATTAAACGAAACTGTACCATTTTTGTTAAGTGTAAAATTGGGCAATTAAGGGTATCATGCTCTTTTTATATGTTACAGTTATTTATTTGATATTAATATATTATAAAATCATATCTTCTGGATAGCTTGTGGCTGCAAATGTATTAATTCTGAGTGAGATACAGAAATCTTTGTTAATAATTATATGCGGCACAAAACACAATGTATCTCAAAATGCACAATATGGATAGAACGTGTGTTGCAAATAAATGCCTCAGATGCAGCCATCCCTCTTAACTAAATGTCAACTCTGTGCAGTCGAGTGTTTACAGTAGACATAACCTCGTTTGGTTTCAGTCTTTCGGTGGATTTGTGTCGAGTCACGTTATGGGAGACAAATCAAACGTGATCACTTGTGGTATCGCTGTAGCACCTGTGACTGACTGGAGATACTATGGTGAGAACTTTCTAAAGACACTAGTTCTCAGCCATGCCATTTCATATGAATAACCAATGACAGATTTATGCAGAATTGCAAGTCAAAATACGGATTTCAACCAAAATAAAATGTTACGTCTAAATTCTCATGTGGACAAACTATTGATGTGATGTAGAGACAACGTAATTTTCTTTTTCAATTATGTGCTACATTCGTTTGTAAAGGCAGAGTTGGATAGTAAATGTAGTAAATTGATGTCACCCCATTAATTCATGATAACATAGTAGTGAAGCACGAAAGAATGACAATAATGTTTATTCAGTTGTTGTTAATCATTGTTAAACTGATTTCGTAGCTATTAATGGTCAACATTCAAATTATGTTACTATATACTAACTACCAATTAAAAATTTCTTGTACAATTCTACATATTCCCCATAGAGCAGCAAGTCGTGTCTGATTGAGTACTGGATGGATGCATAGCTTCAGTCAACAGTGGATACAACCCAATGCAATCACAACTAATTATTAATATCAATGATGCACATGAAATTACCTGTCTTGTGAATTGTCTGACAGTGTGACACAATTAAATGTTCATTTGGTGTTACAATTGGATTGGATCTTATGTTCAGACACAGCCTACACAGAGAAATACATGGGTCTGGCTGTGGACAACTATAGAGGATATGATGTGAGACACTTTACTTTTTAGGTTATCATATACTTCAGAAATCTTAAAAAAAGGTAGCTTATTGGGCAGGTGCTTTGGTGGAGCTTAGACCCTCATTATTTCTGCATTTTGCTGGGGCATAGTCGAAACTTAGAATTATAATTTTTTTCATGTTTATGATGCTCTTATATAAAGGTCACACTCTTCATATCATGCATGTCTATGTCTTTATTTCTCAAATTATGTTCATTATGTAATAATAATAATGTATAATACTACTATGTATGTAAAGCGCCTGAGACCAATCTTGAGTGATCGAGCGCTATATAAGTACTTTTATTATTTTATCATTATTATTATTATGTCAAAATGAAAATGTTGACAGTTGGTATTGTATTAATTAACTACACAACTAACAACAACAACAACAATTGTTAGTCATTGTAATAGTTTATGACATAAATATTGGACATAATATAAATGTAGTTAATCAGAAATATAAAAGTGTGTATGGCTTCTCAACCATCGTTTATAAATAAACCAGTTTCAGAATGATCCTCTGTTTATCAAATAATGTAATTACTAGGCTGTTTTTAGAAATAAAATTTCTTAATAATATTAATTGCTAAAGAACTTATCAGATATACACTAACACAGCTAATATTGGTGGTATGTGTGGCATGGGCAGGAGGAGGATTGGATATGAAAATATTGACAGAAATATTTTTTCTCACGAAAGATAGTAAAACTTGGACACGAGGTAGCATTAGTGAAGGATCAGTGTAGATTGGATATCAGGAAGTACTCGTTCTCACAGACGACAATCAGTGAATGGAATAAATAATCTACGAACTGTAAATGCTGTTACACATTGATGAAAAATTTTTGGCCTGTTGGATGCTTCCTTGTCCACTTGCCATCTGGGCCATGCTTTGGGTGGAAATCGTGTTAACGTGTTCTGGCTAATCATTTCGTTTAGTAAGTAGCATAACAGTTCTGAGATTATGTGTAACGCCAGCACACCTGTGAGGTCTCGAGATGGTGGCGCACACAGAACAACAATAACAGTGACTGAAAGTTTGTGAGAACAGCTGGGTCAGGAGAATTACAGGAGCAAAGAGAGTGGACAGAAGGAGGATGAATGACCCGGGGGAAGAGATTGGGATACAGCTGAGCTTTGGAGGAATAATATTAAGAAGTTTTATATTTAAGATATTAAGGGGTTTTGAAATAGCGAGGGTACCGGCAGACCAAATTAAAGATAGAAAAACTGCTTTGTGAATGCTGTAAAAAGGCAGAGAAGGATGAAAAGAGGTGTGATCAAGTTTCTGATAGAGAGCGGTGGAAACTAACAACAGCTAATGCAATGTAGCAGTGTAATAATTAGTTGGCCTCATTCCTTTGCGAAGGGAACATTGAGGAAGAATAGCATGTCAAGTGCATTCTGTGTGTGTTATAGAATGCAAACGCTTCACGGAAAGCTGCAAACATCCGAGGGAAAAACTTGATGGTGATTCATGGGACTGCTGACGGTGGGTTTATTAAAACTTATCCTAGATCCATAACTACGCATATTGCCTAGATTCCAAGTTGCTAAGGCACATATTGCAGATGCATGCTGGGTTTCTTTTGGCTCACCCCTGTTTCCTTTTGGATAATCTATATTTCTTTTTTACACAGAATGTAGAACAATGCCTGTTTGAATAAATAATTTATTGGCGAAAAATTATTATACTAGAATTTATGACTGTAATATATAAATAAGAACTGTTGTAAATATAAACGTTGTTACATTATTAGAGCACTATTAAGTTATCAAGATGGGGCTGGTATAAAATTTATACATACCCTGGTATATGTGATATTGGTGAAATTATGAGAAGAGATTGGAACGCAGAAGCACCAAGACAGAAAGGTAGTAGGGAGTAGACTGCGATAGGCAGGACATGTTCTGAGAATGAAAGGAGAGATTGATAAAGAGAGCATGGAAAACAGAAGGAGATGAGGATGACCAGTATTAAGGTGGAGGGATAGTGGGTAGAGAGATCTAGAACAGGCTGGTTTGAACAACAAAATGTGGGAGAAAATGGCTGAATAACAAGTCGTTGTGAGGGCGGAAAAGAATGATGTTGTCTTCACCTTGCAAAGCATTAAGGGGAAGTAGAACATATATGTGACATTGTTGACTGGTTATCGATGTAGTACTGTAACAAAATTATACACAACCTGTCTTGGCATATGTTGTTTGAAAGCATTGGTTGCCTTGATACCTGTGAATGCTTTGATGTGCCTGTACTGATGGTTTCCTCGCTTCTTGCAGACAATGTCCATTTCCAACACACTGCTCAATTCATCAAGGCACTCACGGAGGCTGATGTAGACTTCAGGATACATGTGAGTGTTAACTTAAACTGCTTCTACAAATGGTCCAGCCCATCGTGAATCTTTTCATTTATTTCCAGACGAGTAGTTTGTGACTAGTTTAAGTAATATATGTGCACAGTCTGTTGAATGAAAAATGCCTATTTTTTTCAAATCATCGAAAGAATTGACTTCAGTCGTTAGATCTGGTAAGGATCAAAATAGTGGATATCGAAAATGGTAAACACTGCGCAAGTCAATGCGGATCATGGTTTGACTTAATCCTCTTACCGATCACTTGACAATGTCAAAAAATTTTACCAAGGGTAAAAATCATGATTTTCAGCTTTTTAATTTTCACTTCACTTAATGCTAAACAAGCATTAATTAAATTAATACTTTGTCTGATGATTTTGCAAAAGCTACATATAAAAGTTGCACAAACGAGCTAGCATGTTGCAGTGGATACTAGGTAGGTTTGGTTTTTCGCAAAAATATTAATTTGAAATGAGACTAGCAAAGAAATCGAATTGAAGATGCACAGTTGACGTCCTTCATGCCTATTTTTAATTTAGGACATGCATCGACACAGTGTGTTGTAAAGAGCTATGAACAGACCAAAGGACTAAAACGGCACTGTAAAAGACTATTATTATTATTCAACAATTTAGTTTCATTGAGTCACAGTGCAGCCTACATTAGGATCCAAGCTGCTTTATAATGCTGTTGAGGTGTAGTTGCTTAAATATGCCAATGGGGAGTTTGAAACTTGTGGTATGCAATGTTTGTATGTGTAATTGGTAATTATCTAACACCACGTGATTATGGCTTGTGTAAAATTTTAGCAGGAAAACAAGAACTAGAAACACAAAGCAGCGTTAGTGAGGAAACAATGTAGATTGGATATCAAAAAGTATTCGTTCTCACTTAAGACGATAAATTAATGGAACAAGGTATCTACAGAATGTGTAAATGTAAATTGACAAATCAGACTGTGTAAATATAAATTGACAAATCAGACTTACACATGGATGAATAATCACTGGACTGGCGATAGGTCAATGGCTTCCGTGTCCACTTGTCATCAGGGGTTTTTGCTTTCGATGGCAAAGTTGTTCAATCTTGCTAAAGTTTTGTGCCATTAATTGAATGTTGTATGTACACTGACACGCCCAGTCTGTATCTGCTTTCAGGTTTACGCCGACAAGAAACATTCCATTTCAGGAGGAAACACTAGGAAACACCTCTATCGTACCATAACGAAATACCTGCAGCAGCAGTGCTGGGATGGGGGTGAGCCGAGGGAACGTGGAGCGGACACGGAGGAGTCTTAGACAGATGTTGGAAGGGAAATGACTGACAGAGAAATTCTCCACTGTTACTATGGTTACCACAGGGGTCACAATATACAACCTGGTTGGACAATAATAGGCATTCAGAGGAGAGTTGAATGAAATTTGAAGTAAATGGGTTAAGGAGTGGACAGCATGAAGACATGAGAACATTGACGAGAAGATGAATGACATGTCACAATATTAACTGAGTTACTGATACTCAATAATACAGCATTGTCTATGCTGTCTGGTCGGTGAAATGATTTATATGGAAGTGTCAGTGAAAGGTGTTTCATATGATAGATGATTACATTAATCACTGCATCAGTGATCAAAGTATTTCCCGTACAATGCGTACTTGTACTATTACAGTATTGGTGAAGATTGTTGAATGCAAACAAGTTGTATATATTTCTACAGCAGTAGGCTGGATTTATATTCAATCACTCTAAAGCTGGGTTAGTGCCTGACAATATCATCCATGAGGCAATGGATACATCGTTTGAAAAGGCAAAGGTCGTTTCATATTGCTCGTGACATCGCTTTAAAATAGAAGGTTCTATTTCACTCAATGTTACCTTGGCGATGTACAGTTTACATGGACACAATCTGGGCACACGCGAGGGCGTGGGCTCGTCACATGTAATGATATCACTGCATATAAACCCAGCTTTACAAGAGGAAGTACTTAAATGCCATCTCCATCACACACAAACGTGAAAGATCAAGGCTTAAGCAGATTATTGTACTTCCAAATCAAATTGTCTCGGGGGGGGGGGGGGGTTCGTGACACAAAATGTAGATTGTCAACTTGTTCTCTTCACTCAATGGTTTTCTTTGTCAAATGTCATTGTATTGTTCTCTCTGTCACAGGTAATGCTTGTCTTGTGACTAAATTATCTTGCTGTGTTTTCTTGAAAACTGTTCTTGTATGATAGATAATTGAAGATTCTCATATCAAGGAAACAGTATTTCTAACATTCTTTGTACAAAATATTTTGTAGATTAGAAGCCCTTTGAAGCTCTTTTAAGTCAATTATATTTCATTGCCATATTCTTTTTTATATGGCATAACAGCCAGCAACTGTGTAGACAAATGTTAATTTAAGCAACCGCACAAAATCTTAAATTGTATAAGTGGTCTATCACTGGACTTGAACTTGATGAAAATATTTTGTTGAAGGAAAACTGCCATATCACATTTTAATACAGGTTTGCTTCAAATGGAAAAATTATAATAAAGTAAACCTATTTTCCTGTGTTCATCAGACAAATATAATATAGAATGACAAATATAGCCATCGAAGATGTCAGTATGTTTTGTAGTCTGATAGATAGATTCACTTGATTGGAATAGGAATTGACCAATGAGCCAGTCAACCAGTAGAAAACGTTATGGATTTATTCGGCTTTATATAGAATTTCAAGTAAACAAATGTGGATTTGTAACCCTAAAATATGGCAGGCATAAAGTCATCTGGAGAATATTGCTTGGAGTTCTTGTTAAACCTTGTCAATTTCAAGGTTTTCAGAGTTGCAGGAATGGGCAAAATATGTTGTTTACTAATGTCCATTGGTTTCATAAATGAGACCAATTGGAACGTTAGTGCTCTTCCACTATGGAACCAGTTGAATTACGACAATATCTTCTCCGAAGATATTATATGCTGTAATATAACATTGTAATTACTATATCTGGAAGAGTTGAAGTGTATATATTTATGTTATGATTGCACTAATCATTATTAATATTGTATATAATATATATAAACACTTGCATATATAAATGTAGCCTGATTGCTCAAAAAAGTTAACCTGCTTCAGATTTTATTTCTTTTATGTTTTTTGTTATGTGATTTATGTGCCAAACATTGATAGTTTTCCATGGCAACAGCACTGTTATGCATAGTTCTCAAAATAAAATCCTGCTTAGTTGAAACTGGAAAATTGTATTGCATTATATTTGAGAGTATAATTATTTCCCACGGGTTATATCTAATTTTTCTTTTTAGCAAATGTACAGTGTGTTTCGGTTGACTGCTCTCAATGGTATCTGAATAGTAACCAAGGTGTGAATATTCTTTTAGTACGACTTCTTACAGTGTGTATCTTTGTTTTATAACATTTTTCTCTGTACACGTATTGCCATAAGCTGTACATATAATTATTATAAACATTTTGTCAGCATGTCATAGAATATGTCTTGGCATATTTGAGAATACTGGTCAGTAAGTGCAGCCTAATGCGACTGTAAAGGTGTTTGTGTATTCCAGCCATAGAAGAATTAATGCCCCAGGGTAGTTATTTGAGTTCAATATTTTGCTTATATCAACGGATTTGTTCTCTTCCTTTGACAGTTGTTAAATATTTGTAATCAAAACAATTATTTGATGTGTCAGTGCTTGCATTTTGACTCTCAAAATGACCACCGACTCAGCGTATAAATTCATATCTGAGCTAACTGTGAATGAGTGCTATGTTGGTGGTCAATTGTACATGGTTTAGGTAAATTAATTCAATTGTTGCAGTCATGATTGATATGTTTAATACCACATTGATATCAGTGATGGTTTCCATTGTAGAGGTCATTTATTGTATGACACTATTTACTTTTGTTGCTTTGTTCAAATGTTATTGCATAATAAATACACCAGGCGTGATACATACGTTGAAGACACTTTGTGTTCAGTTTTGTGGCAATCATTTCGACTTTCACGTTAGACAACATTTAGTATATGTTTTGCGTTGTTTCTAGTAAGACACACATACAGTATGGCATAAATGCCATACATTCCATTTCAAATGTCAGACACGCTTACAATATAGATTTTGAGCTTGATCACAATAGTTGTAATTCAAAATGACTACCACACATCACTTATCTTACAGTGGGTCTCGGTGGCTCGGCGGTTAGAGCACTGGAGTGTCAATCGAGAGGATTAGACAACTTTGTTTTACAGCTTAGACAACTTTGTTCACACAACGTTGCATGTGCATTTTGGAAAAAGACACTAAAAGTCGGCGGTCCATTCTACCTCGAGTAATTGTACTCCAGACAGCCCAATCTTGGGCTAACGCCTGAGTTTGCACTGATACTGAATGTTACCCAAAGTCAACAAATAACAACCATTCGATTTGTACGACACATCTATGCTCTATGGTTTCAAATATGTTGATAATAATGGCACACCTAATTGTAACATATGTGAAACATTTGCTTAGTTACTGTTATAGTCAAAACTAGTATGTTAGATCTTCTTAATCGAATGAGCTACGCCTCAGTGAGGTGCACCTCAATCATGTACACCTCAGTGAGCTACACCTCGTGCAGTGAGCTGTACCACAATAAGCTACACCTCTGTCATGTACACCTCAGTGAGCAAACATCGATAATATACTCCCGAATGAGCTACGCCTCAAACATGCCATATAGTAAACTAATGTTTTGATGTGTTTTATTCACTGTTCCGTAAAATCAAGTCATGTAATTACGTGGACCCCGACTCGACGACAATAGTTTCATGTTCCAGGCGTGCACTGACATATGAAACGATGTGACAACTTTCTCAAGTACACAAAGCGTATTATTATGTAGCACGCGTGATACAAAGACACTCAATGCTGCTACCGCAAACATCTTCGTACCATCACCGTTGACCGAATAACACAATTTCCGGCAATCCGCTGTGCAACGTAGAATACAGTTCCGTGGCCCAACAAAGATAGTCCATGTTCGGCCACACGCTACGGACACCAGAAAATACTCCTGCACAGAGAACCTTGGAGTTCGTTCCCTGTAGGTGCTAACCAGTATGAATCATGGAAACCACCGTAATACCTGTTAAGTATGCTGCGGAATGACCTTATAAAAGTACCCTGAGTGAGCTGGGGACTTTGGCTAAGGACAAGAAACAGTGGTCAAATGCGAAGTATGACAAAGAAAGACTCTGCCCGCCAGCACCCCCACGTCATCCCTGGTAACACTGATGACAATATCTTCTAAGAGATCTGTGGGAGGACAACGGCTTCGATGCAAAGACGTCCTGACTCGGCACAAAGGCTGCTCAAGTCAGTACCAACTCCTGGGAACGTGAGACCGTCAACCGACCAGGTTGGCTAGCGAAACTTCACGGTGTACCAAGGCTCGTGAACACACAAAGAGAGACAAGAAACACTCGCTGTGTTCACTCTTCCAGCACAGACACCACTCATCATTGATCTGCCAGCACCACAAGCGTGCCTTCCTCTCCAATGCTGGTCTAGCCTTGCACACCCGACAAAGACACCACTCATCATTGACCTGCCAGCACCACGAGCGTGCCTTCCTCTCCAATGCTGGTCTAGCCCTGCACACCCGACAAAGACACCACTCATCATTGAACTGCCAGCACCACGAGCGTGCCTTCCTCTCCAATGCTGGTCTAGCCCTGCACACCCGACACAGACACCACTCATCATTGACCTGCCAGCAACACGAGCGTGCCTTCCTCTCCAATGCTTGTCTAGCCCTGCACACCCGACACAGACACCACTCATCATTGACCTGCCAGCACCACGTGCGTGCATTCCTCTCCAATGCTGGTCTAGCCCTGCACACCCCGACACAGACACCACTCATCATTGACCTGCCAGCACCACGTGCGTGCCTTCCTCTCCAATGCTGGTCTAGCCCTGCACACCCGACACAGACACCACTCATCATTGATCTGCCAGCACCACAAGCGTGCCTTCCTCTCCAATGCTGGTCTAGCCCTGCACACCCGACACAGACACCACTCATCATTGACCTGCCAGCACCACAAGCGTGCCTTCCTCTCCAATGCTGGTCTAGCCCTGCACACCCGACACAGACACCACTCATCATTGACCTGCCAGCACCACAAGCGTGCCTTCCTCTCCAATGCTGGTCTAGCCCTGCACACCCGACACAGACACCACTCATCAATGACCTGCCAGCACCACAAGCGTGCCTTCCTCTCCAATGCTGGTCTAGCCCTGCACACCCGACACAGACACCACTCATCATTGACCTGCCAGCACCACAAGCGTGCCTTCCTCTCCAATGCTGGTCTAGCCCTGCACACCCGACACAGACACCACTCATCACTGACCTGCCAGCACCACAAGCGTGCCTTCCTCTCCAATGCTGGTCTAGCCCTGCACACCCGACACAGACACCACTCACCAATGACCTGCCAGCACCACAAGCGTGCCTTCCTCTCCAATGCTGGTCTAGCCTTGCACACCCGACACAGACACCACTAATCACTGACCTGCCAGCACCACAAGCGTGCCTTCCTCTCCAATGCTGGTCTAGCCTTGCACACCCGACACAGACACCACTCATCACTGATCTGCCAGCACCACAAGCGTGCATTCCTCTCCAATGCTGGTCTAGCCTTGCACACCCGACACAGACACCACTCATCACTGATCTGCCAGCACCACAAGCGTGCCTTCCTCTCCAATGCTGGTCTAGCCTTGCACACCCGACACAGACACCACTCATCACTGATCTGCCAGCACCACAAGCGTGCCTTCCTCTCCAATGCTGGTCTAGCCCTGCACACCCGACACAGACACCACTCATCACTGATCTGCCAGCACCACAAGCGTGCCTTCCTCTCCAATGCTGGTCTAGCCTTGCACACCCGACACAGACACCACTCATCAATGACCTGCCAGCACCACAAGCGTGCCTTCCTCTCCAATGCTGGTCTAGCCTTGCACACCCGACACAGACACCACTCATCAATGACCTGCCAGCACCACAAGCGTGCCTTCCTCTCTAATGCTGGTCTAGCCTTGCACACCCGACACAGACACCACTCATCAATGACCTGCCAGCACCACAAGCGTGCCTTCCTCTCCAATGCTGGTCTAGCCTTGCACACCCGACACAGACACCACTCATCACTGATCTGCCAGCACCACAAGCGTGCCTTCCTCTCCAATGCTGGTCTAGCCTTGCACACCCGACACAGACACCACTCATCAATGACCTGCCAGCACCACAAGCGTGCCTTCCTCTCCAATGCTGGTCTAGCCCTGCACACCCGACACAGACACCACTCATCACTGATCTGCCAGCACCACAAGCGTGCCTTCCTCTCCAATGCTGGTCTAGCCTTGCACACCCGACACAGACACCACTCATTAATGACCTGCCAGCACCACAAGCGTGCCTTCCTCTCCAATGCTGGTCTAGCCTTGCACACCCGACACAGACACCACAAGCGTGCCTTCCTCTCCAATGCTGGTCTAGCCTTGCACACCCGACACAGACACCACTCATCATTGATCTGCCAGCACCACAAGCGTGAGTAGTAAGTGGAAGTTTCTGAGTACGTAAATTGCCTGCTAAGTCACGTGACCCAGACATCAAAGGAACATCAAAGGCAAAACACCCTAATATCGCCCACCGCTTCTGAGTGCGCGCAGCCAATCAGAGCGCCTCAGAGCGCCCCCTGGCGGTCGTAGCCGAGCGTGCGTAACCAAAGCGCCCCCTAGCGACTGGAGGAGGAACGAACAATGACCTAGTTACGTTTACCGAAGGGTCGTTAACCTAGTAAAGAGACGAACACAATCGTACGGTGCACACGTATTTTATTGAATGCAACAAAGCGGCAGCAGTACAAACGAGGCGATCGTATGCGATTGGATACAACGAGTCGGGTATGATGAAGTCGAGGCGACTTGCGAATGGTGACCATCGCGCCAGAGGTCGCGAACTTACGGGTGTCTCCACCGCGCCAGAGGTTCGAGGGCGAGCTTACGGGTGGAGCGACCACCGCGCCAGAGGCTCAGTACGATATGCGATAGTACGGTATACCCTTTTTCAGCAGGTTAATCCAATCGAACACGCGACAATCGTTAGCGACCAGATCGGTGTGGAAAGCATTGACGAAAGTTCTCATAGGAGCGCCGTTACAACGAAACATGATATAAGTGACGCAATATTGTCCGCAAACGCTAGACAGAGGATTCTGAAGTCTCTTGCTATTATGAGTCCACTCGGAACAGTGTTTGTTCAAGAAGGTGCGGAACGCCGCGTGACGAGGCGGCAGACCGTACGAACAGAAGTATTCGCCGCGTCCGTCGGAGGACAGGTACAGCGCTATCCAATGTTCGCCCGGTTCGTCGCCGTCGTCGGTGTTGCACACGAAGGCGATCGGCAAAGCGTAAATTGTTGCAGGCAGTCCATCTCGGGGTACGACGCCGCCAAAGACGGACGCGGTGTTCGGATCCATCGCCAGTAGACGGGCGATCTGCAGGGTGTCCATCTCAGTAGTCGTAGATGATGTTGCGGTTCTTGTCGATTTCCAGCACGGACTCGAATTCGGCGTAGGCGACGACGTTCACGGTGGTCCGAAGCGCTTCTCGGAAATGGAATTCTAAGCGCAGGTTGCCCTTTTGTACCAGATTAAAGCAGGGACCGTCGCACTGGTCGGGGGTAAGGTCGAAACAGAAGAAGGTGTAGCCGTCTCGGTACTCGTCGCGAGTCAGACCGTTCCCCTCGTCCTGCCATATCTTGCCGGTCGAGGTGAACATGCTCGCGTAGCTCCTGGCGAAGAGGTTTTCTGAGAAGTTGGGCTGGAAGGGTTTGGCGGGTATCTGACGACCGTCCACGTACACGGAGACGAAGCTGATGGCGTTGTTCTTGGCGTGAAACGGGTTTGTGGCGTACGTGCCGTTGTAGGCGTCGTTGTCGATGCAGCACAGTACGAGACGTTTCGGCAGGGCGCCGAGGAACAGGTTCTCGTGCGTGTGCGACAGAGCGCCCGTGGGAATGGAGTACACCTTGCATTCGACGGGTCGTAACGGATACTTGACCGTGGTCCGCTCGAGAGCCATGATGTGAGCCTTCTGCACGGCCGGATTGATGGTGGCCTTCTTGACGAACAAGGACGCGTTGACGACGACTATCTTGTACTCGTTCGCTCCACCGGCTATCAGCGCAAACGCGGACGTGCTGCGCACCAGTCGTAACTTGACGTCGACACCGTTGATCAGGAATTTATCCTGCAGAAACATATCCACGTGGAGACGACCTATCAGGTCGACCACGCGACTGCCGGCTATGTAGTCTCGTCGAGTCACGAACCCGGGGTTAGGATCTGGTCCGGCGGCTAGCTCGGAGGCGTGCATGCGACTAGCCTTGTCCTTGTACCACAGCTGATTCGTCAGCTGCGTCGACTTGGCATCGAATCCGTAACTCAGCAGCGCCTCTATGTAGGATCGATACGGGTACGAGTTGGAGGACGAAGAGGTCACGAGCGTGCCGTTCAGGGAGAGGTCGATGTGGCTGAACAGCGAAT
This sequence comes from Lamellibrachia columna, assembly GCA_963662155.1. Classification (NCBI taxonomy): domain Eukaryota; kingdom Metazoa; phylum Annelida; class Polychaeta; order Sabellida; family Siboglinidae; genus Lamellibrachia; species Lamellibrachia columna. The sequence continues at coordinate 13,576,333 of OY759271.1, read as the reverse complement.
GCAAGAAGTTGTTCACCGGTCCCACGGGGTCGCCCGCATCGAGAGGGTTACCGTTGGCGCGCGTCACCTTCACCTGCAAGTGGAGCATCGTGTTGGCGAGATCTATGTAATCGTCTCCCGATCCGGGGATGAAGAATTCGATCGGTCCTCCAGAGTCCAGAGAGGCCATGTGTTGATGTTCCACCACATGACTGTCGGCGATGCAGTTCTGAGTGGGGGGTACGGTAAAGAGATCCAGCTCGGTCTTGACTCCCTCGCACGACTGTCTATGCACGAAAGCCATCTCTGTCGTCGAATATGTCGGCCACGCGTTTCTTGGACGTCCGTTGCTTGCGGCGTCTCTTTACTGCAGTGACGGTCGTCTTTGCGGCCACTCGTTTTATACGTTTACCAGGGGGGCTCCGAATACTGCTCAGCACGGCATCGGTGACGCGTCGTTTGGCAGCTGTTTTTATGTTCTGGCCTGATAAGACGTCGCCGGCTATGCGAACGCCGGTCTTCAACGCTCCCCTGCCCAACGCCACGGCACCTCTCTTGATGAGCGGCATGGCGCTGCGCAACAGACTGCCGAACAGACTGCCCAGTCCGTGACCTCGCTGGTATTGCGCACCGGCGAAGTAGGGCAGCGCACCGCCAGCCTGGCGTGCGTAATAATCGTTGTAATTCATCAGAACAGTCCGGACCTGCGTCGACGAAAATGAAGCGTCACCGTCACTCTACCGTATTCGAATGGTACGCGCCGACCCATGTCGTCCCTTATATCCACCTCGATCGAGTTGAAGTGCGAGTACAACAGGGGTACGTAGTGCACGTTAGTGAAACGAGCGGACACCCTGTCACCGTGACGTCCGCTAATCGGAAGGGCTCGCAACAGAGGCGCGAGAGTGTCCCCCACTATACGAGACTCCACGATGTTCGTGTAGACGTATAGGGTGTCGAACCCCTGTGTCAGGTTCACCACATCTTCGGCCTCGATGTGGAAGGGATACGACGAGTCGGAAGGGTGGGAGTCGATGCCGATGGAGGATGACGCCGTATCCGAGTCGCTGGCTACGGGTCTACGGAATCCTAACATGGACGCCGTCGTGTGGTGCGGTATGGTGAACAGGGTGTTCGCTGTCATGTGTAACGTCATTTTCTGAGTGACGGAACTATAGCTCATTTGAGCCTGCGTATTCGCCGTCCGCAGACTGTACAGTCCCTTGTTGACGTGATACATCAATGCTAACGGATCGTCGTAATATCCACACGACAACTTCGTACGTCGGTACGTGTCCGGAGCATCGACCGTGTTGAGGAATAACCAGACATCGTTCTCTGTGACGTTGTACCAAGTGTGCGGATACTGGACTTCAGCCAACCCACACTCCCACTCGCCGGTCAGATCGAAGCGTTGAGGTAAGTGCGTGACGTAATGGGTCAAGGTGTTGTCGGGGTGCATCTCCATGGAAGCGTTGCTGGGCAGCGTCATGTAGAAATCAGTCGCCATTGCGTCTCAACGTGGGATTGGGCAGTAGGTAACCCAAAGAACTACTCAACAGAGCCGTCCACAGATTAGAATCGCCGTGACCTGTCGTCAGGTTGTAAATGCTGATCAGAATGACCGTGTACAGGACGACGACCTGACACAGAAACACGATCTCCTCTTTGGGACACGCGGTACCGAACAGATGCCAAGGAGTGCTGTCTGGCTCGTTCGGTGCAGCGTCAGTACAATCCTCGTGGTCGTCCACCTCCTTCTCCTCCTCGTCTATGGTGGTGGTGCAGGTCGGTGGTGGTGGTGGTGTCGCGTCGTGTGTCATTTCTCGAATGCAGTGTCGTCATGTGCGCGGCTAGTCTTTATAGTTGACGAGTCCCCTGGCATCGACCCAGCTGTTGAAGTAGGAGGAATAGCCGAACCATTTCACCAAAGCTTCCTTTCGTCTACCAACCGTACGGCGTTTCAGTACCGCTTCAACACGGTACACTTTATCAAAGGGTACCGTCACCTTCTGCAGCTCCAGTTCGTAGAAGGTACCCTCCAGCACTTCGCCGAGATCGTCCCGCAAGCGATACACGGGTGGATCGGAGGGGTGAACCTCGTGTATCGTGAACAACTCTTCGCTCCAGTTCGTCTCGTAGCCCTTTTCGAACGTGCGTTTGTACTTGCTGACACGCACCCGATCTGACACGTGCAACTAGGGCACGCCCTTACCATCGTGACCGTACAGACGTTGCCACACCTGTTCTTGGTTCTGTGACGGAGCCATACCGATCATGCGGTGGGGGGCATTGTTATACGATCGCATCAAGTCCGGAAGGATGTCGACGTACCGCCACGTCTGGTGTTTCGTGAAGTAGCGCCACATGCGCGTCTTCAACGTTCGGTTGAACCGTTCCACGACGGCTGCCTTCGTCTCCGCGTTGTGCGTGTAGAAGTAATGGATGTCGTAACGCTGCAATAGCGCCTGAACGGATTTGTTCCGGAATTCTGTGCCTTGATCCGTCTGCAAGGTCTGGGGGCAAACGTCGACGAACGTGGATTGCAGCGCTGCCACCAACGACGCCGCGGACTTGGTCTTCATGGGAACACACCAGGCCACTTTCGAGAAGACGTCGATCATCGTGAGGAGAAAGGCCATACCGTCGTTGACGCCTTTGACCTTCGACATGTCTACGAGATCGGCCTGCCACTGCTGAAGCATACCACCCACGATGACGCGTCGTCTCTTGAAATGACGTCTCGCTGGTTTGTGTAAGGTGTAGGCGTCCTGTTCCGACAACCATGCCGTGACGGCCTTCCGTGGCAGGCGCGTGACGCGTCGCAAGCCAGCGACGCCGCCATAACTGCCTACCCTCGTGGGATCGAAGTAGACCTCACTCATGGAGCGTTCTCCCCTCTGTGCCATCAAAAGAGGTGGAGGATCGATGTGTTGACGGGGGCGGTGACGTTGACTCCGGAGTCCGACTGCTGACGAATGACGAGGAGCACGCCGACGTGTACTAGGACACACACTATGGCACCCACAATGCAAGCGGTGGAACAACAACGGTCTAGCAGAGTAACCATAGTCTGAATAACACCTGTTGTATAAGAATGCCGGCTGCAACGTCTCCCAGCAAGGTAAGTCCTTCGAACAATAGCGCAGCGACGACGGAACGGTACGCGTCCTGTGGATTGATGAGCATGACGAACACTGTGCTACGGATACGCGTCGTACCACCTTATACATTGTTCCATCCAGCCAATGACGACGAAGCCTTGCGTGATGCGGGGGGAGGGTGGGTGGGTGGACAAGGAATGTTCCATTCGACGAGCGTGGGGGGTTCGAATAACGTCTGTGGCATAAACATTTAGACTAAACCGTGAGCAATCATGTAAAGTCCACTGATAAATATCGCACCGACGATGGAACGGTACACGAGGTCCTGTGGATCGGGCGACATGACGAACACTGTGCTACGGACACGCATCGTACCATCCTATAGGTTGTCCCAACCAGCCAATGACGTCAAAGCCTTGCGTGATTCGGGGGGTGGGGTGGGCATGGTATGTCCCATTCGACGGCTCTGACGGTCGAGGGGTGTCCAACTTAGCGATCTTCGTGCACTACCTGATGCAGCACGCGGAGGAGTACTGGACCGACGAGAGGGAGTGACCGTCGGCTCCGGACGTATGTAGGCTCTTCTGGCGACGTTACCGACCAACGTCATGGGTAGGTTGATGGCGCGGAGTTGTCGTGCGAATGGCAGCCAACCCGTCGGAGCGGTCTTTCTCGTACGCAACAGATCATTAACGAGATCCACCACGTTACTTCCGACAACCGGCACGCCCTCGTGTATCAGTTCGCCGCGATCGGTCCACGCGATATCTCTCTTGAGATGCTCCATCAAACGGCTGGCTTTGGCCTGCATGGTCTTGGGAACGGTGGCCAAGACGGTGGCCTCCAGTCCGCTAATAGGAGCGCGGACTGCACCCTCCGACCCCGACTCCGACGCCACCTCCGACTCGTTCACCGTGACCACGCGTAGCGGTTCCTTGATGCGTTTATCGGCCAAGACGTTGTACCGCTGCAACACCTGATTATACAGGGTCACCTTGGTCCCGTCGTCTAGGTCCGTTCTATCTAGGATGGTCTTCATCTCGTCATCGAGGGCTTGCACCTTCTTGCCTAAGGTGTCGGTTGCGGGTGGGGGTGGGGGTGACCGAAGCGTGTCCAACAGTCGCGGGTCCACCAAGGCCATCTTGCGTGCGTGCTCCATGTATCTACCTTGAGGTCAGCACCTCTCGGAGCAAGGGTAGCAAGACCGTACTTGCCAACGGTGCTAGGAAGGCCGATAGGAAACCGCCGCTCTGTCCCTCACCAACCTGCGGTTGCAGCAAGAGGCGTCTTCTCCTGGCAGCGGGCGTTCGTCTATTAGCCAACTCGCGTAACTTCGTCCTGTATTTATTCAATCGTCGCCTCTGTATAGCGGTCAATGGAATGTTCTTTGTTAGTATATTGTAGGCACACTCGGCTAGTGCACACAGCAGATCGGCGTCGGCGTTGGCGATGATGCCTTTTTTAATTTTGTTGTTCTTGACTCTGGCCAGAGCCTGTATGCACACGATGTGTCTCTTCACCAGGGCAGACATGATGCGAATGAAGAGACTATCCACACACTCGGTCGTTTTATACCTTCGGCAAGTACACGTACTGAACACCGTCGTCTGGAAAGATGGCCGTGCGCAGACGCATGTCCTCGGGTGTGTCATGTTTGAGATCGACCAATAGATAACCGTACGGTACCGCCGTGGCGTCTTTAAACGCCTCTTGCACGAACTTGCCGCGTCCCGGATACATCTGCCGAGCCAAGGTCGCCATCTGCGATGCGTCACGTGGATTCTTGAACACCACCATGTACTGCGAATTCAGACTGATGGTGCGACTCTCTTTGTTTTTAGGGAACAGGTTCTGTACGAGATACAGCACGGACGTGTTCCTGTGGTGACTTTTTTTAGTGAACAAGGTCGTGACCCGTTCGTCCGTTTCTGCCATGAGATCGTCTATGACGATGAGGTTCCTCGTTGTCGGATCGAACATGGCCGCAGTCGGTAACCCTTCCTCGAATCGCACGTGACCCAAGTTCGTCGTTGCGTAAGCCTCTTGCCATTCTCCGTAACACCACGTTATTTGTTCGGGCGGTGGATCGATCATCGCAGCGGCGTGACGCAACATACGCGTCACGAAAGTACACTTGCCGCACCCCGTCGGTCCGGCGACGATGCACGTGAAGGGGTGTTTCCATCGTGCATCCATGATTGTGTATGAAACGAGTGCAGCGTGCATCGCCTTTTCTATACGTCCACCGGACCCGTGGTCACCCCGTCCTCGTGCACCACGCGTTTGGCGTAAAAGTAGGTGAGTGCATCCGTGCCTTCACGTACGTCATCACGGTAGATTTATGCACCCGGAAACCACGGTTCGATCCACCTCCGCTCCGACGGTTGGTGAGCATCGCCAGGAACGCGTCCTTGTCTATGGTGTTGTGCCGTTTGCTCAGTCCTTTGGTGCTGTACTTGTCGGTGGCTCCGAAACAATAGTACGTCTTGCTACACAACCCCACGAATCCGGCACCGGACCATTCGACCTTGAACAGACCCGGTGTCCTCTTGTCGAACGCTCTTTGCGCCTTACAGCACGCCTCGTCTCCGACCCACTGTCGATTGGCGAGACGACAGCGCACGTAGTCGTTCCGATGGTCGTCGCAACATTCGGACGGGAGCCATTCGGAACGATGTCGGAAATAATGTTCTCCTAGTGCTGGGGTCACGAGGTCATCGACGGACTCACCGGCCAAGGCTAAATAGGCACTATCTGTATCCATCTCGCAGTACTCGAACAGAGGGCGCTCCACGTATCTGATGATGAAGTCGTAATAGAACTGCAACATGCGCATCTTGGCGTACTGCAGAACGAAGAATCCCACGTGTACGGGTAGGGTGTACTTGACGGTTTTCTTGTTCAACTCTATCTCGTACGCATCGTCGACGACGATCTCGAGTTGTCGGAACCGTTTATCGTTGACCAGGAGCGATGCCGCCTTCTCCGTGCAGTAGCTGACGTCACGATGTCGGTCAACGTTGGTGATGGTCTTTCCGTAGCCCGAGTTCCCCAGCAACTTCATGGTGTCCGCGATGATGGTCTTGTCTTGGTGAACGTCGCCCTCGCGTCGGGCCTTGGACACTGCATCGCCGAACCGCCGGAAACACGGAATAGGATCGTATTCGATGACCTGGTACACGTGCAGTACCTCGAGACCGTGGTCCAGATACCATCGCAGCAGTGGCGTTGCGAGCAGTATCTTATCGCCGCAATAACTACCCACGAGCATGCGTCGCGGAGTCTTCATGATGTCGTGTTCTTTGGCGTATCGGCGCATGAACGGACCGAGATCCTCGCGTATCAGACTGATGTTCTTGAACACGGGCTGCATCTCGACAAAGTGTGCGCGCAATTCTTCCGGTACGCGTATGTCGCACTCGATCATGCCGAACACGGTTCCTGCACGCACTCTGTTCAGGATCTGTTGTGACGTCATCGTCCATCGCACGTGTCGACGTCGGGGAAATGCTGCATCCACACACTTGCGTACGGCCGGGGTTCGTCTCATCTCTTTCCACTCGCATTCCCACAACTCGATGACTTTGACAAAGTGTCGTAGGTAGGCGGTGGTCTTTCGGGTCTCGGCGAGCAGTTGCGCCATGGGTTTCCCGTTGATGGCGTTCACCTCTTCACGGTTGCACGAGCAACCGTGAAGAAAGCACCCATGGAACTGATAAGCCGTCTTCGTCTCGCTGCACCATCCATCCACCCGATGTTTGCCTATTCTCTTCTCTCGTCCGTTGATCTGATGCCGTATGGGACGTCCCGTGCGTTCGGATTCCCACGTCAACCATTCTCCAGCCATCTGTCCGTACAGCTGCGCCGATTCGGGGCGGAAGTCCTTCTCTGCTAGTCGTCGCGTGTACCATCCCATAGGCATGTCTTGCATGAGCGACCACAGGTACAGTGCGTTCGCATCGTATCCGACGATTGATCGACAAGGACGAGCCGCCTCTCCGTACTCGTTCTGACGTAGCGTGGTGACCCCTTTCTCGTGATAGCGATGAAAGATGATCGAAGGCCCGCCTACAATGTTCCCTTTAACGAGGTCGTGCATGTCTTTATTCTTCTCGTTGAAGATGGTAAAGTAGGTCTTCTCTGGAAGATCGTTGAACAGGTACAGCAGGGTCAAACCAGGTACGCTGATACCTTGCTTGAACATGTCTATTCCCCGTTGTCGATAGAACGCGAACTGTCTGTCGATGGCCTGTAGAAAGGGAACCACGTCCCTGTTGTTGTACCAGACGAGAAAGTCACGCAACGTCGTCATGCCATTGACGCGCCAGGCCTCCTGACAACTGGCGTAATCCTCGTCTGAAATACCTTCGTTCTTCAGTCGACTGAAGAAGGCCTCTTTCGGTGGAAGTGCTGTGTCGTCGAGTCTCTCCAGACGGTCCATGTACTCGTACGGGAAATGACCTTTCGTCACCTCGCATCCGTACGCTTTCAGATACTTGTCGTAGCTGAACCCGGGGGCTATGTAGTTGATCATGTCTAGGAATTTCAGCTGATCCGTCGAAAGACACATGAAAGTGTTGTTGCGTTTGATGACGAACATTGACCCGACGCCATCGTTCTCGTCTTTCTTGTTGCCCTCTTGCTCCCTCTCGTCCTCGTCCTCGTCTTCGTCTTGTTCCACGGTCTTTGAAGTCGTCAGGAAGTATGGTATGAGGAACTGTTTGATGGCATTGAGATCATACTTCCCCGAATTGAACCCGATGACAGGTAACTGACGCATCCATCCATACAGTTGTCCCATCAGCGTTTTGTACGGATTGGTTGCCGGTCGAGCGTCCTTGTCGGTGGTTGATCGTGCAGCCTTCTCCCGTGCGTCCCATTTCGTCAGCTCTTCTGCGAGTTGTTCCAACACATGATCGTATGAGTCTTTGATCTTGTCGTACGCGGCCTCACTCATCGATTGCAGGATAGTCATCATGGTGCTCACCAACTTGTTGGTGTCTCCTTCCGTGACGATGCATGTCACCTGTTCGTGTCCGGGTACGTTGGATGCCACGCTGACGCTCAGCGGGACGTGACGCGCAACCCAGTGAACCTGGGCACTGTCAGACGGAAGGTGTTCGGTGTCGAACCAACACTCGAAGTCGAAGGTGGCTCGGTACGGATAGTACTGCAACGCTTCGGCCACTCGGATGTTCTCGTCGGCCAGGCGTTCGAACACCGATGGAGTCGAATGGTACACGCCACCAGGATAGACTCGGTGCACACCCCCCGTACACGTGCTCTCGTGGTTGCGTAGACTCCATGCGTCTTTCCACAACGAGTCACCGCACTTCCGACATCTGTACGAGTGACAGTACATGCGGCTATTCTGGATGAAGGAAAAATGCGTGCAGATTGAGGTAGAGTGTGTCAGGGTACTTACGTACCGAGCGACGAACGAGTTCTGCAGTTGGCTTTCCATCCTCTGCATCCGGTTGTACGAGACTGTACACGCACACATTCGTTTGGAACGTGGTCTCGACACGATAGAGGTCGTCCATCGTGACCCCGGCAAATGCTTCCATGGGTACGCCGTCTTGGGCGTAAGTCTCGTACAGCGTCTTCACAGCTGGTTCCAATCGACGACTTTCACATCCTCGATGCAGGGCCAGACATCGGAAGAGACACAGGTTGTCACTGTACCTCTTATTATTGTTGCCTTCCTTTTCCAATCCGATGACGACTTTGTTCTTCTTGATGTACATTGGAAGGTCGGTCATTCCTACACATCCTATCGGGTGATCGATGATGCGATTGACGAAAAATTTTACATTGGTCACGAGTTCGCACACCCACGCCGAATCCGGTCTTTGATTGATGGCCCATTGCAAGACGTCGGTTTCTCGGATCCGTTCGAGAAAGTCATCAAATTCCTTGCTGTTGGTGATGAGACTGGGCTCGTCCCGGTAGCGTCCACAGCAGTTGCACGAGGGATGGTAGTACTTGTATTGACCCGAGTTCTTGTTCCTCAGAATGAACCCGTAACTGAGGTTAATCTTGAAAGCGTTGGTCTGTTCCTGGAACATGTTCTTCAACGGCGTCTCTAGAACGGTCGTGTCTAGCGTCGTTAATCTGTAATCGTACCTGCACTGGAGAGGACCTCTCGTTACACGTGTCCGTATGGTCGACCAGTGCGCTCGTACGACATCTAACAGTTCCGTCGACAGGTTGTCGGCGAAGGGGAGTCGAGCAGGTGGGTCGATGGGGTCTGCGTCGGTAACGAGTGGATGGTTGGGTGTGGTGGCTTCCCTGATTGATCTCTTCGGCGATGGTGGTTTCGTGACGACGTCGTCGCTACACGCTTTTCGCGCGTGGCTGGTCAGGCCATAGCGTCTAGTGAACTTCTTTCCACATTTCGCACATGTGTACACTGTGGTCTGTTTTCTATTACTGCTACTGCTACTGCTACTGCTAAGACGACATACGGACCTCACATGTTGTTGCAGATCGTCCCATCTCTCAAACGTTGCATCGCATTTACACGAATATTTCGTTCGCTTTGCCTGGTCGCTAGGTGGCACCTCTATTGGTTGCGCCACCGCATACGTGTGTTCGTTCGCTGTCGGTGTCGCATGACTCGCTACGTGGCGTTTTAGCGCTGCATACGTGTCGAGCACCAGTCCGCAGTGACGACATTGGTGACGTTTCATGGTGCTCTACGTGTCTACAACTGAGAGAGACAGCGGTCCTTAGTACAGCTATATAGTACGTGTGGTAGTGGTGGTGGTGGTGGTGGTGGTGGTGGTGGTGGTGGTAGTGGTTGGTGCCTGGTGATTGGTGAAGGGTGTATGACCTAAGGTGTGATCCTGTGGTATTGGCTACTGTGTGTCCACTATCGATGGCTACGGGTTCTCTTTCCACTATGTAGACCGTGGCAACACCACTGACAACACGTTTCATTCATTGTATGACGTTTTATTGAGTATATACTGACATAGACATATACATAATATACATATATATACACGGTTAGATTTATATAATTACTATGAAGACTTTATGGTTTGTGGGATTGTTACATCCGCGACAGTGACCTCTAGCTTACGATCGGTTATCGACACGTCAGTGGCTAGTTCCATGGTTATTAACTTGTGGGCTTTTACACCACGACAGAGGTTACGTACAATGATGATGATGAATACTATATAAGTCTGTAGGTATATATAGATATATATATATATATATATATATATATAGACATTACTCTATGTCATACAACTACAAGCATACATTAAACGAGAGAGAGCGACTAACTACTGTTATTCCGTTGCAAACGGTGCTTCTTAAAATTCGGGGGTTTCAATCATAAAATCAACAGTTATCTGAATTAATCTATGTACTGTGCGTCTCCTCTCGTCTCTTGCTAGCACGGGTGCTTCCTCCACCTCCTCCTCCTTCTCCTCCTCCTCCTCCTACATAAAAGAAATAGGTCTACTGTTCATCGTGTGTTGATATAATGTATTCTAGTATTATCACCACTAATTCCCGGCATGCACGCCTACTCAGTTCAGCCGGTAGCACAGGTACGTCATCCTACAGAACAAATTAAAAGATACTAATATTCCACTCCATATTACGTAATACAACAACAACAACTACTACCTACTTAATAATAATATTCTGTTGACGACGTCATATACGTGGCGTTCAATACTCCAGCTCGCTTCCGAATGCTGGCTGGGAGTACGGGTGCCTCGTCGTACACTTCATTCTACATAACAACAACAACAATACTACTACTACTACTAATGTTCATATACCGTGGTTATAAGTGCATACATACTACCTAACTAACTAACTAACTCACTACCGACTACTGTTCATCACATACTACTGTTCACGGCTGTCGACGGATAGCGCAACGCACATACTTCATGATAATTTCCTGGTACGGTGCCGACAGTATCGTAAATGCTAGTGATCGGCACACGTCCACGGTCACCTCCTCTACCGTGGATGGGGCGGATGCCCTCCACTCCTCCGCTATTAAGCTTGCAATGTTGTTTTGCATCTCTAGGTAACACACCTTTCTCGGATCCTCCTCCTCATCATCATCATCATCATCATCATCATCATTGGCGTCGTCCTCGATGGTCGACGTCGACGGCTTCGGGTGAGTGATGGTGTGTTTGTCGGCGATGTACTCGCACCCCCCGTCTGGCGTCAGAACGACGGTTGAGTTCGGGAAGACGTAGAGTGTAGTTGGTGATGCCGTTGTTGTCCTCTCGGCCTCCGTACTTTGCGTGAGTGGTGGTGGTGGTGGTGAAGCAGGACTGAACGTGAAGTCGTCGTCGTCGTCGTCCTCGTGAGCGGGGGATGAAGCGATCGCTTCTTCGTCTACTTCATCATAATAATGAGGGGGGGTTCTGATGATACCATCATCGTGGTCCGACTCCGACTCCGACTCCGACAACTCCACCGCTCCCCACGGTAGCTCCGCCTCCTGGTTTGCTGGTGGCGAGTTGCAGTAGTCCTGCGATCGTGCACCCGTGCACCGGTGCTTCACCACCACTCTGGTATCGTCATCGACCGGGGCTTGGCGTTTGTATGCCTTCTGCAGCTGCGGTAGACCAGTGCTCTGTTGAATAGAAAGAACTAGTTACATTCGGCATTTTCATCCGCGTCGCCATGTATATCGTTGTATTGGGCGTACATACTCTTTCTAACCAAATCTGTCACTTGGTGACGCCATTTCATGTTCCCACACGTTGCGATGACATCTATCGATAGCCACCGCAAGACGTGCATGACCATGCTGGACGATGGTACGTAACGATCCTTATCATCATTTAAATTCATTATGCGATGCACCTCGTCACAGGCATATCGCACGCTGGCGACCTCTAGCGCCTTATAGAAGGTATTTTCGTTCGTCATGGCTTCGGATCGATCCCGTATCCTATCTAAACCACTCACCGTAGCCTCCATATCATCGCTACTGCTTATGGATATGACGTCGGCCTGTGACCCACTATCCTCCCCCTCGTCATCTGTTATTGTAATTAATGGTGGCGGTGAACAGCTGTCCACCGAGGAGGAGAATAGTATTTCCGAGCTATTAGTACGTAACCATTCCATTACCTTCGCACGTCCCTCACTGTCGATGACGTCACTGCTTCCAGTAGCAGCTGCAGTAGCTGCAGCAGCGACGGTAGCGACAGCCTGTCAACAGAATGATTCACACTGTGACTACTTCCAAGTCTGACACCGTGTAATTTACATACTGCCCCGCCACGCGTTTCCTAATGGTCACCATGACTTGGACCCCCCGCAACATGTCCAGTGCTGCATACCGCTCGGCATCTGTCTTCATGTTCATGTAATCGTTAGCCGTGTATCCCACCACCTGGATAGCCTTGGCATTAAATAACGTTGCCCACACTTCACTACCGATGGCGTCTTGTAGGAGGATACGCATAGCGAACTGTTACACTACACCACGCTGCCATCGATGGATAGGACACACAAAGCCATTGTTTTCAGGACTCACACGTTTGTTACACTGCTGACATGATGGATATACTATATATTTATCTTGTACAGCACATTGTACTATGGTTAACGGCCGTCTAAATATATAAGTGCCGTTACTTACCTCCTTCTCGAGTTGGCTGACTGTCATCATCATATCGGCTTGTTGGGCGGCCATTTCTTTCTCTGCTGATGCTGGTAGTAGTCTCAAAGTGTGCTGTGGATCGGAGTGCGATTGTGTGCCTCGTTCACTCTGCGTTGGGTTTATATACACCTCCCACTGCCTATGGCGCGCTTTCTTATCGCCGCCCCTTGGTCGCGCGCGTGATGCTGCTATTGTACGCTGCTGGATGTCTGGTATCTCGCTGTACTCTGTTCATCGGTCTTGTGATCGTCTGGCGGGAGTCTGATGTAATCGAATGAACTCGCGTACTCGCATTAGTATATGCCCTAGCATGTTCTGACCGGCTTGACCACTGTATGTCAGTGCACCCCATTATTCTTCCCGACATTTGACCCATTCCTTCAACTCGGAATACCCAGTGTCTAGCAGTCGTTTACGTAGGGTTGGATCGCGATATTTAACAGCAACTAACGCATACATTACTGAATATCGTTGTTTATTCCATTCTGCGCGTAACTGCTCCTTTTCTCGTATGCTCTTGCTGAGGTGTTTCGCCTGTAGACCCGTGCGCGTGGACAGCATTTTTTCTGCGGTCTGCATGTCACCATGATGCATGCATTTACGCCACTGGTAAGCACTTTCAACAGTGGTAAATTCTCTATTCTACACGTGTATCCTGCACACGTAGAAATTGGACAGGTAATTTTTACCGCTTCTGAAGTGGATAGGACGATTCATGGTGACTTTATGACGTTAAAATGTACAGTTACTGTCTTAACTACACGCCGTTCTAGCACTGTCGAGTACATAACCCCGCTTTTTCCTTGCGTGATGGATGCCCGGTGTCGGTAAGCTGACAGTTGCCGGCCGCTTATCTGTTTTCTGATTAGTGTGGTATTGTTCGTCGGGTTACGTCAGCCTGTCTGGTTTATTTCTAGCATGGTATATATAGCTGCTGCGTTCGTCGTGTCGTCCTCACAACCGCCATTGCCTTCGACGACGTTCAGTTCACCACTTCTATTCATAATGCCTGTAGTTCCTGTACGTGACTTTGCGGAGTTTTTGGTTCTTATGGATCTTATGGGAGATTCGTTGCTAATGCGTAGTGTGTGAGTATTTCTTTTATTTATTTATTTATTTATTAATATTTACCCAGGATGTTGTAAGGATGGCCATCCCAGTCAATAGTTCAAATACCATCCCATGTGAAGTCCTTGACTAGACCTATTCAAACGGAATACATTTGTTGTATTTTTTCCTTCTTTAGTGTCGTGGGAGATTCGTTGCTATACCTCACTGTGTTGCATACCTCACTGTGTGTGAGTATTTCTTTTATTTTATTTTTTTATTAATATTATACTTTCATAGCTCTACATAGCTCATACCTGTTTTCACTTTACATACTGTTCTATCGTTCCTGTGTATACATGTCTCGCTGAGTGTTCGTCGAGTCCACGTTCCAAGTTCCATATGTAGCGGCTTGCCTAGCGATAACGTCTGCCAGTCGATCGGTTTCGTATTACCTATCTCTCGTTGCTTGGTTACGTCTGTTATATATATAGATACCTATGCATGTTCTCACTCTGGTTGTGTCCTTTACTTACAGCATACCTCACTTTCACTGGGCACGTGTAATGATGGAGCTGCTAGAAGTCGCCGTACACCGACGGAGCTGTCAAGCGACAGTACTCTTTCGAGAGCAACTGTACGCCGCCGATCTGATGACAGCGTTCACAGAGCATGTCAGTCGTTGGCGGCACGTCATGTCCGACATCTGTCATTACGCCAATGGCTATCGCGCCCCCTCGACCGCCGCACCTGAGTCGTGGTCCGACGACGACGACGACGACGACGACGACGACGACGACGACGACGACGACGACGACGACGACGACGACGACGACGACGACGACGACGACGACGACGACGACGACGACGACGACGGCGTCGCCGACGACTACGACGCCGACGACCCTGCCACCGCCGACGACGATGCCGCCTATGTCGCTTTCCGTGCCGCTTTCCGCTCTCATATGACGAATTGGGAGCCCGTCATGCACCAGTTGTTACTCCTGCATGTCCCATCACCCACACCTGTTTTCCGTCGCCTTCACAGAGGACCCATCCATTACCCGTCACTGTTCCGTCGCCGTCTATCGGTGTCCCTCCGCATTGCCTTGGCACGCAAAATGACTGCCCGTTGCGTTCGGCGTTCGTTATTGACGTCATTCAATACCGCTTCCTGAATGAACACTTCTACCCACGAACATTTTATAACTTCTTTTTCCTTATAACTACTACCGTTTATTTTCTATTTGTACTTGTACTTAAATTTTGCATCACCTTATATTCCCGTCTTGTATTGCGTTCTTGTTCCAACTGCGTGTTGGCATATTATATTTTACACATAGTCCATTTTCGTCCTGCTACATTTTATTTAACGAACGGTCCGATTTCCGTCGTCCAGCGGTTATATTATAGCCATGCATGTCGGCTAATTAATAACTATTACATCTTCGCCTTATCTTTACCGGTTTTACTTTTATCACGTCTTATGTTCACTCCATATAACCGGCTATAACACGCCTCGGTCCCACATCAATGTCGTCACTGCAACATAGTTGCTGTTTATCACTGATTAGCTCGGCTCCCTTGCTACATTGTACAGATTGGCGTCCTTTTATCTCGCGCTACGGCTCACAGCTGGATAAACGCTTCGGCTTACAGTTAACTCCAGTCGTTCGGACGTCCAGTTGGCATTAGCTAGCCACTCGGACTGGTCACTCCGTCAGGGTCAAGGTCACGGTCACGTGTTTACGTGGGTGGGTGGGTGTGTGGGTGATATTACGTGTATTTTCTTTGTTCCTATGTCCACTATCGATGACTACTGGTCATTGTTCGTTCCTCCTCCAGTCGCTAGGGGGCGCTTAGGTTACGCACGCTCGGCTACGACCGCCAGGGGGCGCTCTGAGGCGCTCTGATTGGCTGCGCGCACTCAGAAGCGGTGGGCGATATTAGGGTGTTTTGTCTTTGATGTTCCTTTGATGTCTGGGTCACGTGACTTAGCAGGCAATTTACGTACTCAGAAACTTCCACTTACTACTAGCGTGCCTTCCTCTCCAATGCTGGTCTAGCCTTGCACACCCGACACAGACGCCACTCATCACTGACCTGCCAGCACAACAAGCGTGCCTTCCGCTTTCGAAGATGTGGCTTACGAATTTTACTAACCATCACGTCCTCGCAGGAAATAAATCGGAATTACGATTTTCTTCAACCACAACTATTTTGATTACTTACTCAACGTTTCCACTGCCTGGGACGGCAAGTACTTTCTCTGCTCGCCAGTTGTCTTGGTAAGCAGGTCGTCCCATGCGTGACTCAATCTATATCTCCCTTCGTTTCGATTCACGACTGGAGAACTGTCAGCGTGGCAAGAAATCAAATTCCACCATTTTCATGCTTAAGGCAATTTATCCGACAAAATAATCTTCTTTTCACATGCGCATAGCATCAAAGTTTATTTCTCTTTATCACTTTTTTTAGCACTTATGGCAACCTTGCTATCCCTAGAGAGATGGTCATTTCGCTGTCTATCCCATTTGATGACAGTGTATCATTTGTATGGCTTTCCTGTCTACTGCAGTGATTCGACTTCCAAGTCTTTTTCCAAGTTATTCTCTCAAAGTCCAACGCTATCTGTTACCACCAGACATAAATGGAAAACAATCGTTATGCTATATTTCTATATTCCATGTGACGGGTGTGTTACGAGATACGCATACGTAAGTATGGGATATTCTTGGCAAATGAAATGTGTGTCTAAACAGCTAAAAAAAACGCGTCTCCCGTGGACATGCATTGCGCGCCCACTTGTAGCATAGCCATATGGTGTACGTGGGTTAACTAACCCCAGTGAAAAGGTTTCGACTAACTCTGCCATAGTAGTGCCACGTCAAACTGTGTTCTGTTCCATTTTGGTTACCATGCACGTTGCAAAATTACCCTATGTTGTTAAATCGTGTTCTGCTTTTCCACTTTGGTTACAATGCACGCATACCTGTTGGAATTAGCATAGCATAGTATTAATGATACATTAATTATTCACATGCCGATTTATTTACATTGATAATGAAAATGAAACAAACCTATCCCTTTCTCCGTGCATGTTTTATACGTGTCACATCAACACGAACGATGATATGGTCGCTGTTCGTCATAGCCACACGGGGCTCTTAAATTGACATATTCATTAATGTCAGCGTAGCATCCAATGTTTTCCACATTATAACTAGTAAAAGAAATTATTTTTCAGTGGCAGTGAAGCGCCAATCGACGAACCATTGGGGTTGCCGAGTTACGTCGTGTCACGTTTTAGGACAACCATAAAACAGTTCTTGTGTTTTATGACAAGATAATTGGAGCTACAAGTGTTTGTGTCGTTTCATAGAATTTCATCATCTCCTGCCAGCCATTCTCTTCCACTCTCGGCTTGCCCTTTCGATATCTCTTTTAAAACTATTTCTCCATCTTAATTTTGGTAGTTTTGTTTTCCTTGAACCACCCTCCTCTGTTTTCCATGTTCTCTTTGTCACTCAACGCTAGATGAATTAGCTAGGGTTGATTAACTCTTTGTCGCAATATCCATTCATTGGTTCCTTGTAATTATAGACAAAAACTGACGAAATAGGCTGTTTGATATTAGTATGGATGCTGGATGTGACAGTATGATATGGGTTAATTTAATCGCGCTCCTACTAGCATGTACACAGGTGCCACCTATTGGGTGTGCATAGTAACAAGCTGTCATGGTTTCGAATATTGTTCGCGAGATGGTGCCACTTACCATCGAACGCTCCAAAAAGAAGATGAACCAACAATAATAAATATGTTAATAACACGAACTTGCATGATAATAAACATTTGTTATATTGTTAGAATATCTTGCTAAAAACAGTACCACTTCATAATCCAATAATAAATGCGACGTTTAGTCTGTACGTATTGTTGGCACGTGACATGACGTCACTTGGCAACGCCAACGGCACTTCGTCGATTGCCACTGCAGCGGAAAATTATTTATTTTACTAGCTATAATGTGTATCATTACAACTATCTGAAATATAGAAGTGTATTAAAATCTTCCTACACGATATTAGTTTGAAGCTTCACAATATAAAGAAGTTGACGACGACGAATTTGCCAGAGAAATGACACTTGGTTTGTCAAGATTTGAAGTTCGTTTGGCAAGTATTATAACACCGACGTCAAATCCAACCAATTCCTAAATTCAACCCATTGAAATCTCGACTTTGCATGCTTAACATACATTATTATTGACCGTCTGCTGGTGCGTGTCTCGTTCTTGGCCACGTCTTGGCTGAGGCGGCGCCATGTGCCCCTTGGCCCCCATCGCCATCGGACGCGAATTCTGTTTTCCCAAACAGTATATCCATCGCCCCGCCCACGTTGACCCACTTTCACAGTAGCTGTCAATCTACTGTTAAGTTTAAAATGCGTATGCGCAAGTTGCATAAACTATCACATTGGCTGTTTTCCTGTCGCTGTTGTTTTCGCGTGCTATATTTACAGAATTTTGGAAGAGAGGTACGTAAATTAATAGATTGCATTAGATGCGCTATGTAATGTTTCATGCTTGATATAAACCTTATATAAGATAATTTATAATAATTAAGCTGATCAGTGATTTGTATTTTTTTTGCTCGTGTGTTTGTCACACTGACTTGGCCTTGCCCTTGCGCGATGCGATCGCTGCTACCTTGACCTTGTAGTTATAACCTATATATAGCATCGACCTTTCTCCTAAATTTTGGCTCCGCAAATATAACCTAATATCTGTACATAATATAAACAACAATAATGGCTGATCTGGTAAAAATAGTATAGTGATTTGCTGCCTAATTAACTAATTTGTTTAAATATGATTACTATCTTGTGAATATCGTGTTTAATTTTAAAATGGAAGCTCAGGCTCAGCCTCAGCCCAGGTCAGGAGCACAGGCCTCAGGCTTAGCAATCAAATATAATGGTACACCATTTGTGTAGACATAACAAGTAATTAATAAATTATTAATACAAAAATGTATTAACAGTAAATTAAAATATTTTCACTATGTAAAATGTGTTATGATAGTTGATGAGTTCAGAAAAATATACAATAATAGTATGTATATAATATGGGCATTTTCACAGTAATGAGGGGAGAAGTGTCCCAGGAGGGTCAAATATTGATGGCTATTTTTTTTTATCCTATTCCAATGTGGGATGCTATATCTAAGTTTATGAAATCCATTAACATTTGGGCAGAATTACAAATTTAATCATTCTGGAAGCAACAATGTTAAATAAATATATATGTGCCATTCTTGTAAAAAGTGTACGTTTCAGAATTACATTATTGCAGATTAATGTACTATTATATATTTTTAATAATATTTTTTTCATGATTGAAATATAAATGTATTGCATACGAGTGTAGGGAACTGTCTACTTGGTCTGCCGGAGGCTATGCTCAAATTTATGATTGAAATATAAATGTAAAAACATGCTATTATTATTTCAGTTGGTTTAATTACATTAAATGATTGTTTATTGTAGAATACACTGTCTGTTTAGTATAACTTTCATGTCTGTTCATTCGAACGTGTTGGCGAGCATATGTTCACAGCTGAAATTTGTGTTGCACTCGATCGTGTTTCAGAGGCTCAGCTTTGGCTCAAGCAGTACGAAAATGTCAAGAAAACTACTTTGCAGTTACCAGACCGGAAGTTACGGAGTCATATGTTAAACAAATTGTACAACAATTCGCTGAGAATGCGTATAGAAAAAATATTGTAGTGCGAACAAAATGTTTGCTTATATATTATGCTAATGTTTTCAAGTTATTTTAAGATATAATTTTTTTTTTTTTTGAATACTAATCGATTTGTGATCTAATCTTTCCCATGATGTACTTGTGTAAATAAATGTTGTCGTCATTTTCTCCAACGTGCTATTTTTACTTCCTTAATAACATTGGTTCTGAAATGAATAATATGTAGAAACATAATATACTGCTAATTTTTTTATTTACCATAAAAGAGCATTGTCTCCATAATGAACATATTGTACCATAAAGTAAATTTATTTAGCCAGTATATATCTTTCAAATGAGAATTGTGCTATAATAACACTAAACATTAAAATACAGACTAAATTAGTGTTTAGATTTTTACAAATCTTAGTCAAAAGAACATAACTTCCCAATGACAGCCTTGATCTCAAAAACCCAAACCGGCAGTCAAATACGAATTCGAATTATGCTGAACGATTATGTCAATTAACTCGTAACGCAAAAATAATTATCTAATTATGCATACTTTATTTATATATACTTATTTCCTACAACAGCACATAAACTTCTTTCAGTGTTTTAATTTCTACAGCAATGTATAAACGTCTTCCGGTGTTTTATTTCTTGTAAAATACTACAGTTTATCAATAGCGGAAACGCTGGTTGTCAGGCATGCGCGGACATGTTCTTGCGAGACGACTGACAAAGTGGGCGTAGCTATGTGCAAGGTGGGCGGAGCGATGGATATACTGTTTACTGTAGTTAAAGGAGAAGGCGATCTGCTGGACTGTGTCCATCATACTTCTAACTAGTGTTTTTTTGCTGGCATGTACAACGGGCGCTGTATACATAGCTTCAGCTCTGATTGGAATATTTTGTTATTGCATGACTTTCTGCTTCTTCTAATAAACAACCGCGTTCAACTTGCTGAAGAGTGTGTATTGCTATAATTAGTGAGTACATTACAGGTTGTTTACACATTTATGACCTGTGTGGGATCTTTTTCTTCCCCTGACATATACACCAATGTCTTTCAATGGCTCTTCCGAAAGACACAGGCAGTGGAGTTAACCACATTGCCCAAGTTTCGAAAAAGGTTTCGAACCCCTGTCCTCTCGACCGGAAGTCCGACGCTCTGCCACACGACCACCGCGCCCCTGTTTGCCATGTACGCCGGACCCCCCCCCCCTTTGAAAACCCCGATGACGGGCACGAGCAAATGTCGCTGTGGCTGTTAATTATCAAGAAAATAAACCACCGTTACCGTGTACAATGCGTACATTATTTAGCATTTGTGAGGCATACACTGGTATCATGCTCCTTACTATTCCATGCCACTCGGCCGTGGCACATGAAGTCGATCCAGCTAATGGAACGTGTGAGGTGTAAAAACAGGATAGGAGCCGCTGAAAACATTTCGCAATACATATACGACTAACTGTGACTCATACGTGTTCTCGTTACTACAACATGAACTTTCAGTTAGTACATTAAAATAGTTTTATTTCTTATTATCATGCATATAAACATGGATGTATATATGTATACATGTAGATAACATACATGTAGGTGCATATTACTATCGACAACAGTCACTGAATTAGAATATTCCGTTCCTAAAAATGGTCACACCAGATTGGTGTTTAATGACAAAAGAGTATCTTTGACAAATTCTAAGTACCGGAAAACCTGCTTAATATAATGCCAACGTAAACCCATTGGTAAATGTCGTTATTGTTGGGGTTTTCCGTCAACAGTATCACATATTTTCAATGTCGATGTTTCAGCTGCGATCGTTTGTCTATTCTTTTCCCAGTGTGGATTTAGACGACATTCGGCTGCTTCAGCTGATTCAGGCATTGTCGACGTTTGAAGACGATGAACGTTGAGAGGACGGCGAACCAGAGAGTGAGACACAAATCCCACAGCGGCTTGACGAAGCTCAGGGAGCCATCTGCCGGAAGCAAACACACTCGCCGGATACAGAATCACGACATAATTATGCTCAGTTAAAAAGCAATACACAAAATAGATTTCTCTGGACACTAGCTGGAGGCTTCAAGGTTGACTGATACGGTTACAGTAATTAACGCTTACTGAGTAACTGGTCGTTGCCTAATCAAGTTACACGGTTGTTGACTTTTGGCCTAGGAATATAGCGAATAACATACATACACTTTTCATTCGAAAGTCAAACTCTTACTCAACACTGTCTCTAGCTCAAACACGTTCCTTAAAGTTTAGAAAGTAATTATAACAATACCTTAATATAAATCAACTATTAAAAAAATCTAGAATTCTGACGTACAGAGTTAATTATCAAGTGAACAAAAGTAAAATGGGTTACCGTAAGGACAGTTCTTTCCTGAAGGTCCGGTCGAACCAATTGGTCCTGTAACTCCCTTTGGACCTGTCTTGCCAACGACGCCCTGATGAACACAACACAACATGAATTAGTAAACACAGCTGTTATGAATATAGGTGTGTGTGTGTGTGTGTGTGTGTGTGTGTGTGTGTGTGTGTGTGTGTGTGTGTGTGTGTGTGTGTGTGTGTGTGTGTGTGTGTGTGTGTGTGTGTGTGTGTGTGTGTGTGTGTGTGTGTGTGTGTGTGTGTGTGTGTGTGTGTGTGTGTGTGTGTGTGTGTGTGTGTGTGTGTGTGTGTGTGTGTGAAACACGCACACACACACACACGCATATTTCCTGTAGCTAGCTGCTCATATAACAAGAGTAATGTTGCGATCGCCTTTAACCGCGAGGAAAAGGAAACTGCCTATCGACCCAAAACGGACCTTTCCCTGACCCCATTCAGCGGACCTACTTACCGTAGCCCCGGTAGGTCCGTCGATCGAGGCGCTGGGTCCAGTTGCTCCCGTTGCCCCCTGAAACAAGATATCGGGAGTGGCGACAACAGAATACATGTTTTCTTCGTAATTCACATCCGATCTAATCGTGCGCAATCATCGCTGGTTCCTGTGATGGTTTTGGCCAGTTTTAATCGAATATATTTTAAAACAGTGTCATTCATTAGAAGACATTTGGGCGGTCAACATGTTAGATTATTTATATTTCGTGTAGTTCATACAATATAATATGATTTTTTTAAATTATTGTTTCAAGTGTATTTCCTTAAGAAATTATGATCTATGTTATTCTTCCAAAGGAAAAGTTAAGTTAGTCTTGATTTTATGTTATCCGGTTGCCGAAGTTGATATATAGTCGCCTGTCGCATCGTCGGCAAAAATTTTCAGCCCATCTGTTTTCTATTCGTTATTGATTTTAGGTGGCATCGAATTTACCATGCATGAAAACATATAAAAAAGTTTTAATCGTGTTTGTATTTTATCTTTGTAGAGAAGATATGACAATAAGTTTATTTTCACGATTTTGCTCTCTTTTTTCACTATCCACAAGGGTGAGAACTCCACACCCACCTGACTATCATTATATACTTGCTAGAGGTTAACACTCAACAATAAGAAACACTTCGTCAGAAGAAACGGGGTTAGGTAAAACCTTTCACTTTGGCTGAACCACCTACCGTGCCTCCGGTAGGACCAAGTTCTCCCGTTGCTCCGGTTGAACCCTGTCGGAAAGAATAACAACAATATTAATGTGCTCGTCTTCCAGGCGAATAATCAATGCATCTGATATCTTTGTCGCATTTGTACAAAACATAGCTTAATACATTTGATGCGACCATAAGCATCGCAACAACGTTGACCTCAAAGAGAGGAATCGTTGATAATAATTAGAAATATTCACCGTTGTCAATAATGTAGGTATTGCATAGGATTAGTCAATGACACCTTGTATAATTACGATCGCCTTGTTATGGAAATCAACAATCGCCTAAGGAATAACTTATTGATTTACTCATGAATGGTGCCACACACGTGTTGTCTACGATACGGAAGTACGTGTTGTCTACGATACGGAAGTACGTTTGGAGCCTGAGTACTCTGCACTCGAATACGAATGCCATAGCCTTACTCTCATTCAAGATCCATCACATTAGTATTGGTGGTAGAGCGTCGGACTTTCGGACCGGGGTTCGAAGCCACCTATTGCCGTGAAGACGTTGGTTCCTTCTATCTGGTGTCTATGCCAGGGAAAGTAAAAGACCCCGCGCAGGGGGTACGTAAACTGTTGTGGACTCCATCTCTCATGAGCCACTCAGTCAACTCTGCTAACGACCTCGCAAGAGGATACGATTGAATACGAATGAACCGTAATGGTTGACCTAGGAGTTACTTAAAGAACATGACTGGATGTTTCGCTTACGGTTCCCTCCTCAATACAATTGTCTCGATCGTCTCCTTTTAGAATCATTTCGCGAAACATCAACCCTATCTGGTGTCCACTAGGACATGCTAGCTCGGTTGTACAAAGGTGTAATTTACGTCTGATGACAAAATAATAAATTACTTTCGTAATAACTAACACATTGGCCACATAATAACTATTTTACGCAGAACAGAATCATTCACGATTCACCAAATGCCTTTCATCATGCTTTGCTAAATATAATATATTTCAATTAAATATTGGTTTATAAACAAAAACTTTAAAAATTAGACATACTGTTGTACGTGTCGCTTCATAGAATGTAAATGCTGGTTATTACTCGTTCTCAAAACTGTCATTCAACCAACTCATCGCACCATCCCTGTTTGAAATTTGTACAATCGCTGTAGGGTTGTATGGTCAAGCAACGTTTCTTACAGAGAAGAGCGTGCAAGTAACTTTTAAAGGGATACTCACTGTCGGTCCTGTACGTCCGGCAGGGCCTGTCGGTCCGTATATACCTGTGGCGCCTCGTAGACCCTTCGGGGATAAAAGAATGAAACAGCAATTTAAATAGCAGTTAAACGTTTATGAATATGCATATACTAGCCGAGTTCCCAGACGTTGCACGAGGTGAAAGGCAGCCATTGTAAGAGCGTATGACTCCTTGCAGTATCCAGCCAAATGTTGGTAGGGCAATGTCAATGGCAATCAAGGATGCAACGTCATGTCCCCATATTTATGGGAACGTTTAGCGTAGATCACGTAATTCGGAACAATCGTAGAAAACACACATAGCTTTGTTAACAAGTGTTCGATGTTACGAACTCCTATTGTTCTGAGGTACGTAATCTACGTCAAACGTCCACGTAGGTTCTTTCATAATAGTCCCACCCCCGGGGAATTTTAACAAATTCAGCCCCATACACGCGAAACTGACGGAGATAAGGGAGCAAACTGACAGACAGAGAGGAAATACGATGCATTTGCAGATAACTTGAGCCACATAATGTGTGGACTGTAACTGGATAATGTATCATAAATTAATTTACTTACCACTCTACCCATTGGTCCGGTTTCACCAGTGGCTCCTGTATACCCTATCCAGTGACTACCCGGATCGCCGGTGTATCCCGACACGCCTAGAAACGCAAACTCAACTCAAACAATTGGGCCCGTATCGGCGAAGAATTCATGGATCATGTGTTTATGTAAATATCGCAGGAACACATCCTCTCAAATTACAATTATTCTAAATTACAATTATTACAAATTACAATTATCACAGTTCGCCGCATAAGTGAATCAGCCGCTTAATAGAATCAAATTACGTTGGCCGGAAGGGATTCCTTTAAGCGGAGTCCACTATAATAATAACGGTATTCGAATCGCATCGCATCGCCAAACTTATAATGTTCTATCCTTTGTGTATAGTATGCAGCTATCGGTCGTATTTGTTCACTATCATCGCAACTGCCTCCGTCAGTCTGATGCGACGGGAGGTCGTTGTTTCCTTTGCCTGACAACGTACATTTACATCTATTATTATTACTAACATTTATAAAGCGTCATATTTCTGGAATCAAGCACGTACATGCATGCAATCATTAAATAATAAATATAATATAATATTATATATGCCTCTAACGTTTACACGGCAATCCAATCCAACAGCACTTGCTGGAAATGTCTTAAGTTGTCTCGTTGAGTGTGAACAAGATACACATTATCGTGTGCACCCCACATTACTCAGATAACCGTTCACATGCCCTATACATAACATTGCATAACACACCGGAAGCCGCGGAGAGCCACTCGGGTGTGCGCATGCGTAATACAGCTATACCTTGCATTATAATAAGTTTCACGCAGTGGGCGTCGAGTAAGTCGGTAAAATTGCATATACAATTGTGACTACATAAACCATTAAATATACGACAGGATGTACACAAAAAAGTTAAAATTGCTTTCTGTCGTACGCACATTAACTGCGCCACTACTTATTATAGATAGGGTGTGGTCGGGGCCTCAATATATCACCGTCACCTCCCACCAGTCCAAACTCCCACCTATGTTTGAGGTCAACCTCCCAGTTCTCTCTTCCCGCCACACCCCTCAAAGACTAGTTATAAATGTACAGTTATAACATTCGATACTTACATCTTATTTGAATTATGTCGGCGTTAGTAACTGTATTTACATGCAAATTAAAGTCAGCACAAGAGAAGGATCGCCTAAGAAAAGAAAAAAATTGGAGTAAGGCGACTTGAAGTTGACAAAATACATAAAGCAGATAGGGAACACATCTTGCCAGTATGTTCATGATGTGTCGTTAGCAGGTGATAAGGTGCGGTTAGCTGCAGTTCTATTCGCTAAATCAGATAAGGTTCTAACAAGAACTAAGGTTCGTGTTTTTTTCTAGTCTCACCTTGCAGCGCGGTCGTAAAGACGATGATACATATGATATTGTCCATTGTTGTCACTGCAACACAAGTGCGGAATTGTACCGTTTAACAACATAGTTGTTTACAACTAAAACACACACTCACGCTCGCAGTCACACACACTGCATTACTCGCCCACCTTTATGAATCACACGCTACAACGCGATGACGTAACACGTCAATAATGTTATTGTGCGCCAACGTCCCCTCCCCGCATTCGTACCCCGCGCGGAGACCAAGCCCTGCCGTTTCTGGCAGCGGCGAAAAGCGAGTACCTCGGGGGGGGGGCGTACTGGTGACATGTACCTTACTTCTTAGTCACGTATTCATCTACTAGGTTCCCCATAATGCACACGACTATGGGGAAAACATATCCGAATACATAATAATGACTAACATAACTTATCACTCGCTGCGAGAATCAATATTGCGATTCATACATACAACTATGATTAAAGCTACAACATCGTGTCCGCGTGTTAAAATATTTGACGTCATCAGTGTAATTCCCCTTTTTATTATAATGCAGCAGAAGGGGTATTTCTGCAATGACGAACAATTGTATGTACCATAGCTTTAATAGTGGCGCCACATGGTGTGCCCGGAACCAATCAAACAGGCATGTAAACAACTAAAGCCAACACCATGTCGACGCGAGTCACACCATGTCGACGCGAGTCGCACCATGTCGACGCGAGTCCCACCATGTCGACGCGAGTCACACCATGACGACACGAGTCACGTCATGTCGACGCGAGTCGCACCATGTCGACGCGAGTCGCACCATGTCGACGCGAGTCGCACCATGTCGACGCGAGTCGCACCAATGAGTCATGTGACAGATCTGTATACTTAAACGTAGTGTCGTTTTCTGAACAAAGTGACGAGACTTTGTCATGTCCGGACTATCGACATAAATGTGTGTTATTTCCCAACGTCACAAAAGTAGTAGTCAAGTCACAATTGCCGATATCATTGTTAAGGTGAACTACGCTGTCGTCAAGCCAAACTGGTTCGCTGAATACAGCTCGGCGATAGGAATGATCAACACGTACCACTAGATGTCGCCACTGGACGCGTAATCGACAACGTTATAGTTGAAGTTGACGACGAGCGTATCGTAAACTATGGAAGCCTGTGCACATTAATGTATGCAAACACCCAATATGAACATAATAATGTCAACAATGAAACAACTACGATCTTAATTACATTCGAAAATACAACAGAGAAGACTATCACTGCGACGACAAAGCTACAAAGGCGACCCAACAAACACGACCGATACGGCAGCCAATTGTACACTCACCTGTGCCGATTTAGCACCCAGCAGCCGTGTGCGATCGACGTGCATTTGTCATGAAATGAACGCCTCGTTACCGACGACTCATAGCCCGTAGTGTCACCGGCGCCATTGTTGTGACGGTAAACTATCGCCCTGACCTCTTTACACATGAATTGTTTGAACAGTTTAGCTATTTGCTGTAAACACTGACGTCCCGCCAAAGACGCCATATACAGAAACGTAACATGGTGTTTCATAGTGGCGCAAGTCTTTGTAGTGTTCTGGTTAAACAGTTTCATGGTTATTCAGCCGTATCTAGGATCTCATACAGGGGGAGCCCAAGCCCAGTCACCCGTGCTACAATGTAACGGCGCAACGGAACAATACGGGAAAAATCAATACAAATTAAGCCAAGGGGGATGGGCATAGCCCAGTGTCCCTCGCTAATTACGCCACTGTTATTCATACGTCTACTGTTATGAACAATCCGCACTTTTTTAAATTGTAAGGTGTATTATTTGTTAATTATTAATAGTTAGTACAGATGAACTAATACTCATCGTAAATAATCTAACTAAGGAAGACTACTATATTAAAACTATGTGTTTTGTGTACGTGGACACGGCGCCAGTTCGTTGGCTCGATACTGCGGTCACGCTTGACCGGTCATCGTCAGTCAGCCCTCAGTGACCATTGATAAATGTACACACGCGCGCTTGCCTTACGGTCGTTCTCAAGACGAGACAGTGTTTGTGCCCGACATTGTTGGAAAGGTTTCTGTGCAGTGGCGTATTGGGGAAGGGGGGAGGGGGGGGCATTGGGCCATGACCTCCTTTGGATTAATTCGTTTAATTTTGTTTCAGTATTTTTCCTTTGCTCCGCTGCATTTTAAATTAATGGATGCCTAAACTTAGCCCCCTGGCCTCCCCCCTGCACCACGGCCTCCCTTCTGGCCCCCGGCCTCCCCTGGCCTCCCCTGGCCCCGGCCTCCCCCCTGGCCTCCTCATTGCCCCCCCGGCCTCCCCCCTGGCCTCCCCTTTGCAAGATCCCAGATACGCCGCTGTTTCTGGGGCAACAAAACTAGGCCATGGGAAATATGATTATGTCAATAATACGGAATTTTATTAAGACCAATATTTATGGTAAATTCTTACGGAATGTGCATTTTCCTGTTCTGATCATACTTTTATCTATGAAACCGATTTCATGCGGGAAATCGTGCTGATGAGCTTGTGTGAATTTTTATGAAACGACACTTGAAACATAAGTCACCCATGCGTGTGTGTGTATGGTTTGGACATCCATTTATCTCCACAAAGAAGCTCTCGTCCGTTGACAACGCAATGACACATATGTATGCCTACTACCGACCAGGACGGCTTGTTAGTGCTGCAGGGACATCAATGGCCACGGATGACCCTGGCTGGGGAATATAAATAGTGTGACGACCCCACCAGCCACACCCACACCTAGTTGACAATGTGTCACGGTTATGGCGCGACAGACAGTATAGGATTGCCAACCATTCATGTCGTTTCTTTCACTGCGAGACTCCATGTCATTAAACTGTGGTAACCTGCAGCCGTTCCCTGGTGTTTTTATGTCGTACATTCACCATTACGTAAATCATGTTGAGAACGTACACACGATTGCGAAATCAAACTTTTATTGCACAACGTAATTGGTAGTAACGTGTGCTTCAATTCTAGTAAGAAACGGACGTCACTTCTTCGTAGACTACAAAACATTCAAAGATTCTCAGTAAAGCTCAAACTTTGTTTTTCTAATCCAGTTTTGTTCATCAGGCATCAACTAAATTCGCTCTGCAATATATTGCAGCTTTGTAGAACATTACTATAAATAGCGCAGCTGGTGACACGACATCATCTATAAGATATTGTCATTGTAGTACAATTCTACAACCCATATTGTCTGAAAAAAATATGAATACATCTGCGGACACGTGTGAGTAAACATTACTGGCGTCGCCACTGCCAGTGGTACCTCCACAATCAACCTATACGTATGTAAATGCAGGTTATTTCAGCACACTAGTACAACTAATCCTACGGTGTCCACGTGTAATCGTATTTCGAAAGCATGTCTTATTGGCATTCTTAAGTTCCCGTCAAAACTACGTATCCTTCGTGTGTTCTTACTCGGGAGCTGTCAAATCATTATAGCTGTAGGCATCCGTCGCACTGGAGTTAAACTCTTGACTATGGAAGCCGTGACTTCTCGTTGGAATGACTGTATTTGTAGCTCTCCCGTCGGAGAGGTTAAAGTTGCCCACTTTCCCGGCTCAATGCTCGACATATTTCATCTCTGTTTGGACATTCTTCCGTTGAGCCTGTAAATCGTTCATCATTCGTCGATAGGCTATCGCCACGTAAGTGCTAAGCATCGCCAGTAACACCGAGAGACAAGCTGGGCAGATAATTTCGGACGCCACCACGGCGAAGGTCGCGGTATCTGCAAGCCACGACAAACGGAGAACACCACATTAGAGCAAACCTTTACAATGTCTAATAAATACACATAATTCAATAGATTCCCACAACATGATACAATACGATACAGCACAAACAGTAATTAATAAATTGATTGCGGGTCTTATGAACGCCAGAAGACCACACACATGTAAGATCAACTATGGTTGATCATCTGATAATGTTAGCGCATTTTATGTCAAAGAGGTTCCAATAATTGATAGACCGTACACGTTACTTGCAGTGCATGGTCTGGAAGTAACTCATACATATGTTTTGTCAGTAGTGTTGACGTTATTTGACTTTATTGTGAAACCTTTTGAAAACAAATCGATCAGCACGTCAAAGATGAAATAATTGAAAATAAAACTTCAAACCCTGGTACATAGCAGCATAGCAAGAGAACTACCAGGATAAAACCGAAGAGGTTGAAGAAAATGTGACATATTTATAACATGAAGCATTGGACAGATGGTTGGATCGAAGTGACTAGAGAGATTGTCGACAGTCACCAACAGCCTAACTTAATTTAGGGCTGCACATCGTCGTCACAGATATTTGTTTCAAATACTTACGAGGGACTAGGCCGTCAGGACCCTGACTCCCGGTGAGTCCAATATCACCTTGTGGACCTGTTGCCCCGGCACCTCCCTGTCCAAAACACAGTTTAACAAAGGGTTGTTAATGTTAACATTTGCTAAATAAACAAAGTTGGGAAACTGGAAAAAAAGTATGTATCTGTTCATAGCTGTTTTTGGTTAATACATCCACATGATGTTCATTGCCATAAAAGACAAGTATATAAATACCTGCGTATCTCAATAACGTTTTACAACTACCAGAAATCCGTCAAGCATTGCAATGATAACATATCTGGAAAAACAAGTTTTGCTTTTATAAATAAATGTTTATTAAAACGTTCAAGTGAATATAGCATAACAGAAACGGCTAAACACAACTGTTCCCGCGAGACTTACCGTAGCCCCAGTTTTACCTACTGCCGAAGGCCCGCGTAGCCCCCGTTCTCCAGTGGCGCCCTGAAATAAAATGGAATAATTTGAACACCGTATCTGCAATGTTCGACTATACTAGTCTTAAGCTTTCATACACACTGATTTTTCGATTCTGATTCCAACGACTCCTTTACTATTCACAAATAAGCAATTTGACCGAGAATAAAAGAATTGTAGTTTTTGAAAACTGATAAAAAGGCGCACATTGTCGACAGATACCGCTACCGTTGGTTTGTATACGCCGTGGGTGAACTACATTGACCTATGATTGACCTACCCTTTCGTAGGAGCCAGTACTGCCTCTCGGACCCTGGAACACGACAAGTGTGGTACATATTAATACAACGGTTTTCATTCTCGTTGTCGTCATTATCAGCAATATTATCAATATCATAAATTTCGTTACCATCTTCACTATCACGATTATCGTGAAAGTCGTTGTAATCATATTATCGTCGTCGTCGTCGTCGTCGTAGTAGTAGTTGGTAGTAGTAGTAGTTATCACACCTGTGTGCTTTCATGGTGACCGTCATGCAACGCGTTCGTGTGCACATGTGATCAAAAGACTGACATATAAAATAAAATAAAACATTCACGTATTATCGATATATCTACATTCTGACTGTTGGAATACCATCACTGTTAAAACACTGACGTATCAAAATAGTGTTTTATATTTTTACACATTGTGTCGTCCGCTAGTGGATGTACACAGCTGTACATCTTTCAGCAATCTCGCCAGTATCTACATTCTGACTGTCGGAACACCGCCACTGTCAAAACCGTACGTGTTGTGGTATTTTGAAGAAAATCGTACATTTCTACATGCACTGTTCTGATGAAAAAATCTATCTAAAACGTCGTCATAGTTGAAGTCTGATTTTACCATTGGTCCAGTTGCTCCGGTAGGGCCCAGAATATGTAAGGTGTACGTCCCTACGGACCACCCCTGCGGACCCGTCGCACCAGTAGCGCCTGTGGCTCCAGTCGGTCCTATCTCTCCTAATATGACTGTTGTAGTTGCTCCCATAGGGCCGACGTGAAACACTATAGATGTAAGCCCAGATAAGCATATGTATTCAGTCAATCTAACTGAGCAATAAGCAAATTATCGCAGTTCCACATTGAGGATAATACTGACACTATTAGAATATTTATCACGTTTAGCTTACAATATTATATACGCAAATATAACTAATGCAATTAAAATGGTTTATTCAGATGGACCAACAATACTAATGAGACAAAAAACAAATCACTTTATTGACGCTTTTGTATAGATATGATGCAACGGCTTATCTTTTAACTACTCACTGATATCGTGCAATCGTTTCTTCGACGTTAGCTAATCTCACCTTGTATAGTGACAACCAACACGACGATACTGAGGACATTCACCATCGCTGCAACTAAAACAGAGACCAACAAGAATGGTTAGGAAGCAGAACGTGACTGGAACAAGCATGGTCGTTAACAGACATCCAATCGATGTTCCACATGCGTCGTTGTTGTATAATCCTTTACATATATAATGGTTTAATACTATACTACTAAGAATTTGCTAAGGACCACTGGATAATCCGGACATGTACCACTCCATTTCCATTGAGCGTTTTCGCAATGGGTCGTCTCCACACTCTGTTGCGTCCACCATGACAGTCTAGCCAATATCTTATATGGACTCTATGAAGAGCACATTGGACTAAAGAACCTGTGTACAGTTCATGTTCTCTACACCTTTCAAGCTTGTGTTGTCGCCGTCTGACTATAAGTGGACCTGTATGTCCAAAGTTTCTCACTGTCTGTGTGGAGAGGTTTCTGATGAATCCTTGAAGAATTGTAGCATTCAAAGTTCGATTTCTGCTTACTTGTGTAATCAGATATAGGTACTGTTGACGTGTTGTTGCCCTTTGCCATTCACTCGTCAAGTCTCTTGGAAGTGATTCCATGTCCAGGATATCACTTTAGACTGACCCTCAGTGTACTAGCACCCATTCTCTGGAATAACCCTCCCTGGAGCATCCATATTCGTATCGAGAGCTCCTGCATGCTTAAATTAATGACGTCTTCATGGCATTAAAGTTCACTTAATAAATCAGAGTATATTCTACGACTGCTCCAATAGAAAACGACAAAAATGGCTCCAATTCCTTGAAAATCCGCATAACAGAGGTAAATCACTTCGTGCTATGATATGACAGTCACGCCTGACCGCACATGCTGATAATTGCAGATAACATGTCAAACGAAGCATTCGTTCCAATATTATTGTACACTATCAAAATAGATTAATAGATTGCCAGGAAATTATTATCCTTAGTAAATGTGAGTAGTATATATTGCTAGACGCGTTTTATGAATGAAGTTTGTGCACATTGTAGACCCTGGCTGAAGAAGTCGTACTGGTATATTCTGCTCCGGCATAAGTAGGCGAGGTCCAAGGAACAAGTGGTGACAATTTCTGCTGCATCAGAACATAATCATAGCAATAAACAGGAGTACACTTGATGTGTAACAAACAGATTGCCTAGGTCAGTTTATTGTCGTTACTGCTTGGAATGTGTGGCGCAGTATTCAAATGACGTTATCATCAGTTCATTCGTTGAATCTAGCTGGGTTAGAAAAACAGGCAAACAACAACAACAACAACAACAACAACAACAACAACAACAACAACAACAACAAAGAGAGTTATGTATAGAATACGAGACAGAGCATTATAATGATAACTATCTAACTGTCTTGAATACACCCTGAAATACCTCCCTTCTCCAACTCTCGTGGCTACTACATATTGTCACAATTACATATTCTCACGATTCAAACTTAATGCCTCGATCTTTTGTAATATGAACACTATTTTATGATCTCATTCAAAACCACTACCACAAAAGGCTGGATGAGAAACTATTAAAAAAAAGTTTCATTTGCAAAGGATATGTTGTATAATATAGAGAATGCTTGCAGCACTTCTTCATAAAAAATACGAGGTGCTCCCATTAGACTCTGTTTTATGTACCCAGTAAACATTGTTTTAATTAAATTGTACACATTGTAGTACGAATAAATAGATTACTATTATGGCGAAACAGCATATAGTGATTCATCATTATCACACACACACACACATATATATATATATATATATATATATATATATATATATATATATATATATATATATATATATATATATATATATATATATATATATATATATATATATGTATATATATGTATATATATGTATATATATATATATATATATATATATATATATAAATATGTATATATATATATATATATATATATATATATATATATATATATATATATATATATATATATATATATATATATATGTATATATATGTATATATATGTATATATATATATATATATATATATATATAAATATGTATATATATATATATATATATATATATATATATATATATATATATATATATGTATATATATGTATATATATGTATATATATATATATATATATATAAATATGTATATATATATATATATATATATATATATATATATATATATATATATATATATATGTGTGTGTGTGTGTGTGTGTGTGTGTATACGCGACGAAGTCTCAGCAGAACGCCGCACTTCTCACCACTCACCTGAGCTACGCGTGGTCTGGTAGAACGCGTAAACAAAACTATTTCCAGTAGCAAATCGACAAGCCACGGCGACGTTAAAGGTAGGGCGACCTACTTAGCCAGTGCAGCGGTGCGTCATTGCCAGTTAGCGACATCGCTGACTACCGCTAGGTATTTGTGGAACTTCCACGTGGTAAACAGCGCCGAGCCCGCTACAGGGGTCGCGAGAAAGATTCACGTACCGTGTCGCGATCGCTCTTTTGTTTGACAGGATTTGTAATGTTTATCTGTGGACAAAGATACTTTACTATCTTAGTGTTCAGGTGAACCCACAATGACAAGTAAGCTTAGTGTCAAAAAATAACACGTACCTTGAAGCCTTTTCGAAGAAGAAAGGTATGCAAAAAGAAGTTAGAACACACATCTGAGCTGATGAGTAATCCAGGGCGCAAAGAAAAACATTCACTACCACTCTCACTCTCACTCTAACGTTCGAAGATACAATCAGCCATTGTTAGGTGCACTAACAGATTAAACAGGTTTGGCTGACGGGCCTGTGTGCATGTCCGTGCGTGCGTGCGTGCGTGCGTACGTGCGTGCGTGCGTGCGTGCGTGCAAGTTCTGTTGGACTGATGGAGAAACATAGTTCCGTTGTTTGCAAACTTAAGACTTAAGACAAATCTCATTACAAATATCATTACATGCATTTGTCTTAAGACTTAAGACAAATGTCATATTACATGCAGCAATGAACATGTTGGCTGAATCTGAGATATCGGGTAGTGAGTTTTAATCAGAATCATTACCTAATATATCAGACTCAATCTAAATCGGACTCAGTCAACAATGGTTTGTCTTACTACCTATGTCATATGTTTCGCACTGGATGACAGTCAATCATTGATTGGCCTAAACTGGATGAATAAAATGTAAAACGAATGTGGCTCTATTTGTATGACCATTTAGCTGCAAACATACATATCGATATGAAACGCTTAATGCAGCTTACATGAATTTATTTTATGTTATGTCATTATGTGGAGCACATACGTGTGAATGGGACGACCAACTTCACAATGTTGAAGGTCCAACTGACCACCAACTTTACAATATTGAAGGTCTGACTGACCACCAACTTTACAATGTTGAAGGTCCGACTGACCACCAACTTTACAATATTGAAGTGCGACTGACCACCAACTTTACAATGTTGAAGGTCTGACTGACCGCCAACTTTACAATGTTGAAGGTCCGACTGACCACCAACTTCACAATGTTGAAGGTCCAACTGACCACCAACTTTACAATGTTGAAGGTCCGACTGACCGCCAACTTTACAATGTTGAAGGTCCGATTGACCACCAACTTTACAATGTTGAAGGTCCGACTGACCACCAACTTTACAATGCTGAAGGTCCGACTGACAGCCAACTTTAAAATTCATAAGTTAGACAAATACGAACAGAAACATTAGTCAGGTAAGCAAATATTCAAATTGTTTAGTGGGAATCGTGAATGTCAGTCCATTTCAATTGCTGCAGTCCAATCCAGTGTTTTTCTCGTTGGAACGCGTACAGATGACGTCACATTTAGCTCCCGTCGCACGAGACAATGCGAACCTATATATCTGTATATGTTGCGCAATCTGCAAACCCCAACTACGAATCGCGTCGGTCTTGGCGTGACGGTTTATTGTGTCCTTAGCCTATACCAATGTGGCATCCAGAAGATCGCAAGTGGTGTTCGTGATTCATGCACTGTCGCCCAAACGGAGACAAGGTATAAAAGCTCGATTTATGCGCTGCTTCTGAAGGTCCGACTGACCACCAACTTTACAATATTGAAGGTCTGACTGACCACCAACTTTACAATGTTGAAGGTCTGACTGTCCACCAAATTTACAATGTTGAAGGTCCGACTGACCGCCAACTTTACAATGTTGAAGATCCGACTGACCGCCAACTTTACAATGTTGAAGGTCCGAATGACCACCAACTTCACAATGGTGAAGGTCCGACTGACCACCAACTTTATAATGTTGAAGGTCCGACTGACCACCAACTTTACAATATTGAAGGTCTGACTGTCCACCAACTTTGCAATGCTGAAGGTCCGACTGACAGCCAACTTTACAATGTTGAATATCCGACTGACCGCCAACTTCACAATGTTGAAAGTCCGACCGACCACCAACTTTTCAATGTTGAAGGTCCGACTGACCACCAACTTTACAATATTGAAGGTCTGACTGTCCACCAACTTTACAATGCTGAAGGTCCGACTGACCACCAACTTTACAATGTTGAAGGTCCGACTAACCGCCAACTTTACAATGTTGAAGGTCCGACTGACCGCCAACTTTACAATGTTGAATATCCGACTGACCACCAACTTTACATTATTGAAGGTCTGACTGTCCACCAACTTTATAATGCTGAATGTCCGACTGACCGCCAACTTTACAATGTTGAAGATCCGACTGACCGCCAACTTTATAATGTTGAAGGTCTGACTGACCACCAACTTTACAATGTTGAAGGTCCGACTAACCGCCAACTTTACAATGTTGAAGGTCCGACTGACTGCCAACTTTACAATGTTGAAGATCCGACTGACCACCAACTTTACATTATTGAAGGTCTGACTGTCCACCAACTTTACAATGCTGAATGTCCGACTGACCGCCAACTTTACAATGTTGAAGATCCGACTGACCGCCAACTTTATAATGTTGAAGGTCCGACCGACCACCAACTTTACAGTGTTGAAGATCCGACTGACCACCAACTTTACAATGTTGAAGGTCCTACTGACCGCCAACTATTCAGCTGAGAATTAGAACAGTAGATATGATGTGTACACGCATGTCTATGTGATACTCTTACAATATAAGTGTAATGCGGTGCAATGCTGTGCAATGCAGTGCAATGCAATGCAGTGTCGTGTAGTGCAGTGCAATACATTGTCGTGTAGTGCAGTGCAATGCAATGTCATGTAATGCATTGCAATGCAGTGTCGTGTAGTGCAATGCATTGCATTGTTGTGTAGTGCAGTGCAATGCAATGTCATGTAATGCATTGCAATGCAGTGTCGTTTAGTGCAATGTAATGCAGTGTCGTGTAGTGCAGTGCAGTGCAGTGCAATGCAATGTAGCGTAGTGCAGTGCAGTGTTTAGTTGTAGCGCTTGCTTCATACTCCCACTTCACCAGCAGTCGCTTTTCACCCCCTACCGCCGTTCGAGACAAGACATAACTTCCACAACCTCAGCGTGGTGCACTACGGAAACTTAACAATGTTCCACAATGTCTTGTTTCCCCTGACAATATTTTATTATGCAAAACATAATACAGAACATGTTATATTTGTGCGAGTTACAACATATAACGGAAACAAACTAACGTATTCCTTGCATGGACGTAAGGCACGTCAGTCAAATAACCATAGATCGGCAGATATAGGTCTAATTTTTCATGACTGATTATTACAGTTATCGGAAAACATGTTGCCACGTAACGTGCGTGCGCGTGCCACACCACGGAGGACGATACACCATGGAGGATGACACACCACGGAGGACGATACACCAACCTCGTTAGTACGACATTAGCTAGAGCTTCCTAGTAAAGACAAACATGATGTTCATACATCGAAATTCCCCCGAAAAGGTTCTACACTAGGGAAGGCGTGGGATACATAGGTACAATAAAATGTCTTTATTAAGCTAAACATATTATCGTTATGTATCTTTATTTATACGATGCCGTATATCATACTACAACACAGGATTAACAATTAGCATATGCACAGCTTAAAGCTTACGGGCGTGTCGTGCCACACTAGTATACACAGTGTGAATGTTCATGTGGACGGCGTTTGACGAAACATCGCATTTGACGAGTCGGCAAGCGCCATTTGTGACGGAAATTTTTTCATGCTTTCTTCACGCAACAGTGATGTCATCGGGTGTTCATGATGTCATGGCGTGTTCATGATGTTTTTGAAATCATTAATACGTAGATGGTGATGATGGACAGCCACACTGTGACAATCGACTCCCACAGCAGCGCTAGAACGTTCGGCAAACCTGAATCAAACAGACGCACACTATTTAGGTCAGTACCTGTTCTTTTTAAACAATGTGATGCGGAATCTGTTCTGATAAATCAATTGATGTCACCACAGCTGAAATTCCAGACGGAATATCTTTTCGTTTACCAATATACTTAAGCAGCTATCTAGATGAAATTACTCAAATTACTGTTTAGTTTTAATGAATTCAATACGATGGCAAATACTTTCAGATTGTTAAAATATTTTAGGTCTTTTTAAGTTACTGTTCCATTGGCAGCGTAACATCTGAACTGTATATACAGCTACACAAATACGAACACAAACATTATTCAGGTAAGCAAATATTCAAATTGTTTAGTGGCAATCGTGAATGTCAGTTCATTTCAATTGCTGCACACCAATCCAGTGTTTCTCTCGTTGGAACGCGTACAGATGACGTCACATTTAGCTCCCGTCGCACGAGACAATGCGAACCTATATATCTGTATATGCTGCGCAATCTGCAAACCCCAACTACGAATCGCGTCGGTCTTGGCGTGACGGTTTATTGTGTCCTTAGCCTATACCAATGTGGCATCCAGAAGATCGCAAATGGTATTCGACATTCGTGCACTGTCGCCCAAACGGAGACAAGGTGTAAAAGCTCGATTTATGCGCCGCTTCTGAACACGCTCTGTGTAACAAGGGTTGCTAGATAGCATACAGTGACACTGACCACTTGCTCATGCAATTAGTTAGCAATGAACCGTACCAGACAAAATACAACATAGCGGCAACGAAACAATACAGTGAGCGACAAGAAGGTATTAGATTGGGCCTACGATCCCAGGCCGCTACAAACTAGTGCGCTAGCTTGAACGTCAATGTCCTTTCGCTCGCCTAATACAAAGGAATAATGTTTCATTGCCTACCGGTAGGGCAGTCTGGGAGTTTTCCTTTTTCGCCATTTGGTCCGACTACTCCCGTCGGTCCCACCGCACCCTGTTCTCCCTGGGTGACACAAGACAGGTTATTGACTATATAATATTAGTGAGCAATGAGCAGGTGGATAATTTCTTTGAAACATAGTCGAACACGATTCAGGCTATTAAAGCCATTTCCTATCTAACATAGCTAGTGTACAATAATTGTGTGGTATTTCTTATTTTTAGAAATGTGCCGTATCTGACTAAAATGTGTCGTAGCCTACAATAATCTACAAAGATTTACTATTATTTAGTTTATGTCATAAAATGTAGGATTATATTTTTTATTTGGATATTTGGATATTAATTTGGATATGCCGTCGCTACGTTCCCTGATATATAATATAATAATTAATACAACAGCTAACCGTGCTGATATCCACTCGACGTTCACAAGCGTATGTTTAACATAGGATTCTCAGAACGAGGTTGCTGTGCATTATCTGGTTGGATATATCACAGTAACAACCTGATTGGTCTAGAGCATTTTACGTGATATATCAAACCAGATAACACAAGGCAGCCTCGTTCTGAGAATCCATCTGACGTTTGAATCATTTCGAATGCGACCGAGTACGCGATTGTTCGAACGTTTTGCGTGTTTTCTGTGGTTGGTTCGAACGTTTTGCGTGTTTTCTGTGATTGCTGCATCAAACGTCCAAATCAGTTCCTTCGAACGGTACGAATGCTTCGTGAAGCCGGCCCAGCAGCATAATCACAAATGTAGGAATTGAAAAAGTATGGTCAAATGTTAATTCACCGTTATATAACAGAACTAACATACTGTTTGTTGATGTCACTCGAGTGTCACCAGCCATATAACCCACTCGTGCCTGCGGTAGTGGTGGTGTTATCTGGCTGGTGATACTCTCGTGACATCAACAAACAGTGTTGTTACATTGCTGTCTATATATATTAGACAAACGCACACATTGTGAAATAATATAATATCTTGTCAAACAGATATGCTTACCGTGGCTCCCCTCATGCCATCCTTCGGCTGACCCTGAAGCCCTCTCACTCCCGAAAAACCCTAAAGGAATATAATCCCACAATGATGTCACAACGAATTGACACCTAATGCTATTTATATAACGAGGCTTATTCTTACATTTGGAGTGTATCACATCAAACGATTTCCGCTTCATTTTCATTTCATCTGGATTTGGCAGACAACACAACGTGAACATGTTGCATATTATCCGAAAGGTCCAACATTATGAAGCAGCGTTTAGATCGGGCACTGTATCCGAACCGAGCACCATTATCCAATCCTTTTGCTGCCGTTTCTTAGCTTTGACAATTTCGTTCATCCCACATTACCACAATTCACTCAGCTGTATAAATGAGTACCTGGCTACAGACAGAGGCGGATGTTTGAACGAACAGTCTTCGTGCAGTAATTACAGCGTGGCTGAATGCTTTCACAGAGAAGTCGAAATGGCATTTGAATGAACAGGTCTGCCAGGGGTGAAGTGTGAAACGCTTTGAACAGTCGCAAGGACTGGTTACCGCGCTATATAAGAACGAACCTTTTTAAAATCACATTTCAATGTGAAATCACCTACATTGTCACCGGTGCTAAACAATTGGTCCGGTGCTACACAATTGGTCCGGTGCTAAACAATTGGTCCGATGTCACATCGGCCAATCACCCAATTTATAAGCGATGTCATTTCTTCGTTTTTTTGCAACATTTTCAGGATAGTTAATTTTCACAATAACACAGTTCTGTTTAACATATCAAAACTTTAATTACCTTTCATCGACTTTCATCATCTTGACAAGATGGCTTATTCAGTACCACGTACTTCCTGGTAGGATGACGTCATAAAAGATGGCGAAAGTCGATACAGGTCATTAAAGCGTTTGGATGTGTTAAAAGAACTGCATTGTTAGAGTTCTACATTTGTTGTTTTCATAAAAAGAGATTCGTGTGGGCCACAACGCAACTATCTAGGAAGTGCTCTCTGCTTCATACATAATGGGATAGTGATACAAGGTCCCTTACTATGAGAGCAAACATATGTTGTTACACCGTAGTATTTATATTTACTCACGGTAGCACCTGTTCGTCCACGTGCTCCAGTTCCGCCAGGCGGACCCTGTTGACAGAGCAATAATATATTTGATTAAATAAATTAAATATCAAGGCGTATTGCCACGTTGCTTACGTGCAAATTACAAAAAAATACAACG
The DNA here is from genome assembly GCA_963662155.1 of Lamellibrachia columna. Classification (NCBI taxonomy): domain Eukaryota; kingdom Metazoa; phylum Annelida; class Polychaeta; order Sabellida; family Siboglinidae; genus Lamellibrachia; species Lamellibrachia columna. The sequence goes on along the minus strand of OY759271.1, from coordinate 13,534,384 downwards.
ACCGAAAATATTGTTGTAAAACAACATGTTAAATGTTGCCATCCAGTCGTCCTAAATACCTATTAATAACATATATTGCGTGAAAATAGTTGTCATTAAATGTTCGATGACATATCGGCAAAAATCCGACAGAAGAGCCAGTTACTGGCTTGGATGAACGCATTGTATTTTCACCGTAACAAACAAAGTTGAAAATCGTTTACGCAATTCTGCACGCACGCTTGCACCGCACGCTTGCACACACGCTTGCACGCACGCACGCACGCACGCACGCACGCACGCACGCACGCACGCACGCACGCACGCATGCACGGACACAGTGATGTTCGAAAGATGGCTGTGTGTGTGTGTGTGTGTGTGTGTGTGTGTGTGTGTGTGTGTGTGTGTGTGTGTGTGTGTGTGTGTGTGTGTGTGTGTGTGCGTGCGTGCGTGCGTGCGTGCGTGCGTGCGTGCGTGCGTGCGTGCGTGTGTGTGTGTGCGCGCGCGTGCGTATTGGTGCAGATTATATTACATCCTTTTCGACACGTTCGATAGTCATCTTAAAAGCTCGAAGCCATGACAGCTCTATATACTGCTAGACGTTTGGTTGCTACCACGACATTACGTTGATGGTACTTGACATTTACCCCGATTAAAAACTTAATTTTGCTGGGGCATCTTGTTGCTACCAAACATATTCGGGCAGCCCAACCTTCGGAATAATGAGCAGACTCTCCGGGTTAAGTATTTGCTTTCAGTATTAGTATCAAGGAAACTTGGACGGCGTTTTGCGTGTGAGAACAAAGTATTGGTGATGTTGATTGAATGACTCTGCGTAGTAGGCTAAAATATGCTGAATAAGTCAAGATGAATTGAGACAAATTAAGGTAAGTTAAAACCAATTAAACAGCTAAAATAAATTAAGACGAGTTATTCAATTAACTTATTAACGGGTGTTAACTCATCTTAACTTATTTTAGTTATTTAATTGGTTTTAACTATTTTTCAATTGTCTTATCCTAGTTATTGTATCATGTTAGCGCCGTTTAGCAGGTTTTCATGCCGATACACGCGTTGTAAATGCCCAATTAGTTAGTTAGTTAATTAATTATAATATATAATGAGTATGTGAGCGGGTATGGCGGAGTACTTGCCGTTGGTCCTTTGTCACCTGGCCGGCCCATGGGTCCCGTGCGTCCCTACGTGATAAATATCACAATAATAGTTACTTAATGAAACGGTACATTTGCGAATTGCATCCGTCTTGAATCAACTGAGACGGTGGTAGAGAAGCACACATAATCGAACTAGGCAGCATCCGATTATTTAGGCAACACTCCAACCTAGTGAAACAAATTATCTATTGATTGTGAAAATGCTAGCTGCTTGAATATGATTTAACATATAATTGACATATATCTCAGAGGGTTGCACAAAGATGAAACATGTTCGACTCTCGACAAGCCAAAGGTTTCCTTGTCCACTTGCCATCTGGGATGTTAGCTTCGGATTGTAATCTTGTTAAATATTTTCTCGTTAAATGTTTCCTCGTTAGTGAGGCAACAATAACTGTTAACTTCAACTAAGAAATGTGTAGCAAGTTCAGCTGCTTACAGTTGGGCCTCTCTGACCCTGAGTTCCCATCCTGCCGGTCCACCCTGTGTATCCCATGCCAGTAGCTCCCAAGTCCGTGCTACCGCCCCCGGTTGCACCAAGCGCGCCTGGAATCACACAATGTAGGCCTTCAGTCAGTGGTCGCATCAGGACCTTCGACTATTATACACAATGTAGGCCTTCAGTCAGTGGTCGCATCACGACCTACGAAAATTATACAAAATGTAGGCCTTCATTCAGTGGTCGCATCAGGACCTTCGACTATTATACACAATGTAGGCCTTCATTCAGTGGTCGCATCAGGACCTTCGACTATTATACACAATGTAGGCCTTCATTCAGTGGTCGCATCAGGACCTTCGACTATTATACACAAGTAGGCCTTCAGTCAGTGGTCGCATCAGGACCTTCGACTATTATACACAATGTAGGCCTTCAGTCAGTGGTCGCATCAGGACCTTCGACTATTATACACAATGTAGGCCTTCAGTCAGTGTTCGCATCAGGACCTTCGACAATTATACAAAATGTAGGCCTTCAGTCAGTGGTCGCATCAGGACCTTCGACAATTATACAAAATGTAGGCCTTCAGTCAGTGGTCGCATCAGGACATTCGACTATTATACACAATGTAGGCCTTCAGTCAGTGGCCGCATCAGGACCTTCGACTATTATACACAATGTAGGCCTTCAGTCAGTGGTCGCATCAGGACCTTCGACTATTATACACAATGTAGGCCTTCAGTCAGTGGTCGCATCAGAACCTTCGAATATTATACACAATGTAGGCCTTCAGTCAGTGGTCGCATCAGGACCTTCGACTATTATACAAAATGTAGGCCTTCAGTCAGTGGTCGCATCAGGACCTTCGACAATTATACAAAATGTAGGCCTTCAGTCAGTGGTCGCATCAGGACATTCGACTATTATACACAATGTAGGCCTTCAGTCAGTGGTCGCATCAGGACCTTCGACTATTATACACAATGTGTGTGTATGTGTGTGTGTGTGTGTGTGTGTGTGTGTGTGTGTGTGTGTGTGTGTGTGTGTGTGTGTGTGTGTGTGTGTGTGTGTGTGTGTGTGTGTGTTTGTGTGTGTGTGTGTGTGTGTGTGTGTTTGTGTGTGTGTGTGTGTGTGTGTGTGTGTGTGTGTGTGTGTGTGTGTGTGTGTGTGTGTGTGTGTGTGTGTGTGTGTGTGTGTGTGTGTGTGTGTGTGTGTGTGTGTGTGTGTGTGTGTGTGTGTGTGTGTGTGTGTGTGTGTGTGTGTGTGTGTGTGTGTGTGTGTGTGTGTGTGTGTGTGTGTGTGTGTGTGTGTGTGTGTGTGTGTGTGTGTGTGTGTGTGTGTGTGTGTGTGTGTGTGTGTGTGTATCACTTCATGTGATATCTCAGTGGTGTTGATCAATGTGGTATGGGACTCTTTAAGATATCAATGTGGTGCAAGTATTGAATTGGCTATAATTAGTTGATTCTCTTAAGCACGGACTAGTCTCACCTTGTAGAACGGCAAGTAACACGACGATACACAGTTTCTTCGCCATCACTCTGCAACTACAATATAAATACCTGTTATGTTTACATTCGTGAGGTGATTGGTGGAAAATCGTACAAATGAGACAACATCGTTGAACCATTGCCAATAGGAGACAAAGGTAAAATATCATTGACATTCATGTACTGGTGTTTTTCGTGCTTATTTTTTAGGTATTACAATAATATTTGGTCAGAGTTCATACCCATCGCACGATTTGTAGCATTTCTACAAGACCCGGAGATAGCAACCATCGATTGTCGTACTATATAAGTCAGTGTCAAGGCAACATCGTTCGTATAATTGTAAAATACAGCGTATATTGAACGTCCTCGTGTCGACTAATTAATTATACAACTATTATGCAAGTTTTGTTTTATAAAAAACGTTCAATGTCACGTTCAGTGGATGGGTGTAAGCGTTACGATGTGTTACACGGGAGTGTGTTGTCTTGGCGAGCGTTACGTCCGTTACTAAACAAAGCTGTCGATATCAGACCGAGAGCATTGGTCGCTATGCCAGTTTTGGGGTATATTTCAACTGGATTCGCACGGACAAGGAATACGGCCTCTAACATTCATCAGTGATGGCGCACGAAAAGTTTGCAAACTTGGTAAAAATTTTATGTGTGCATAGTAGGTGGGGGGGTGTTTTTTTTCTCAAAACGAACGTTGTATTAGAGGGGTGTACAGGGGTGTACAAACGTGACAAAGGGGTGGGGATCTCAAAAATGTAAACAAATAGCGTGATGTACTGTATGGATAGCCCCTTATTGCAACAACGCGCGTCTGTCATAGCGTAGTGTGTCCCAGTCATTCCGTTACGACTGCGTGCAAATGTTAACTACCGTCCGTTGCACTTACCTGTCCCGATATCTGACAGACGTTGTCCTATACACTTACCTGACCCGATATCTGACAGACGTTGTCCTATACACTTACCTGACCCGATATCTGACAGACGTTGTCCTATACACTTACCTGACCCGATATCTGACAGACGTTGCTGCTACCAACGCGGCTGCTGTAAACACCGCGACCAAATAACAGTGAATTGATGACCCAGATTTACGGTGTGGCAACACACGACAACTAATCAAGTCGTCTTACAGAAACGCAGCCTTACTGTCGAGTTATCTCGAATCGTTCGAGCCGCGGTGTAGATGTTTCTACGCCTGACGCACCATTGACTCACCGTCCGGTAACCATAACCGCACCTTTAGAACGTTTTCGTAAATTACCGCGCGTGAGCATACGTGCTCTGTTCACATTCTGTGAGCGTGACGATGTAGGTAATTTAGGGCAGTGCCGCCGGGGCCGATGACGCGGTCGGCTTTCATTTTTGGGACGTTCGCTCTCTTAATCGAGAGAACCCGGGTTCGAATCCTCATGCTGCCGTTTCGAAATTTGGCAATGACGTTCACCCCACGTTGACACAGTTCACTCAACTATATAAATGAGTATCTGGCCACACAGAGAGGTGGATTTGTGAACGAATAGTCTTCGCGCAGTAATCGCAGCGTGGCTGAATGCTTACCAGAGAAGTCGAGATTGCGTTGAAGTGAACATGTCTGCCAGGGGATGAAGTGAACAGGTCTGCCAGGGGATGAAGTGAACAGGTCTGCCAGGGGGTGAAGTGAACAGGTCTGCCAGGGGGAGAAGTGAACAGGTCTGCCAGGGGATGCAGTGAACAGGTCTGCCAGGGGATGAAGTGAACAGGTCTGCCAGGGGATGAAGTGAACAGGTCTGCCAGGGGATGAAGTGAACAGGTCTGCCAGGGGGAGAAGTGAACAGGTCTGCCAGGGGATGAAGTGAACAGGTCTGCCAGGGGATGAAGTGAACAGGTCTGCCAGGGGATGAAGTGAACAGGTCTGCCAGGGGATGAAGTGAACAGGTCTGCCAGGGGGTGAAGTGAAGAGGTCTGCCAGGGGGAGAAGTGAAGAGGTCTGCCAGGGGATGAAGTGAAGAGGTCTGCCAGGGGATGAAGTGAACAGGTCTGCCATGGGGTGAAGTGAACAGGTCTGCCAGGGGGTGAAGTGAACAGGTCTGCCAGGGGGTGAAATGAACAGGTCTGCCAGGGGGTGAAGGGTAAAGACTTTGAACACTCCCAAGGACTAGATACTGCGCTAGATAAAAATGTACATTTACTTTTTAATGTTTTGCAATACTCCCTTTTGAATTCCAATTGGCTTAGAACACCGCCGTTTGTGATGGAAATCGGTGGTGCGAATCGCGTTGCACTAATTTTGATCTTGAGTTAACACAGCGGAAACTGGCTTAAGAAGGAAAGATCGCTCCGAAATATAAATGCCAAGAGAACCAGTCGACGGAACTGCCATGTTATGGACGCCTGGTGGATGCACAGACGTGCATCGCCACGTCCAAGAGACAAGTGAAGTTGGCGTGTTCTGCTATGCGCCCTTCAAAGCCCTTTCACACGAGCGATTAGTTGTCCGATTGGTCGGGCGACATTGCGTCACCCGAACAATCGGTCGTGTGAACGGACCTTAACTCATCTGGGCATACGTCGGCACGCAGCATGAGGAGAGTTGAAACTGAATGGTGTGACACCAGTTGTGGATTGAGAGTTGTTTACCACGAGAACGTTCCACTAAAAAAAAAACAGTAATGTTAAACAGCGACGTTGACGATGACACACCAGTGCATTGAACCAGTTTGTCGCATATTCTGTAACGCTTCGGTGACTTTCGCGTTCCAGTACACCAGTTTTTACTGAACTTTACAGTGCAAACTATGTAAACAAAGTGCACGCACGCACGCACGCACGCACGCACGCATGCACGCACGCACGCACGCACGCACACACAAATATCCACGAGAAACCCTCCCCCAGGGAAACCTCCCACCCAGGGGAACCCTCCCACCAATCCATATACTAATCTTCTGGCTAGATTTGTGAGCATAAAATAAACAAAGCATACACCGGGTGAGTAAATCTCGTTTCCTTGTTGAACAACTGTCCGTTGAGCGAATGTTGTCACTCCTTGTGACGTTTTCCCATGACTTTCTTCGAACCACGAATCGAGACCCAAACGATGGATGCCTACAGCTGCAATGACTTGGCGGCTCTGACTGATAGCTTGATTGCTATGCCAGTGATGAGGTATATTTCAACTGAATTAGGTTTGCGGACCCAACCATGTGTCAATGAAGTCTATAATAGCGCGTGAAAAGTCTGCAAACTTGGTGAAAAATATATGTATGCATAATATGTGGGGGATCTTTGTCAAAACAAGCGTAGTTTTAATGAAGGCTAGCATTACGAAGCGTGACAATGGGTGGGGGTCTCAAGTCAAAACATAATGTGCTGTACTTGATGGGTAGCCCCTAAACCCGACAAAGTGTGTGGCTACAAATCACTCCACGTTATGTCTCGTGATGAAAGAGACGGCACTCCTGTCCCACCTGTCGCACTATAACCGTCATTGTGATGTCTCGTGATGAAAGAGACGGCACTCCTGTCCCACCTGTCACACTATAACCGTCATTGTAATGTCTCGTGATGAAAGAGACGGCACTCCTGTCCCACCTGTCACACTATAACCGTCATTGTAATGTCTCGTGATGAAAGAGACGGCACTCCTGTCCCACCTGTCACACTATAACCGTCATTGTGATGTCTCGTGATGAAAGAGACGGCACTCCTGTCCCACCTGTTACACTATAACCGTCATTGTGATGTCTCGTGATGAAAGAGACGGCACTCCTGTCCCACCTGTCGCACTATAACCGTCATTGTGATGTCTCGTGATGAAAGAGACGGCACTCCTGTCCCACCTGTCGCACTATAACCGTCATTGTAATGTCTCGTGATGAAAGAGACGGCACTCCTGTCCCACCTGTCGCACTATAACCGTCATTGTAATGTCTCGTGATGAAAGAGACGGCACTCCTGTCCCACCTGTCGCACTATAACCGTCATTGTGATGTCTCGTGATGAAAGAGACGGCACTCCTGTCCCACCTGTCGCACTATAACCGTCATTGTGATGTCTCGTGATGAAAGAGACGGCACTCCTGTCCCACCTGTCGCACTATAACCGTCATTGTAATGTCTCGTGATGAAAGAGACGGCACTCCTGTCCCACCTGTCGCACTATAACCGTCATTGTAATGTTTCGTGATGAAAGAGACGGCACTCCTGTCCCACCTGTCACACTATAACCGTCATTGTGATGTCTCGTGATGAAAGAGACGGCACTCCTGTCCCACCTGTCACACTATAACCGTCATTGTAATGTCACCCTTTGGCAGGTGTGATTCGTGAACCTATTTATACCCTCGGTGCGTGTCATACATGACCTGTGATGTCAAGCACAAACAAGGCGTCCTGACCGTTAGTACAGATATGTCATTGCATTGTCAACCGACAAGCGTTACTTTGTGGAGAAAATAATGTGCAAGGTACGCACGCACACACGAACACACGCACGCACACACTCACACACACACACACACACACACACACACACACACACACACACACACACACACACACACACACACACACACACACACACACACACACACACACACACACAAACACACACACAAATAGTATTAGTATTCATATATAACATGTATAACACGTCTATTGTTCTTCTCGTCGATATGTATAACTTGTCCACATTTCTGCAGGATTGTCACAGTCAAAATGTCCTCTGGACAGTAGTGGCTTATTTTATTTTCGTTCTTCATCCAGTGTGCATAATGTGCCATTAGTTGTCTAAAAGTGGTCGAAATGACGTATTGTCGACTAACTAATTAGCTTATGCTTGATTCTTGAGTTTAGTAGGGCGCGGTAGCCCAGTGATCGGGGCGTCAGACTCTCAGTGGAAATAACCGGATCTCACACTCGATAGCCAGGGGTGGTAGTAGTACTACAGTACCCCTGGCAGATCGACATGCTGAAACCTGGATTTGTCAGTTTACCCCACGCCTTGTACACGGATTCGTTTCCACGTGCTGTCGTGGTCGATGTGTTTCTGGGAACAAGACGCGCCGAAACTTCGAGGAGCGTTTCTAGGAAATGGCTGTCATTACACGTCGGACCAGCGACGACGGGGCCACTGCCAATTAAAGTTACGTTCCCGTAGCAGGCCTCGTAAATTCGAGCTCGCGATCGCATTAACACAGCAACTAAAAGAGCAGCGTTTCAACAGATCGATCTGCCAGCTAGAATTAGCCTCCTTCGTATTCAACATTGGGCAACAGTACCCAACGTTGCCTCAGTTCATTCAGCTGTATAGCTAATTACATGCAGAATCTGTACATCAAATGTAAGTCGTGGCATTGGTGAAATCGTGCGTGACTCACATTACATTCACTGTGTGGCGCCACTGGTGAGGAGTTTGGTTCGTATTATGCCATGTTTTATATTACCTGGGTTTCATATTATGGTTTCTGGGTTTCATATTATGGTTTCTGGGTTTCATATTATGGTTTCTGGGTGTCATATTATGGTTTCTGGGTGTCATATTATGGTTTCTGGGTGTCATGTTATGCTTCGTGCACAATGGAAGTATCACAATGCACTTTTGAACGTTGCATGTTTTCACTGTAACTATAACATGCATACTATATTTAATGTTGTTGGAATGAGAAAGCGTATCGGCTCAGTAATAAGTCAGTCTGGTATGTATTGTGAAATATATTCAGCGGCCCTCATCCTATACACACCTAACACATTCTATTAGCTGGATAGGCTTCTCGTGTCACGGCCGAGTGGTTAGAAATATAGACGTTGGCGTGGACACGATGATCTATTCGACAAGCCAGACGCTGTCGTGTGAGTCATACAGGCTAAGAATGTACCCATTGTGCACGGTGGATATATCTATTTTCGTGTTGAGTAGTCACAACTACAGTGAGGTGTGCTCCAATCCCCAGCTGGGCAGGGTTTACGTTCAACCTTCGAAGTTTCTAATAGATGTTCTGCTCCAGCAAGTTCTAGAGGCTCAACTGCCGAAATCATTATTTATAGAAGCATGCGTCTGTTTTCGCACAAATGGATAATTCGTTAAATACCCCACCTATTTCTGTAATATTCTGCACTGTCGAAGAACATTCCGCACATTGCTTTAAGCATCCGTCAAGTGGAATATTCAAATATAACATTGCAATTTTTTTTTCATTTATGTAGGGTGACTGATTTTGATGCTATTCGAAAGCTCAAGACACAGAAGTGAATGTTATTTACTTTTTACTATGATTACGAATTTCTGTATCTAGTCTTCACCTTGTCACCTTGTGCCGTCGAGTCGTGTCCGACCCCTGGCGAAAGCCGCGGTAGCTCCTCTATATATATATATATATATATATATATATATATATATATATATATATATATATATATATATATATATATATATATATATATATATATATATAGCATATGCATGCGGGACTTTAGGGACTATTATCATCAGTGATCTAACACGAGATGTTGGCTTGGGTTTTAGGCGGCTGACGTAGTGACCAAGCGCGATATCAGCGTATTTGCCAAACTAAAAAAAATGCCCATCCGCCGGACGGGATAACTTGGTAGTTCGTGTTTACTACATTTCAAGATACACAACATTATGGCAAAAATATCCATGTATTCCTTGGGACTTGGTGCTGCCAGGCAATATCTCTCGAAATGTAGACGTGATACTGGCAGTTATAATAACGACTTACGTAACTTTGCCCGTGTATGACGTAACTTTGCCCGTGTATGACGTAACTTTGCCCGTGTATGACGTAACTTTGCCCGTGTATGACGTAACTTTGCCCGTGTATGACGTAACTTTGCCCGTGTATGACGTAACTTTGTACAATCGAAGAAAAGAGGCATGGCGTGTTTGTTCATTCGCACCTTGGACCAGTCGCCTCTGATCTCTCAATGGCGATGTATTTGATAAAAAATCAAAAAGGCACTTATTTAGACTTACTTAATATTACGCATTTCTACTTGTCGGACAAACAGTGGGCGAATTGTGGCCGAATTGGGTATGAGCCAATCTCCACATGGCGTATATTAATGAACCAACTTTGGGGTCAATCTGGCAGTATCTCTTCCCAGGGTCGACGTCCACTCGCCTCTTTCTATGTTCATTCGCCTACTTGGACCAGTTGCCTCTGATCATTCGTCACTATCCTATGGACTCTTTATGTGGCTAATGCCGGACAGATCGTAAATGTGGTCTGTAGCCAACAAAAGGCACAAAGTGGTTCAACACTCAAATCGCCTGAGTTTCTCTTTGTCCGGTAGAAAATAGGTGTGTTCTTAGTTGTACAGTGTTGTTCGCGTAGCGTAATAACTACAAAGGGTAATTGTACGTAGAAAAGTTAATAGCAGGGTGAATTTCGAAAAAAATTAAACTGACACGACCCGACTGTCGGCTCGTAGATGAACACGACCCGACTGTCGGCTCGTAGATGAACACGACCCGACTGTCGGCTCGTAGATGAACCGCTGCAAATTTGGCGCACGAGTTGCAAAGCTTCTAGGAAGATTGCATAATATAAAACATACAAACAATAGGAAACGTTACAGTAGGCTGAACCCTGGAGTCCTACACTGCACGTTCATATCTATCACATCGTAGCGGGAGTCCGCTGTGTGCTAAGACTATACGGGGCGCAGTAGTTCAGCGGTAAGAACATCGGACTCTCAGTCGAGACGATCGGGATTCGAATCCTTTTGCTGCTATTTCGGAGACTTGACAATTTCGTTCACTCCACGTTGCACAAGTTAACTCATCTGTATTAATGAGTACCTGTCAAGAGACAGTGCTAATATATATATATATATATATATATATATATATATATATATATATATATATATATATATATATATGGATACATATGACGGCGGAATTACGAGAATTGCTATGGTTACCAGTGAAATGGCGCATTCTGTTTAAACTGTTGACCTTGGTGCACGGTGCCGTGCACGATCACACTCGTCGCTGCCTTGCCGCCCTTATCTGTGCTTACGTTCCCCGCCGCAGTCTTCGTATCGCTGACCTCCTCTTCTACTCCTCTTCTACTCCCGTACATGTCCTTCTTGTTTGGGACGCTCTTCCCCTTAAACTGCGAATGGAACGGGATGCTGGACATTTTAGAGGGGACTGACGGATTTTCTCTTTCATCAAGCCTTTTCGTAATTTTAGTCACGCGATTGTAATAACACAGTTGTAGTTGGACGGTGGACAATTTTAATGGTTTTATGTTATCTATTTTATATGAATGAATATTCTTCGCGCAGCAATTGCAGCGTAGCTGAATGCTTGACAGGAACAGGAACAGGAAAAGGTCTGTCATGGGGCGAAGTTTAAGGCGCGTTGAGCCTAAAGACTTGATACCGCGCTGAGCCTAAAGACTTGATACCGCACTGTATATAAGATACCGCGCTGAGCCTAAAGACTTGATACCGCACTGTATATAAGATACCGCGCTGAGCCTAAATACTTGATACCGCGCTGTATATAAGATACCGCGCTGAGCCTAAAGACTTGATACGGCGCTGTATATAAGATACCGCGCTGAGCCTAAAGACTTGATACCGCACTGTATATAAGATACCGCGCTGAGCCTAACGACTTGATACCGCGCTGAGCCTAAAGACTTGATACCGCACTGTATATAAGATACCGCGCTGAGCTTAAAGACTTGATACCGCGCTGTATATAAGATACCGCGCTGAGCCTAAAGACTTGATACCACACTGTATATAAGATACCGCGCTGAGCCTAAAGACTTGATACCACACTGTATATAAGGTACCGCGCTGAGCCTAAAGACTTGATACTGCACTGTATATAAGATACAGCGCTGAGCCTAAAGATTTGATACCGCGCTGTATATAAGATACCGCGCTGAGCCTAAAGACTTGACACCGCGCTGTATATAAGATACCGCGCTGAGCCTAAAGACTTGATACCGCGCTGTATATAAGATACCGCGCTGAGCCTAAAGACTTGATACCGCGCTGTATATAAGATACCGCGCTGAGCCTAAAGACTTGATACCGCGCTATATATAAGATACCGCGCTGAGCCTAAAGACTTGATACCGCACTGTATATAAGATACCGCGCTGAGCCTAAATACTTGATACCGCGCTGTATATAAGATACCGCGCTGAACCTAAAGACTTGATACCGCACTGTATATAAGATACCGCGCTGAGCCTAAAGACTTGATACCGCGCTGAGCCTAAAGACTTGATACCGCACTGTATATAAGATACCGCGCTGAGCTTAAAGACTTGATACCGCGCTGTATATAAGATACCGCGCTGAGCCTAAAGACTTGATACCACACTGTATATAAGGTACCGCGCTGAGCCTAAAGACTTGATACCGCGCTGTATATAAGACACCGCGCTGAGCCTAAAGACTTGATACCGCGCTGTATATAAGATACCGCGCTGAGCCTAAAGACTTGATACCGCACTGTATATAAGATACCGCGCTGAGCCTAAAGACTTGATACCACACTGTATATAAGGTACCGCGCTGAGCCTAAAGACTTGATACCGCGCTGTATATAAGATACCGCGCTGAGCCTAAAGACTTGATACCGCGCTGAGCCTAAAGACTTGATACCGCACTGTATATAAGATACCGCGCTGAGCTTAAAGACTTGATACCGCGCTGTATATAAGATACCGCGCTGAGCCTAAAGACTTGATACCACACTGTATATAAGGTACCGCGCTGAGCCTAAAGACTTGATACCGCGCTGTATATAAGATACCGCGCTGAGCCTAAAGACTTGATACGGCGCTGTATATAAGATACCGCGCTGAGCCTAAAGACTTGATACCGCACTGTATATAAGATACCGCGCTGAGCCTAAAGACTTGATACCGCGCTGAGCCTAAAGACTTGATACCACACTGTATATAAGACACCGCGCTGAGCCTAAAGACTTGATACCACACTGTATATAAGACACCGCGCTGAGCCTAAAGACTTGATACCACACTGTATATAAGGTACCGCGCTGAGCCTAAAGACTTGATACCGCGCTGTATATAAGATACCGCGCTGAGCCTAAAGACTTGATACCGCGCTGTATATAAGATACCGCGCTGAGCCTAAAGACTTGATACCACACTGTATATAAGACACCGCGCTGAGCCTAAAGACTTGATACCGCGCTGAGCCTAAAGACTTGATACCGCACTGTATATAAGATACCGCGCTGAGCTTAAAGACTTGATACCGCGCTGTATATAAGATACCGCGCTGAGCCTAAAGACTTGATACCGCGCTGTATATAAGATACCGCGCTGAGCCTAAAGACTTGATACCGCACTGTATATAAGATACCGCGCTGAGCTTAAAGACTTGATACCGCGCTGTATATAAGATACCGCGCTGAGCCTAAAGACTTGATACCGCACTGTATATAAGACACCGCGCTGAGCCTAAAGACTTGATACCGCACTGTATATAAGATACCGCGCTGAGCTTAAAGACTTGATACCGCGCTGTATATAAGATACCGCGCTGAGCCTAAAGACTTGATACCGCACTGTATATAAGATACCGCGCTGAGCCTAAAGACTTGATACCGCGCTATATATAAGATACCGCGCTGAGCCTAAAGACTTGATACCGCACTGTATATAAGATACCGCGCTGAGCCTAAATACTTGATACCGCGCTGTATATAAGATACCGCGCTGAGCCTAAAGACTTGATACGGCGCTGTATATAAGATACCGCGCTGAGCCTAAAGACTTGATACCGCACTGTATATAAGATACCGCGCTGAGCCTAACGACTTGATACCGCGCTGAGCCTAAAGACTTGATACCGCACTGTATATAAGATACCGCGCTGAGCTTAAAGACTTGATACCGCGCTGTATATAAGATACCGCGCTGAGCCTAAAGACTTGATACCACACTGTATATAAGATACCGCGCTGAGCCTAAAGACTTGATACCACACTGTATATAAGGTACCGCGCTGAGCCTAAAGACTTGATACTGCACTGTATATAAGATACAGCGCTGAGCCTAAAGATTTGATACCGCGCTGTATATAAGATACCGCGCTGAGCCTAAAGACTTGACACCGCGCTGTATATAAGATACCGCGCTGAGCCTAAAGACTTGATACCGCGCTGTATATAAGATACCGCGCTGAGCCTAAAGACTTGATACCGCGCTGTATATAAGATACCGCGCTGAGCCTAAAGACTTGATACCGCGCTATATATAAGATACCGCGCTGAGCCTAAAGACTTGATACCGCACTGTATATAAGATACCGCGCTGAGCCTAAATACTTGATACCGCGCTGTATATAAGATACCGCGCTGAGCCTAAAGACTTGATACCGCACTGTATATAAGATACCGCGCTGAGCCTAAAGACTTGATACCGCGCTGAGCCTAAAGACTTGATACCGCACTGTATATAAGATACCGCGCTGTGCTTAAAGACTTGATACCGCGCTGTATATAAGATACCGCGCTGAGCCTAAAGACTTGATACCACACTGTATATAAGGTACCGCGCTGAGCCTAAAGACTTGATACCGCGCTGTATATAAGACACCGCGCTGAGCCTAAAGACTTGATACCGCGCTGTATATAAGATACCGCGCTGAGCCTAAAGACTTGATACCGCACTGTATATAAGATACCGCGCTGAGCCTAAAGACTTGATACCACACTGTATATAAGGTACCGCGCTGAGCCTAAAGACTTGATACCGCGCTGTATATAAGATACCGCGCTGAGCCTAAAGACTTGATACCGCGCTGAGCCTAAAGACTTGATACCGCACTGTATATAAGATACCGCGCTGAGCTTAAAGACTTGATACCGCGCTGTATATAAGATACCGCGCTGAGCCTAAAGACTTGATACCACACTGTATATAAGGTACCGCGCTGAGCCTAAAGACTTGATACCGCGCTGTATATAAGATACCGCGCTGAGCCTAAAGACTTGATACGGCGCTGTATATAAGATACCGCGCTGAGCCTAAAGACTTGATACCGCACTGTATATAAGATACCGCGCTGAGCCTAAAGACTTGATACCGCGCTGAGCCTAAAGACTTGATACCACACTGTATATAAGACACCGCGCTGAGCCTAAAGACTTGATACCACACTGTATATAAGACACCGCGCTGAGCCTAAAGACTTGATACCACACTGTATATAAGGTACCGCGCTGAGCCTAAAGACTTGATACCGCGCTGTATATAAGATACCGCGCTGAGCCTAAAGACTTGATACCGCGCTGTATATAAGATACCGCGCTGAGCCTAAAGACTTGATACCACACTGTATATAAGACACCGCGCTGAGCCTAAAGACTTGATACCGCGCTGAGCCTAAAGACTTGATACCGCACTGTATATAAGATACCGCGCTGAGCTTAAAGACTTGATACCGCGCTGTATATAAGATACCGCGCTGAGCCTAAAGACTTGATACCGCGCTGTATATAAGATACCGCGCTGAGCCTAAAGACTTGATACCGCACTGTATATAAGATACCGCGCTGAGCTTAAAGACTTGATACCGCGCTGTATATAAGATACCGCGCTGAGCCTAAAGACTTGATACCGCACTGTATATAAGACACCGCGCTGAGCCTAAAGACTTGATACCGCACTGTATATAAGATACCGCGCTGAGCTTAAAGACTTGATACCGCGCTGTATATAAGATACCGCGCTGAGCCTAAAGACTTGATACCGCACTGTATATAAGATACCGCGCTGAGCCTAAAGACTTGATACCGCACTGTATATAAGATACCGCGCTGAACTTAAAGACTTGATACCGCACTGTATATAAGGTACCGCGCTGAGCCTAAAGACTTGATACCGCGCTGTATATAAGGTACCGCGCTGAGCCTAAAGACTTGATACCGCACTGTATATAAGATACCGCGCTGAGCCTAAAGACTTGATACCGCACTGTATATAAGATACCTCGCTGAGCTTAAAGACTTGATACCGCGCTGTATATAAGATACCGCGCTGAGCCTAAAGACTTGATACCGCGCTGTATATAAGATACCGCGCTGAGCCTAAAGACTTGATACCGCACTGTATATAAGATACCTCGCTGAGCCTAAAGACTTGATACCACACTGTATATAAGATACCGCGCTGAGCCTAAAGACTTGATACCGCGCTGAGCCTAAAGACTTGATACCGCGCTGGATATAAGAACTTTTACTGGTTCACGCAACACAGGACGTTCACAACAGATCAACTATGTCTGTTTAGAAACCAGGCTAAAAAATATTGTACTGTACAAGTACAACATGGAAACATTTTCGAAACAACGCATGAGAAGTCATCTAATGAATGCAGTCAAAGGGAAGGATGGTGCTGTATATTCTTCGACAACTGACCGAACTGTGGGCAGAGCGGAGAGATTGAGAGTCGCAGAATATCCCTCAAACGTGTGTCCTTGAGTCGGCACCGGAGGTTGTTCTTGATGTGATACATGGCTGAAAATCCTGATTCACATGACCATGAGCTGCCAAAAAGCACCATAAATTTATGTGCTGCTTCGATCAGCCCTGGAAATCGCACAGGCCCTTGCGTTGCCCAGAAAAGCACGATATCGTCTTTCGCAGCATTAAACTCATTTGTTGGTCCTGGCACCACCTTGAAATCGATGAAATTGTCCTGCAACGCTGCTTCGTCGACTGCAAACGTTTGCGACAATGTTTGCAAATAGCTGGCTTCCCAGTAAAAGGGCTTGCAAAGACGCAACAAACGTCGTAGATAGCAGCGAAGTCAGCGAATCGTCCGCTGAATGCGGTCTCCAGGCTGTTAAGCACATCAGCAAGTACCCGCTTGGCGTCTGCGATACGTTCATCGTCTTCGCCACAGAATTCTCTGGTGAACTTGAAGTGCAGAAAATTGCCGCCTTCTGCATGAACTTTGAAAAGTGTCACCTTGTCCTCGAAGCCCTTCACCGCTTCGTACAAATTACACAGCAACTTGTGCCGTCCTTGTAGCAGCAGGTTTAACTTATTTAGGTGGCCGAAAATGTCAGTCAGAACGCAGAGTCGCACCCGAAACTTTGCATCTACCAGATGGGCAACTGGGTGACCAATTTCTTTGAGAAAACTCACGATGTGAGGAAGCAGTGCAGCAAATCTCTCAAGAAATGCGCCTCGACTCAGCCAACGGACACTGTTATAGAATAGCACATCGCCGAATTCTGCATCATCAAGTGCAGCCAAGTGATTTTGAAACCTCCTGTGGTTGAGAGAACGTGCGCGTATAAGGTTCACGCTCTCTACAACAGTTTTCATCGTATCCTGCAGACCACAGCCTGCTTTCGCGCACAATATTTGCTGGTGAATTATGCAGTTGTATGATATCAGATTCGGCTTTCCGATTTCTTGACGGAACAGCGCAACGAATCCAGCTTGACGAACAGCATGCTGGGCGCGCCGTCTGTACACAGAGAAACCAAATTTTCCCACGTCAAATCATTTTCTTCGCCGAACTTCAATAGCGTACTGCAAACGTCAAGCGCTGTCGTTGTGCCCTTCAATGGGATCAGGCACAGGAAATCTTCTGATACACCTTCGTTGAAGTACCGCACAGATACCATCAGCTGTGCCGTGTCACTTTTGTTAGTGCTTTCGTCGAGAGCAAGTGAAAAAGCAAGACAGGTTCGCAACTTAGTCATCAGCTGCGTAAAAAATGTCACCACTCAACTCATCACATCGACGGGCACATATGTCGGGTGAAAGGTGTAGTTTCCCAATCTGTTGCACGATCTTATCTTTGTTCTGAAAACCAGCGAACATAATTCGGCACTGGCAATGAAAGCCTTCTTGAACAATTCTGCGTGAGTAAGCGGCACCTGGTGTTGAGCGAGTAAGTAACAAATGCGATCGCTGGCTTCATTAAAATGGCTTGAAGTGTCTGTAGACACAGCTACGTACACTCTTCGTCTCGCCCAAGTATGCATCAAATCGTTTCTTGAACTCTTTCATGCGTTTGTCTTTTCCCACATATGCACGGACAAAAGAGTTTTATTCTTCAAATCGTAATGCTATTTCACGTTATAGCGTTTCAAATCAGCAACGCTTTCTCTGCATATCAAACACATCGCTTTTTGGTCATGTTCGCGATAACAAAATAAGAACTCATGCTCCCAGGCAGCGTCAAACACTCTCTTTCCGGAATAATAATTTTTTTCGATATACGCCATAGTCCTGAGATTCACAAATTCAATGTTAGCTGTGTCGAAGATGACTTGTTATTGAGCGATGTTTTATCCGGGTTTATGGGAATCGAGCATTAGCTTCTGTTATATTAACAGTAGCGCCGCCTAGCGAACATCACTGCAAAGGGGAAGGTTGTTGCTATTAAATGTGTATGAAGTTTACTCTGGCGAATTGACATTAAGTGAAAAAAAATAATGCTTCATAATATTTCAAATTTGTGTAAGCTCTGTAGTTGTTTTGTAAAGTTGAAACAGTCGGCATAATTGTATTAAAAACCATCAGGAAACACGTTATTTAGTGCTCATAGAACAATTGGAATATTGGTACTAAAAAAATTATTTTGCTAGCAGGGTCACGCGGGCCAGTTGAAAGCGGGCCAAGGGCCAAATTTGGCCCGCGGGCCAGAGTTTGCGGACCGCTGCTCTATATTGTTCTTCTCGTCGAATATATTGTATATCGTCGAATATATTGTATATTGTTTTTGTCGTCGACGTATGTAACACGTCTATTGTTCTTCTCGTCGACATATATAACGTGTCCACATTTCAGCAGGATTGTCACGGTCAAAATGTCCTCTGGACAGTAGTGGCTTATTTTATTTTCGATCTTCATCCTGTGTGCATAATGTGCAATTAGTTGTCTAAACGTGGTCGAAATGACGTATTATCGACTAGCTAATTAGCTTATGCTTGATTATTGAGCTTAGTAGGGCGCGGTAGCCCAGTGATCGGGGCTCTCAGTGGAGATAACCGGATCTCACACTCGATAGCCAGGGGTGGTAGTAGTACTACAGTACCCCTGGCAGATCGACATGCTGAAACGTGGATTTGTCAGTTTACCCCACGCCTTGTACACGAACAGGAACAGGAACAGGAACAGGAAATATTTATTCGTCCCAAAAACAACAAAACAGAGTATTCAACACAAAAACCATACAATATATTACATCTATGTCGACATGAGAAAACGAAGTGGTAAGAATATAGAGTACGGTCTGAAAATAAAAGATAATGTCATATAAGGGACGGGAGACTCCTACTAAGACTAAAAATTAATCGCTAACGTAGGAGCCACCCTGTCAATTAATTTCACCCGTTATTAAGATAAAAAAATAAAATAAAAAAATAAATAAATAAATATATATATATATATATAAAAAATACCTATAAATATTAATGCATAATTACTGGGTGAAAAAAATTAATATACATATTAATATAGATATGCCGGTATATTACAAATGCCAATTATATTCCTACAACCAGATATACAAACAGTGATTTTTTTTAACCAAGGAGGAACGGATACATAGTCAGTCATGTTGACATATATAACAATTTTGGATTGCACATTGTTCAATGTATGTATTCAGATAATAAAGTTTGATATAATTTGAGAAACTGTGTAAACTGTGAGTGGTGACCTTGTCTTTTAATAAATCAGGTGCATTATTTATGGTATGTGGCAAACTGTACCTAAGACTTCGTTTAGCAAACTCGTTTGTACTTCGCCCTACGTGCTGTCGTGGTCGACGTGTTTCTGGGAACAAGACGCGCCCAAACTTCGAGGAGAGTTTCTATGAAATGGCTGTCATTACACGTCCGACCAGCGACGACGGGGCCAATACCAATTAAAGTTACGTTCCAGTAAGCAGGCCTCGTAAAAAAGCAGCGTTTCAACAGGTCGATCTGACGGGGTACTTATGTAGTCAGAAGCCTTGGAGGCGAAGGTACTGGGGCTCGAATTAACCTGCTGACGTTTCAAAATGTGGGCAATAGTACCCTATGTTACCTTAGTTCATTCATCTGTATAGCTAATTACCTGCAGAATTTGTACTCACATTACATTCACCATGTGGCGCCACTGGTTAGGAGTTTGGTTCTTATTATACCATGTTTCATATTATGATATCTGGGTTTCATATTATGGTTTCTGGATTTCATATTATGGTTTCTAGGTTTCATATTATGTTTCCTGTACAACGGAAGTATCACAATGCACTTTTGAACGTAGCATGTAGAAAAAATGTGGTCGCAACCGCAACTGTAACTATTATATGCATACTATATTAAATGCTGTGAGAATGAGAAAGCTTAGAAATATTGACATTGGCGTGGACACGATGATGTATTCGACAAGCCAGATGCTGTTGTGTGCGTCATACAGGCTAACAATGTACGCATTGTGCACGGTGGATATATATATTTTCTAGTTGAGTAGTCACCACTACAGTGAGGTGTGCTCCAATCCCCAGCTGGGCAGGATTTACGTTCAATCTTCGAAGTTTCTAATATATGTTCTGCTCCAGCAAGTTCTGACGAGATCATTAATTCTAGAAGCATGCGTCTGTTTTCGCACAAATGAATAATTCGTTAAATACGCCACTATTTCTGCAATAGTCTGCACTGTCCAAGAACATTCCGCACCTTGCTTTAAACAAAACCACCTCTGTTATAATGCATCCGTCAAATGGAATATTCAAATATAACATTGACATTTTTTTTATGTAGGGTGACTGATTTTGATGCTATTCGAAAGCCCGAGACACAGAAGTGAATGTTATTTACTTTTTGATATGATCACGAACTTCTGTAACTAGTCTTACAGGGGTGTAATACTAAGGTTTGGCACCAATTATGTTTTCTGAGAAATAAACATGTGTAAACATCGATATAGGGGAACTAAAAAGTCGTAGTATCAAGACAACGCATGAGTAACAGTCATAAGTCAGTCGGGCATGTATTGCGAAATGTAGTCACCCATCCTTTGTACACCGTACACGTGATAGATGCCGCGTAGACCTGACCTGTCGCCACCGAGTGGTCCTGGCCATTGTTCTGGCCGGATGTTTTGGTCGCCAGACTAAATGCCAGTGTATGCGTCATAGACGCTGAATAATGTAGCATTGTGCAATTTAAAGATGTTTATTTTCTTGTTGAGTATACGTGCCTGGAACGGGACGTCTGGTGGGGGGGGGGCATTTTTTTATGTGAAGTGGGAGTGTATTGCGCAATACATCATCTGCACCGTGTGTAGTCACTGCTGCACGATTTGTGTCGAACGCGGCCGTGAGTCGTGACGGGAGTCGTTCGGTTAGTAAATATATACAGCATAAGCAGGCAGGACTTTAGGGCCTATTGTCTAACCCGAGACGCTGACGTGGGTGTTGGCCGGGTGACGTAGTGTCCAATCGCGATATCAGTGCATTTGTCACACTAGCAAAAATGGCCTCCGGACGGGATAACTGGGTAGTTCGTGTTTACGAAATGTCATGTTGTGTGCAGTTCTTTCTGCCGATGGAAGCACGACATATATCAGCATTTTTAAATCTGGCCGCAGCGGGTATCTGGTTATTTGATACTCCTTTATGGTGGCGTATCCAAATCAAGCATTACGCCTTGTATTTTATCAACTAGATACACGAAAGCAGTCACACAAATAATGCAATTTAACAATGCTGACACATTGGAAACCACTCAAAATCCTGTTAAATGTGACAAATTGTAACTTTTCTTATAAAAAAGGCCATGTTTGGTAAAAACGTTTAGAATTTTTGATGGTCATGTTTTTTTATAATCAACCAACACGTTAACATGACCATCAATTGGAAATGTTACAGTAGGCTGAACCCTGGAGTCATACACTGCATGTTCATATATATCACATCGTAGCGGGAGTCCGCTGTGTGCTAAGACTATACGGGGCGCAGTAGTTCAGCGGTAAGAACATCGGACTCTCAGTCGAGACGATCGGGATTCGAATCCTCTTACTGCTATTTCGGAGACTTGACAATTTCGTTCACTCCACGTTGCACAAGTTAACTCAGCTGTATGTCACACATACTCAGATGTTAGTCACACAATTGTAATAACACATTTGTAGTTGGACTGTGGACCATTGTAGTGTTTTATGTTATCTTTTTTATGTGAACGAATATTCTTCGCGCAGCAATTGCAGCGTAGCTGAATGCTTGACAGGAACAGGAACAGGAAAAGTCTGCCATGGGGCAAAGTTTAAGGCGCGTTGAGCCTAAAGACTTGATACCGCGCTGAGCCTAAAGACTTGATATCGCACTGTATATAAGAACTTACCTTTACCGTTTCACGCTACACAGGACGTTCATAACAGGTCAACTACGTGCGAAACCTCGATGATCATCGAGGTTCCGGGAGGAAGGGAGAAAATGTGAGTTGATGAAGACAGTAAATGTGATAATAATGATTTTATTGGCGAAGGCAATACAGCGTAACGTAGCATTTGCTACTACATAACCGACGGAGAAGTTGTCTACTCTGGATATAGTTCCAACTAAAATGCTTATAATTGGATTATTCTAAGCTGCTAGCTTCTATGTTTATATGTTATTTGTTTATTTACATTCAACACAAACACACGCGCGCGCACACACACACACACACACACACACACACACACACACACACACACACACACACACACACACGCACGCACGCACGCACGCACGCACGCACACACACACACGCACGCATACAAACATACATATAATGATTGATTTAACTCGAATACCAAACACTATATAAATTTTGCTTTATAAAACTTCATCTCACAATTTTTTAGTTGTCAAGTCACCAATGTCGTTCATATATATTACATATCTGCCATGTTTTGTCTTCCAGTGAGTCCACTCAACTCGCGGTGTGTCTTTAAGCGACGGATGTGTTGCGCTTCAGTTTCTTGAGACCCTGTCGATGACTGAGGACGACGAAGGATGAGAGTACAACGAACCAGATAGTGAGGCCGAACTCCCACAAAGGCTTTATGAAGGCCAACGGACCGTCTGTCGGACACACACACATCGATCGGGTAAAGACGAATCACGTTTGTCGGGTATAAATCCATGTTTTTTGACATGAAAAGCCGTTCTAAATCGCATAACAGTTTTATTGGTTATCAGTCATGCAACATTCATATTCCGATCGAGTAACATCTTGTACTAGGTCACGAAAATATTCATACACCAAACAAAATATGTCAGGTTTAGTCGGGAATCTGCCTTTTCAATAGACAGTTTCAACTATAAGTGTTTCGCTCTACGTATTGCTAGTTTCGTAACTTATAGGCACTGACGTCAGCTGAATTGGCTGGTCACGTAGGTTACATAAGTTTCGCGCCGAGACACGGATACGTAAACACTGACAGAATGGACTCCATTAGTGAATATGCTACTTATCAGTGTTCATACATTATTTCAATGAATATATGCTTACGTTTTATATGCGACGTAATATAGATATCTAAGAACAGCTAAAACTTAACAGAACAAGGAAATCAAATGTTTACTGTAGTTTATGCGTTTAAGAACGATCAGACACCCTCGCTGGTGATAAATCACTCATGCTTGGCAAGGGTCTCAACCCTAGTCCCACCTGTTTTGGTTGGGAGGGGGGCAATCTCCCTTACCTATTTTTGAGGTCAACCTCCCACCTCCGACCGACTATTGGGACCAAACTTCCCAGTTCCTGCCACACCCTCACACTAACGCTTAAAGGGCAAATTCACGTATAGCCGAAACTGCATTACTGCTACATGAGGTTCAACTTATAAACTATACGTTAAGTATTGAGACACGTTGGAAGCGAAATATGTATAACTGAAATTGTCTAATTTATGCAATAAGACAGAATTTGAACTGAATATGTAAATGCAACATGCAATTTGTTTTTACCGGATGGGCAGTCTTTTCCTGTAGGTCCTGCCTTGCCCTCTGGCCCTACGGTTCCGTTTCTCCCCGTCTGCCCTACGATGCCCTGATGAACAAAACAACATGTTATTTAGTATACACATCATATTCTCCTTTGAATGCACTGGATGTTTTAGATATGGTCTGATAGTTGAAGCGATGTGTTAATATACGCTGTGCAAGTTGCTCCGTTGATGGCGTCCACGACATTGGATTGTTCATTGTTGTTGTATTTGCTTTCCTTCGTCTTTGCCTTCTGATGTTGCTGTTCGCTCATCTTCGGTTTGGTATAATGTGTGTACCCTCGCAGTTCTGGTGCCTTAGTGACGTGATCCAGCCATTTCCCTCTGTCCTCCGGCTCTGATGCGATGTTGTTGCATCTATCTGTACAGCAACGTTTTG